>CM040475.1:5064879-5109453 GCA_022758105.1 Pangasianodon gigas
ATAGAGGAGGCTGTGAATGAGTCCACGTGTGTGTAATCACTAATCAAGTGAATGGGAACGTGACAGTGAGTGTGTACACTGGGAATTGCAGTTTGAGGCAGCCATGTTTGTAGGCCATGAAGTAGTCTGGATTCCTGCGTTGACATGACACAAAGATGACCAATAAGCCAAGAAATTTCCTTCCATTTTCTTTTAAGCTTATGATGATCAATAAACTTTAAAACAGCATGCATGCAGAAATCTTTGGAATTGTTGTAACAAACATGTTTTGGCTGTTAAATTTGTGTTGGTGCTTTTATTTTCCTGAATTGCTCTTATGCATCCTTTCCACATCGTTTGAAAAAAGTGTAAGATGACTTTCTTGATGTGTCCAGAATGGTGAACAGATTATTTGATTTTAAAAAGTCCTATAATGCATTCTGAATGTTGTTAGTATCAAATCTACATTCAGAATCAAGGGCCTTACTGTAGAGAGAAAAGTGTAATTGTCTTGCCAGGGCTCATAGGTCGACGAGGTCTTAAGGGGATGGAATGGAGATGGAATTTGCACAAGGATGTGAAATTTGTGGACCCTGTCCAGGGTAATATTTATTAGTTTTTGAGCTAGATACAATTTTTAATAGACTCTTTGAGAAGATCTAGTATAATTATAACACATTTTGCATTACAAACTAGATGGAAAACATCAAATGACATAGGAGTAGGAGTAATCTGGTAAATGCAGAGAGTCATTAATGCTACACTCTCAGGAAAAAAGAACTAATCAAGCATCTGTCGCTGGGGTGGTAAGCTAAGGG
Organism: Pangasianodon gigas; assembly: GCA_022758105.1. NCBI lineage: Eukaryota > Metazoa > Chordata > Actinopteri > Siluriformes > Pangasiidae > Pangasianodon > Pangasianodon gigas. The sequence goes on from CM040475.1 coordinate 5,065,677, forward strand.
TTTGTCCTTTGTATATTTACTTAGAAGATCACAACTGTAGATTAACATTATTAAGGTACATTTAGCTAGTGGTTGTTTTTTTTAAAGCTTTGTCCCTCTGAAATACATTTTTTGGACTGTAAATTCACTCATGACATTATGGAATGCTACCTGAGGGCAATGTTAAATACATAAACGTGACAAGATTAATATGACCCTATTAGTAATTTAATTATATTCATCCCTGTAGAGTACCTGGAAAGGATATTTTTTTGCATGTAGGACTTTGGAGGAGACAGCATCTTAATCGGAGACATTACTTATCCTGGGGAGTGAATTTTATATGGATAAAATGATGAACTATGCTTACTTAAAGTGAGCCATAAGTAGGAGGAGTGTGCATCGACTTAGCAAACTTAGAGAACATGTTAATTAAAAGCACTATAAAAGTAGCCTAGCCTACATTGTGCACATGCATTACATTTTTATGGCTTTGATTTACTATCTTGTGTGCACAGTTAATTGTCATTTGCTGTGACACTCAACAGCAGGTATAACGATTTTCACTCCTGAGTCACACTTCAGCTGCTGTATTTAGTGCAAAAAATATGATGTGCTGGATCAAGTGCTATATTATAAGCTGCCTAATAAAGAAAATGGAAGCCATTTTGTTAAATTAAGACAAGTTTGCAGTGTTTAATGTGATAATTAATGTGTCATATAATGACACAAATATTATCACTACTACCTTTTCTTCCTACCCGCTTTTATAGAATAAAAATTTATGTGTTGGGCACGTGTTGCTGCTGATACAACTGGTAGGCCAGGAAGTTGCACAAGTATCCTGTTGTCTAATATTTAATTGCTGAATCTACATACCCAGGAAGTAACCGTGCAGCTCACTCCCTGATGTAGGAAAAGCTCCTTTCCTATATGAGTTATTGTCATAAGTGTTAGAATTTTTGACAGTCAGCATTTTTACCATTGAGTTGTTTAAAGATTCAAAAACAGGTTTATTTTTTTAACTTGCAAAAACTGACTATATTGTGTATAGTATATGAAACTACTGATCTACACAAGTTGTCCTCATAGGGCTCAATGTGGAAAAGTAGTGTTTAAAGAGTCTGTCACTCATTAATCCGTTTATTAGATTGTCAGAAACAAAACTGATCTTAGATGAGCACTCAGTCCAAGAAGGCTGATAAATATCTTTGGGTCATTGTGAGAAAATGAATGTGTACGTGCCTGCTGGTGTATGAAAGGCTGGTAAAGCGTATGTATTTTCCTTAGAGGACATTTTACCCGAGGGCCTCAGCCCTACGTGACTGTGGTGGAGTTTGTCCTTTGTCCACTGATAACACTAATGAACTTCCCGCGATTACTTCTAATTGCCCACGAACCAGGCCAAGACTCTTAGGGTGCGGCACGTGTGTGGGGGTGTAAGAAAGCGTGGATGTCTGTAGTGGGTAGCTGCAAGGTCTGCTCCTGCCTTTGATTGAAACAAGAATGGCAGCATTAGGTCTTGTTGAGTAGGGAGGAGTCAACAGCAAGAGCTGGCCCAAATGTACCACAGAGACTTGTTATGACATCCTGTTTTTTATAGCCCCCACATGCACTCTTGTTGTCAGTGCAAATGGGCTCAAATCAGGGAGTCTACATTGGCTAGGAAAGGATGAACATCGTCTCAATATTCTCTGCTCACATGCCAGTGGATGGTGGGGACATGATAACCTTTCACATCGCAGTACACATCTAGGCAGCAAATCTAAGTGTCTCCAGCACTGAGGAAGACATAGAGCCTGTCCCAGCGGAATGCCTCTGTGTGTGTTCATGGGTGTGGATGTCTGTGAATCTCTCCCTGCACTCCCACTGGGTCAAGGGTCAGCTTTTAAATGGCTGAGTTTAATGGTGGGAGACTGAGAGAAAAGGCAAACAGTTTGCCTCCGATTAAAGCAGTTACATGATGCTCTCTAGTATTTCTCTATGTCCATTCGGTAGCCATCTGGGTGGGACCCTTTAATGTTCAGTCAAGTGTTTATCAGATAATCTTATAAAGCAAGGCCATATTTCATGCAATAATAATAAAGCTGCTAACTGAAAATGTAGCATTTTTTTCCTACACTGATTTTATGACTTAAAATATTTCATCTTATAAACAATTCTGTGGATGACTCAAATCATCTACAAAGTAAACACAGCAATTACAGCTTCAAAATATAACTATATTATATATTATATTATATATAATATAATATATATATAATATAATATATTATATACAACTCTATTTTGGTGTCTGTGCAAATATCCTGGTATGACACCAGCCCATTTTCCTTAGCTGCTATATTCATTGCCTGAGTTGAAATGGCTGAAGGGACACAGCCTTTATCTCTGACTGTTACGAAGTGCTGAGAGGTCTATAAATAACAAATTTTTTAAAATCCATTTATTATTAGGTTTAGATAATATTAGATTATGATTATTTACATTAAATGATAACATATTAGAATGAGCCTATTAATATAAACCTTTGATTTGCCTTACAGCTGGAGCTACTATTAGAGCTGCACCTTCTGACCAATCAAAGTCAAGAATTCAACAGCCCTGTTATAATATAATATAATATAATATAATATAATATAATATAATTTTAATATAAATGTCACTTTAATAGGAACACCTGGACACCTCCTCTTTCATGCAGTTATCCAGCCAGCCATTCATGTGGCAGCAGTGCAATGCATAAAATCAAGGTTCACAGAAAGTGGACAGCTGAAGGATGTAAAAAACATTGTCTGGTCTTTTTCCAATCATCTGGAAACTGTCTAGTTTCAGTGAACCTGTGCCCACTGTATCCTTGGATTCCTGTCCTTGGCTGACAGAAGTGGCAGTGGATTTGGTATTCTGATGTTGTAGCCCATCTGCCTCAAGGTTTGATGTTCTGAGATGCTTTTTTGCTCACCACGGCTGTAAAAAGTGGTTATAATATAGAGTTACACTGGCCATTCCCTTCTGACCTCTCTCATCAACAAGGAGTTTCCAGCAGCAGAACTGCCACTCTGCACCATTCTGTTTGAGACTGAGATTCAAATCAGGAGACTCAAATCTGCCAGTCCGGCACCAACAACAAATTCTGATGTTTGATTTGAACATTAACTGAAGTTCTGGACCTGTGTCTGCATTCATTTTTGTATTGCACTGTGGCCACATGATTGCCTGACTGGAAAATTGCATGAATGTCCAGGTGTCCAGGTGTTTCTATTAAAATAGCCAGTGAGTGTAAGGTAATTATTGCACCACATTTTAATGCACCAAATTTGAATACATCACATTATAATACAAAAAACCTTTTAGCCATAACAAATAAGAAAAACCTCACCCTGTCTTCTGCGTCTTGCTTCCCATTGTAACAGTGCCATAACCTCAGTGTGCCTCAAGGCCAATTCACCAAAAAAGCATCTCATGAACCAGATACATTTCCATTACACTTTAAATTTAAATCCACACCAAAAAAATGAAATACATTACCTAAGCTCATCTCACACATTTTAGTTTTTTTGGGTTCTTTCTTAAACTGATTCAATAACACAATCATAATCTCTACATACAGTCTGGTGATCTCTGGGGCACATTTGTGGATTTTTTTTTTTTTTTGGTGCATGATTTGACAATGGCAATCTTTGGTGTCTTAGTGTAGGTACTGCATATTGGGTTAAGCAAAATAACAAAAACTTCAATTTTCTACTATTAGTAGTAATTTACTACTACTTTGGTAATTGTCCTTGCTCACCCAGAGACAGTATTATGGCTAGAAGCCATAAATGTCTGTTTTAATTAGCTATATTAAAACCAGTTGATGTAAATGTTAATGCTCTTCCTTCAATTGTGTAGTGGGTTTTCTTCACCTTGGTGAGCAGATATTCCACTTCATACTTAACCCCAACTGCCCCTTCTTTGTTTAGTCTACTCACTGATGCTAAAATAAAAACACAAAGCTGGCTGAATGGCTTTGTGTGGTTTATGTGCATTTAGCTTGGGAGCCAGGTGGATACTCTATAATGTCCTTTAAAAAAGGTCATTTTTTAAAAAAGTTATTGGAGAGGTTGTTATGAATGTTATAAACATTTAAACAGTAAAACTCTGATGCTTTCTCTGACTGGTAAAATGTTGCATATGTGTAAATGGATTAGGTTCCCAATAACTAGTTCATGAACACTTAAATACATATCCCAGGGAGTAACTAAAGACTTATATGTCAAACTAGTCTTCATGGCTTTACCAGACTTTATGAATCCAAATAAATATGCCCTGAGAAACCCTGTATTTCACAGCATCCTATCAGAATGTGATCTAAGTAGAAGCCTTTTAGGAAACTACAAACCTTTAATGTACCGAGAACCCTTGAAGAACCCTTTTATATAGGGGTGTACTGAATATGAATACATTTTTTGCTCTGTTTGCATTACGAGAAGATATAGTGATCATTTCAGGAGCCAGTGATCTTCATCTTCAGCAACCGCTTTATCCTGATCAGGGTCATGATGGACCCAGAACCCACCAACCCCTGCAATACCGGGTGCAAGGCGGGAGAACCTTTCAGGACACCACTCACACACACACACACACACACACACACACACACACACACACACATATACTCGCACCTAGGGCAATTTAGCATAGCCAATCCACTTACCTGCATGTTTTTGGATAGTGGGAGGAAACCGGAGAACATGGGGAAAACATGCATAGAAGCACCACACAGAAAGTAACCCGAGCTGATGATCGAACCCAAGACCCTGGAGATGTGAGGCAGCAATGCTACCCTCTTCGCCTAAACAGTACATTTCCTTGTCACTGTGGTGGTACCTTCAAGGGTACATCATTTGTAGCTTGTGTGTATCTTTTACCTAGAAAAGTAGTGTACCTTTAGTGTACCTGTAGTGTACCTTTAAAGCTTTATCCTAAAAACTAATTACAGGCAATTTTTGTACTTTGAATCAATTTAAAGATACACTATATCAACAATTATAGACAAAAAATACATATTAAAAGTATAAACGGTTTTCTGAGAGTGTAAATGCAAATATCATTGCTTACTCTCATTAAATAAACCTGCTCATCAAATACCACAAAATCATAAAAGAATGCCCCCTAAAAATTAGTAATAAAAACAAACAAACAAGTTACAAACAACATGTTAAAGGTTCCAAAGTCATAATAATTATATAAAACAAAATTTATAAAGGAGAACAGTAGTAGAGTAACTGCAATTTTCTAGTGGGTTTAAGTGGTGGGTCATTTTACTGCTGTACGTGACACACACACAGCACATGTGACAATCAGGGATATCTGTTGGTGCTTATCTGCCTGTCTCTTCCTGGAGTGTCTATCTCAAGCACTGTGGAGTGCATCTAAGAGCATGTGTTGTCTGTTGATCAGTGTGTTCATTAGAAACAAGGACTACATTCCAGGCTCCAAAACTTTACTCTATTGTCTGAGGAACTCTTGTTTGTTTACTGAAATAGAAATAAGACAAAACCGGGAACCGCTGCAGGACAATACTTTTAGGGAGCTGGCGTCAAATGGCATCCTGAAAGATAAAGGGTGTGGACATGAAGAGTCAAAATGAGACTTAAATTAAAAGTACTAAACCAGCGCATCAGTGTGTCTTTTTAAATGTTATAGAGTGTTCAAGGCAGCTACAATTACAATATACATTGTGTGTGAGAAAGAAAGAAAGAAAGAAAGAAAGAACTTTGTGAAAAGCTAGAATTCACATATAAGAAAAGGGGGGAAATAATAGTGTTTCTCAACAAGCTAATACAATCAACTTCAGAAATTTTTGCACCCTTCAAGAGTGAGGGCAAAATTTTTGTATGAAATAAACATCACACACAATGATTTAAATATTCCACTCACATGACTGGAGGAACTAATTTCCTCTAAAAAAAGTGTTTGTTTAATGTGGCAAAATGATTAGCACCGCTACAGAATATATACAAGTGAAAACACCATCAAGCACAATTAGTGACATAATAATAAAAATTTAAAACTAGAAAAAGAAATGGATGAAATAGACAAAATAAAAAAACAAACAAGCAAAAGAACAAACTGAATAGTGCTCCTCCTATTTGTATATGTCCTTGTATCTGTTTAGAACACATTATATGTTCATTCCAAATTATGTATTCATATTCAATTACATCCCTATTACAAATATACAGTAGATCCTCTGATGGACTGGTAGAGGAACAAAACAAAAATAAAATCAAAGACCCTATGGAGGTTTCTCCCATTGCCATGCTTTGAAAGTGCACGCTCCCCATAATGAGAGAAAATGAGTGAACTGATAAGCACTGTGATACGAAGTCCTCAATGGGTGGACTGCATCCCTAGTGAGCAGGCAGACCACTAGGGCCTCTGCGATTGATACGCTTTCGGGATGGAAGTGTTGGGAAAGGTCAGTGGTGTGGCGGGACTTTGGACAAGGCCAGATTTACACATGGCTCCAACTGGGTGGCCATGATTAAAGGACTAATGTGCTGCCAGGAAAGTGAGAAGAGCTTGTCTCAAGATGAGATTGTGTTGCAACGGAAACAGATAAGCTTGCTTGCTGTTGTTTTCAAAGCAAAATTGGCTTTTGGTGGAGTTAAAAAAAAAGTAGCATTACAAATTTTAAATGACTCCTAGAGAGACATTGTACAAGGAATTTTTTTCACCTAACAACCAGCAAGCAAGAAATACTACCAGTGTGTGTATACAAAAAGCAAAAATGTTTAACACAGCACAAATGTGATGCTGCTTATTCAAAGTCCAGCACTGTTTGAGTTCCTCCGACTAATCCTGGTTTAGAGTTGGGAAATTAAAAATTGATTGGACAGATGACTTCCCAGTGGTGTTAGTAGATAGTACTACAAATAGGATGGATAAAATAAAAAGTGTTTCTCCTGGGGAATGTACAGTGTGCAATGTAGCCGTAATTTAGGCAAAATTAGGTAGCGATTTCCTTAAATTGAGCTTTTGAAGAAGACACGTCCGACTGCACAAATGATATGTTTACTGGAATTTCGAACTACTTAAATTGGACTCAAATGATTGTCTCAAATTTATAGTGCTTTGCCTTACCACTACAGTAAAAGGACTTTTGCGGATGTGCCCCGATATGGCACTCGTCATTCTGCCTAAATGGACCTGTATTATATTATAACAAATTTCCATCAGTGTGGTCCACAAGAAGTGAACAGAGTGATTTAGTTAATGTGGCAGGCCTGCCAGTGTTGTTTTTACCACACTTTCAGGCATTATTCAGAATTGCAACAATCCGAGCTCTCAGAATCCACTGCAACAAATTGCTCTTGGCAAAGTGTATTGTCCAAGAATTCACTTGTCCACTGACAGTACATTACATTCTGTATTATAAATCATTATGAGTTGCTTGTATTGTTTTGTACCTAAGAACTGCTGCTGTAATCATAAGGACAGTCCTGTGCTCGTCCCAGGACTCTTATTCACAGTATGCATGTACTAAACCTTGCAACACACTCAGCACTGTTTGACAGTACAGTATAGAGTTGACAGTACAGTTGTAGAAGAGTAATGATTTATAAACTCACTATCTGGAGTCACCGAAAAGAGGATGGATTCACTTTCAAGATTCCTTTCAATGTTTTTTCTCATGCCATCTCAGGATGGTTTTGCTTTCCATTGTTGCCTCTGGCTTGCTCATTATGCATCTAAATCTAAATCCAGATTTCTGTAAAGCTGTTTTGTGACAATGTCTACTGTTCAAAGAGCTATACAAATAAAATACTGACCCATTAATGTAAGTACCTATACTAACTATTCTAAATTATTAATGCAGTTTTTTTGTTTTGTTTTGTTTTTTAATAGTGGTAGAAATAACTGGAACTGGTAAATTGGAAGCCTTATCTATGCAATGTGGCTAAAGTACCTAGGTAACTTTGTATACTTTCTAGCTGTGTATAGTTGCATAGAGGCAATGAGGAATGATAGTAAACACTAGTCTAAACTTACCATTGCAAAACATCAGTACATCAGCAATCACCTTATTTAGTGAACCAATGCCTACTCTGTCGACTCCAGCTATAAGGATGTATTTATCCATTGTTGCCTCATGACATTTTGTAATACTGTAATATAACAGAATTGTGTAACCAGTGTGGTGGCAGGAATGGGTGGGATTGGGATGGCGGAAGTCTTGGGGGCAGTTTCCATTTAAATATTTATTTGGTGCACAGAGAAAGCATCTCAGAATGCACGTCTAACAGAATTCACATTTTGTCAAAACCACTGAGATTACATTTATTCTTCATTATTATATTTAATGTGAACATTAACTGAAGACCTCTATCTGTGTGATTTTATGCATTGCACTGCTGCCACATGATTGACTGATTAGATAATTGCATGAATGTGCATGTGTCCAGGTGTTCCTATTAAAGTGTCTGATGATGCTTTTATTTATTATTCAGCATACAGTGGATATAAAAAGTATACACGTCCTTGTTAAAATTTCAGGTTTTTGTGATGAATGGAACCAAGATAAATCATGTCAGAGATTTTTTCCACCTTTAATGTGATATAGCACCCAACAAAATTCAAGTGAAATACAAATAGAAATGGTTTAGGGAAAAAAAGAAAAAGCTTACAATAACCTGGTTCCACATCTGTGCACAACCTTTTATAATGGGGCATGTGATGGTGCTCAGAATTAAACAATCACATTCAAATTCATGTTCAAATGTAATGATCATATATCTGCCATCAGTGACGTGATTCTGATTATCCCCAAATAAAGATAAGCTGTACAGTATGATTTTCATGACATTTTGGTTTCTTCTGACTGCTGAGGCCAAAGAGCTTACAAAGCATGTACAGGATCTCACTGTTGAAAAGTATCAGTCAGGAGAGGGCTACAAAAGAATTTCCAAAAAAGTAGATGCACCATGAAACACTGTGAAGGCCATGATCAACAAGTGAAAAAGAAAAGTAAAAGGGTCACAACACTGACATTACCAAGAACAGGATGTTCCTCCACAATTGATGAAAGGACAAGAAGAAAACTTCTCAGAGAGGCTGCCAATAGACCTACTGCAACATTAAAGGTGCTGCAGGAATATCTGGCCAATACTGGTCACTCCCTGCATGTAATAACAATCTCTCATATTCTTCACGTGTCTGGGCTATAGGGGAAGTAGCTAGACGGAAGCCCTTGCTCACAAAAAAAATAAATTAATTTAAAAAAAAAAATCCAAGCCTGGTAAATCACTCCAGAAAATGTGGTGAAATGTGTTATGGTCTGCTGAGACCAAGGTAGAACCTTTTGGGGTAAGTCTAAAAGATATGTTTGCCACAAAAACAAGACAGCTTATCACCCAAAGAACACCACACTGAAGCATGGTGGTGGCAGCATCATGTTATAGGGCTACTTTTCTTCAGCTGGGACTGGGGCTCTAGTCCTGATATGGGGAATCATGGATAGCTCCAAATGCCAATCTATTTTGGCACAAAACCAGCAGGCCTCTGTTAGACAGATGAAGATGAAGAAAAATTGCACCTTCCAGTACGATAATGACCCAAAGCACAAATCCAAGTCAACAAAGGAATGGCTTCAGAAGAAGATGATCAATGTTTTGGAATGGCCCAGTCAGAGCGCAGATCTAAATCCTATTGAAAATCTGTGAAACTTGAAGAGTGCTATGCATAGGAGATCCCTATATAGATCTGGAGCATTTTGGAAAGGAAGAGTGGAATAAAATAAACAAATCAAGATGTGGTAAGTTGGAAGACTCTTACCCAAAAAGACTGAGTCTTGTATTAAAAGCAAAAAGTATTTTAACAAAGTAACATTTAAGGGGTGTGTACACTTGTGCAAACAGATCTTTTTTTTTTCTTTTTCATTTTTTTCCGTAAAATGTTTCTATTTGTTTTTCACTTTATTTTTGTTGGTTGCTATGTCACACTGAAGATCTCACATGATTGATCTTGGTTTTGTTCATTTATTTTTTATATCACAAAAAGCCACCATTTTAAAAAGGGTGTGTAGAGTTTTTATAACCAGTGTAGATTATTCTTATGGTTTAAAACCTTTAAGTCTATTTTAGAAGTTCTAAGCATTTTCTTAAGACTGCTAAATACAGTCTAGTATAATAAACCAATACAGTAAAAATATGTAGTTCTAGTAAATTTATTGAATATGGACTAAAAACTGAGTATTATCATGGGAGAAAAAGTATATAAACTCCAAATTACAATTTAAAAACTAAATGTAGCATTTTAGAATCCATTGAAATGCTGTACTTTATGAAAGTGTTCCAGTTCTGTACACAAATGCTTACTTGGCTCCCATGAGGATGCGCACAGCACAATAACACATTGTGTTTTACACGCAACTCATCGGTTATTGTTCTCAGCAAGAGACAGTAAGTGGAACAATTGGAAATCATAAAAATAACCCATGGGCTGTTTACTAAAATCCTATCCTGCCATTTACTACAGTACGTGACTACCTATGCATGTGCACATGTACACAGGAGAATATTCATTTATACGGTAGGCTTGTACACACAATATCATGACGACATTAGTGGAGATAAATCCTTTTATACACATCCTATTACATAACAATACAAACAAAAAGAATACTAGAAGGGATGAAGAACCATTAAAATGATCAAATTTGGCAGGTCCTTGGCATCTAGCTCTTCCTTCCCTGCTAGATCACACAGTATCCTGCTTTCTTTTTCATGCGAGTCGGTTTCATGCTGAGTTCATTCATTCGTTCTTCTTTAATGGGACACCAGTCTATGGCAATGCACCATGCCCCCACCTAGGGGCAGTTTAGCATAGCCAGTCCACCTACTAGCATGCTTTTTTGGGAGGTGAGAGGAAATCAGAGAACCCAGAGGAAGCCCACGCAGACATGGGGAGAACGTGCAAGACTCCACACAGACAGTAACCCGAGGGCAGGATCAAACCATTAGCTCTTACATAACACTTGAATCAGTTTTATACGGAAGTCCGTTTTAAATGAGTAATGTTGCACTGTTTTAACTCAAACACCATTCTATGTAACTGGAATCATGGTTAACCATTTAAAATTTTAATTTTGTCCTGTCAGGGGGCTCCTGCTGTTTCTGTTGCTTTGGCTTTGCTGACCACTGTTATTATTATTTGTGAATTATTTTGTGAAAATGAAATATGGGAAATGACTACTTTGCATTGTAATCTCAAATAGCTCTAATTGAGCATACAATCTATCAAATAGGCCTTCTAGAAATATGCCTACACTGCATACTAGGCTACCTACCAGGATGATTTTGAACCAGAACCCGGAGGAAACCCATGCGAACACAGGGAAAACAAGCGAACCTCAGTCCAGACCGTAACCTGAATTCAGGATCGAACTGCGTACCCTGGAGCTGTGGGCTGGCAATGCCCATTTTAAGGTTTGGGTAGTAAAGAAATATGCCATTCTGAAGAGCTATCAGCTATTCTTGCTGGACTGTCAAAAAAAAATCATGTATCATGTCATTGTAATATGTTAATAAACCATGTGGGTTACCTCCAGGTACTCTGGTTTCCTCCCACCTCCCAAAAACATGCCAGTAGATGGATTGGTTACACTTAATCTCTGAGTTAGTGTATAGATGTGTGTACACAATGCCCTGCGATGGACCAGCATCCCATCCAGGGTGTATTCCCACCTCCCACCCAGTGTTCCTGGGATAGGCTCTGGATCCACTGCGACTTTGACCTGGATTAAGTGGTTAGTGAAGATTAATTAATGATGTTAATGTTAATAGAAAACTTTTGTACATTTCCCAGCATTTGGTTTTCAGATGATCTATTACTGATTTGCTTATGAGACTCATAGATATGGAAGCCCATTTAGAAAAGAAGGTAGAAAAGAAAAAAATGCAGAACATTTTTTCTTTCTTTTTGACAGCAGCAGTATGTCAGTTTTTTAAAAGTTGTTATCTCAAAACTTATCTGATGTTTGCTGACTCAAATGTTTGAGATAATAAGTCAGAATTTTGAGATAAGTGGAAATTATTAGATAATAAATAAACCATTTAAGATAAGTCCAAATTTTAAAATTATAAGTCAAAATTTTGACATATTGCTGCCAATTATAAAGAAAACAATATGGTATGCAATTTTTTTTCTACCTGGTGGAACACACACAAATTGGATGGAAAATACACAATATGGTCAAAAGTATGTGGACACCTGACCATTTTGAACATCCCAGATTTAGTCGCCTTTTTGCCGTTATAATAAGCTCCACTCTTCTGGGAAGGCTTTCCACTAGATTTTGGAGTGTGGCTGCAGGGATTTGTGATCATTCAGCCACAAGAGCATTAGTGAGGTCAGGCACTGATGTTGCATGAGGAGGTCTGGGGTGCAGTCGGTGTTCCAGTTCATCCCAAAGGTGTTCACTGGGGTTGAGGTCAGGGCTCTGTGCAGGCGATTCAAGTTCTTCCACTCCAACCTTAACACGCCATGTCTTCATGGAGCTCGCTTTGTGCACAGGGGCATTGTCATGCTGGAACAGGTTTGAGCCTCTTAGTTCCAGTGAAGGGAAACTGTGATGCTGCGGCACACAAAGACAATCTATACAATTGTGTGCTTCCAACCAACAGTTTGGGGAAGATCCACGTATGACCATCAGGTATCCACAGACTTTTGGCCATATAGTATAGCCATCTGCACTGCAAAAAATAAAAATAAAAATAAATAAATAAATAAATAAATAAAAAGTCAGCATGTGAAAATGTCTTGAATATAGTTAGATTTATATATTTCCTATTTTAGGATTACAGTAAACCAAATATATGATTATTAAACCTAGATATTTTACTATTTCCAAGCTTGAAATAGTCTTGTTCTATTGGCAGATAATTTTTCACATTTGAATTTCTAGAAAGAAGCAAAATTATCTGCCAGTAGAATAAGAACAAGGTGGAAATGAGTAAAAGCGTCTAAAACAGGCTCAATGATCTTAGATTTGATTGATGATAATCTCATAATAGGAAAATATTAAATCCATTTGCTCATAATGAAGATGTTTGCACTTGCTAAGATGTTTGTTTTTTTGCAGTGTTTAATGGTGTGCGTTCTCGTCTCCTTAATAAAATGAATATAAAATAAAATGCAGTACATTCGTTCATGAGGTCTCAGGAGAGTGCTGTCCTCGTGCCATCCGGCGCACACGAGAGGGGAGACGCAGCAGCTCCGGCGCCTGGCGGGGTAGGGCACAAGAGCATCAGGACATGGAAAGGTCGGCGAAGATTTCAGAGATAGCGATCTTCCGGTGTGTCTCCCTCTTGAGCCTCGTCGCAGAGTATAAAAAGAGTTGGACATGGAGGAGGTTTGTGGGTTTTGGAGCGCCTTTTACGCAGCAGCTTCACCAGCTGTACAGAGCCATGGCCATGTCCGCGGTCACAGTCACACTCTTCGGCTTCTTCTACATGTTTTCGACATGGACAGGTAAGAATTTTTACATGTTTCAGTTAATGTATTGTTTAAATATAGTTAAGCAGCTTATAACTGAAATGCCACGTGGGTCTTATTTTTCCCCTCAGTAACAAAAAAAACAAAAAAAAAAAAAAAAAAAAAAAAAAAAAAAAAAAAAAAAAAAAAAAAAAAAAAAAAATATATATATATATATATATATATATATATATATATATATATATATATATATATGTTAGAATTTACATAAAACCATGAATTTTCATGTAAATATGAATTTCATGTAAAACATTTTATGATCTCCAGATTTTTCTCAAAAATTGCAAACACTATCAAGGATACATTATTATTATTATTATTATTATTATTATTATTATTAATACTACTACTACTACTAATAATAATAATAATAACAATGCAAGAAAACAATACAGTATGGCTAATCATAACTAATAATCATAATGTAGTATTCTTCCAACTAAAAAAATAGACTATTCAATACTAAACATTTCCATACACAGACACATACTGAAAGAATTCACATTCTGGGCTTATGAGTTTCACTGTACAGGAAGAAATTGTGACCAGGAAGGAAGTCCTTTACTACAGATAGCCACTGGAAGGGAAATCCTTGACTACAAATAGCCATTGACTTCTTTCCAAGTCACCTGTCATAATATCTTAGAGCTAATTTTAGTCTTACTATATTATACTTCATTTGCATTTTCTTTCTTTGCCTGCAGCCTGTTTTTTTTTTTTTTCACTTCTATTGTAAGCCTTAATCAAATCATATCATGATCTCCTGAGTGGTTACTAATAAATGTTTATTTTAACAGATGCTGTAACAGAAATGCCCAAAGTGGAACTCATCGTCGCGAGAAAAGATATTCCGCTGGGAAGCACGGAGTTGTTGTTATGCAGAGGTTAGTGTGTATTTGCATTCTGTTTTCCGTTAGCAACCGCATGTTAAGATAAACTATTGAGTAACCTTTTGTTTGGATAGACTAATTCAGATGATCCACAAGCTGTCATGAACCAGTGTCTCAATCATCAACATGTCAAATCATGCTTATCTTTTAGCAAATTGAGTCTACATGAACTAGGGACAAATTCATAGTCTTTAGATCATCTGCTAAACATCAAAACTGTAAACTGGACCATCCAAAAAAGTGGCCTCAATAGGAAAAAGTTAGTAGTCTGTTGGTGATGTACTAAATATCAACAGCCATAAACTGGACCATCAAAATTAAAGATGAAAGAAATAAAGGAACAAGTTTATAGTCTATATTAAAGTAGAGTACTATATTAAAGTAATCTAGAATATATATTATAGAACCCTAACAACCATAAACTGTTGACGTGTACAGACTTTAGATGCTTTGTTGAATGTCTGCAGAAAAAAGTGTCATCAAATATTTATTGTGAAAAAATAAAACCTTCTGGGAAAGAAATACATCAAGAACATTTCTAAATCTGTTAAATGATCTTTGGCAAAAAAGGAACAAGGTCACACAATCAGCTATATTGTGTCAAGGTATGCTGTATATATATTGAATCTCACTGATTTATCTAAACAGACAAGCATTCCACAGCACTGTTGTATTCTTAATTCTGATTGGGCAGAAGGTTGATTAATTTTCTATAACAGCAGCTCTGACCGTAGTTCCGACTGGGATTCAAATCACAGGTTTTATATTAATATTAATAAGTTTTATATTTATATTATTATATTGTGCTCATTCTAAAACGTTATACAATAATGTTGCTAATTCACAGCAACTTGTATGGCAAACACTAGACAATAATCTAAGACTAATATACAAATGAATAAGCTTGGTGTTTAACAAATTAAAACATGTAATGTTTATGGAAGGAGTCT
This sequence comes from Pangasianodon gigas, assembly GCA_022758105.1. Classification (NCBI taxonomy): domain Eukaryota; kingdom Metazoa; phylum Chordata; class Actinopteri; order Siluriformes; family Pangasiidae; genus Pangasianodon; species Pangasianodon gigas. The sequence goes on from CM040475.1 coordinate 5,081,035, forward strand.
CCAGTGTCAATGCATTGTAGCAGTCAGAGTTAAAGCTGTGACTTTAAGTTTTCCAACACGAGAATTTTCTTTGTTTCTCAGGAACATGACAAAAAAAAAAGAGAGAGTAGTGAAGGAATGCCTGTTTATAGCTGCTTTAATGTAAGAGATAATAACTTGCTTCATGGATGTAGCACACAATATTAAATGAAAATATAAATGGGGAAAAAGGATGATGTGCCAATCTTTAATAAAGAAAAATTGTATTCATTGATACGGTATTCAACTGATACGGTATAAGGCTGATAGAGAGGCATGGTATTATAGGAAAATAATCAACAATGAGGTGGTGTGATGTGGGCTAATCCGAAGTGGACCAGTTTTCTATGACAGCACATCCTGAAGTGTTTTATTCCTTACGTACTAGATTATTCACCTAAATGGAATGTATCATAAAACTGTCATGTGGCAACGATATGAAACTTCCTCTCTAGCACCAATCAGAACCTCATGGTTGGCTCATTAGTAAAGAGCGAATAATGAACCAAACTCCAAGGAGAAATCGTCATATGAGAAAGAAAATATCTTCAGCAATGGATGTGACGGTCAGAATCTAAAAACGTCATAGAGGATCAGCTTGGAACTTAATAGTTAGGGTCATTTTTTATCTTGTATTTTTAACCCAGTTTCTTTGAGTTTGTGTCATATGAGTTTCTGGCCTTGTAGTAGAATGGGATGGATGAAGGATTAATCAATTGTGTTTTGAATATGGTATTTTCTTCATATCTGCAGCTAATAAAGCTACGACATTCAGATGGGAGAAGGATGGAGAAGAGCTTGATGAGCTTATAGACAGTGATGAAGAAAATAGTAGACTGACCTTGAAGAATGTCAAGATGACAGACGGTGGCATTTACAGGTGCATTTGCGATTTCGATGGTGAAGACTATGAGGATTCCGTCAACCTATATGTCTATGGTAAAACATCTTATAATATATATATAATATTATATTACAATATATATAATATTGTATTTATATGAAAGGTAGAAATCTGTAATTTATTTTAACTTATCTCAGAAGTTTTGTCTTTATTAACACACATTTATGAGAAATCTACAACTTTCATCTTACCTTTTGAGAAGTGTATTTACAGTATCTACTTTTTTTAAAATAAGAATTGTAATTGAATGCTTTCAGTTGTATTGGTGTATTGGTGGTCCTTTTGCATTCAAAATTATGATGAAGCACCAATTTATACAACTTTACTTATTTACGAAGCCCATATTCCAGTCAAATAAAAGATTTCAGTGATTTCAGAATAAAGTGGTAATCAAATTTGCATTCATGATGCTCTATGTATGCAGCTTTATGTAAACTTCTATAACTTCTTAAAGTATCATGAATAAATATTTATAGCATAAATAAACGAATAACCTCTAAGATAAGGATTTAAATTCCTCAATCGCAAGTTCAGAAACATGGCTGCAACCCAGCATCAGCAGTTATCCAAGAATTCTTTATTTTTCAATGAGTTACACCGCACTGTATATACTAGTATTTGCTTTAGATCATTCCACATACAGACATATTAGCTTGTTAAATCCATAACATTGACAATACAGTTCGCTGTATTGAGGAGGTAAAAATACATCACTCATCACACTTAGCTGGCTGGTTTGTTGCTAATGAAAGATGAACTTGGAGGCGTCCATGTTTTTTCCCACTTTGTAGCTCGAACGTGACGGGAGAAATGGGAGGCGATGCAATTCCGAGTTCCGACTTCCCACTTCTGAGTTAATTCAAACTCAGCATTATTCTCTCTTCACTCGTTCATATAAAGACAAAGTCATGTTGAACTTCTAATGTCACCTCACAAGTCTTGACATATTCTCTAACAAGGCCTTGTGTAGCTACTCTTCAAATAACATGTTACCTAATATTTGCTTTTTCATTATCTCTTCTTGTTAGAGACACCAAACTTTGGTTCAACTAAGACTTACCATGAGTTTTTGGTGAACCAGACAGTGCACATTCCATGTCAGGTCACCGGGAAGCCTGAAGTGGAGACCAACTGGTATTGGAATGATGTCCACGTGTCACGTAATGGTAGGACCCTCAGTACAGGCTTTTGGTGTGTTGTTGCATTGTGTGTAAACAATTGTGGGTGGGGGATAATCAGTTTCTCATCAATTTGAGTGATCATGGATTATTAATGTATTGTAAAATTAATCCCCATCTCAGTTACTAGTAATATAAACAATAGTTATGAGACCAGTCATTTTTTCACCTTTTTGGCCTCACATTAAATTTACCTAGGCATATGCTCTGAAATAATTATATATAAGAAAAAGTTTACTGTCTTAAAAATAACTTTTTGCATGAATTCACTTTAAGGAAAATGAATAATAATAATTTGGGTACTTTTCACCAGAGCAGAACTGAACAGTTGAAATTTCTGAGCTGAATTTAATACACCACAACACAGATTTTTAATGTTTTTGTTTTTATTTAAATGGTAAAACCCATGACATGTACACTGCTACCCTGCTAATTTGACCAAGTTTGTTTCTGTGAGATAAAGAGATAGCTGACTCCTCCAAACAAACTCCTAATTGCCTATTTCAAGAAATGCTAGTGTTATAATGCTATAGTGCCATAATAAGAAACAGTATAGTGTTCATTTCTCCTTGTTCTCTTTTCCACAGACACAAGTAATCTCAATGTGCTACCAGACGGGACGCTGAAGATTACAAACATTCAGAGGGAAAATCACGGAACCTATGGCTGCGAGGGAAAAATCAAAGGACGGCCCATATCGAGGACTCTGAACATCTCTGTTGTTGTAAATGGTAGGGCATGAAGAAGTTGAGAATTCAGTGAGTTACATGATGGGTTAAACTAGAAGATGTAAAGATTGTTAATATAGGATGACCCTTCTTGGTTCCTCTAGTTCCACCAACTGTCATAGTTCACGGTGAGAGGACAAAGGTTTTGGCTGGACCAGACAGAAATGTCACTTTAACCTGCTTGGTTACAGGAGCACCCCATCCACGTATTACCTGGGAAACGTAAGTACATTAAGTAATGAGTACAATACAGTGGGGTCATAGAAAAATAATCAACAGCAAGGTGGTGTGATGCAGGTTGATGTGAAGCAGTGTTACTTTTACTATGCCAGAGTTGATTATTTTCTTTATTGCCTTGCAGCCTGAATTATTCTCAGAGAAAATTACTCAAAATTTCTGACCAATCAGAATTAAGAATTTAACAACAATGTGGTATAATAGAGTAAGAAACGGTTCTTTCATTCATAAATGCCAACAATTTGCATGTGATTATATTAAATCCTTAACATTAATGTCACTGAAATTTAATAATGTGTTAAAAGCTTAATTTATTATAATTATTACCATTATGCCATGCTCTGATTGGCATTTCCATCATATAATAATACCAGAGGTGCTGTCATTTTTTGTATAAATTGTTGGTTAGCCATAATGTAAACACAAGATACTGTGAACAAAGACAATTAAATTTTATATTTTAATTTAATATAAATATTATATTTATATACTTCCTATATCCAGCCATAACATGACGTGCTGTCATGAGTACTTTTGGATTTTTCTTTTATCAGTCTGTCAAATAAAGATATGCTTCATTGAAAAATGCTAAAACGTAGCAGTGTTATTATTATTATTATTATTATTATTATTATTATTCCTCTCGTCCCCCTCTCAGGCCTGAGACATCAGATTCCTCTCGCTACATCTACAACTCAGACAAGAGTAAGCTCATTATTCCAGGTGTGGCCAGAAGTGACTTTGGAAGATACGTTTGTAGCGCTGTCAATAAAATTGGAGAAGACAGCGCAACATTCACACTGGATGTCTCAGGTGAGAAGATACTACATGGAGATATCATTGGCTGATACTTTGCTTTGTATAATTGTTTTCTTTTTTTCACAAAAATGTCAAATTTTCTGTAATAGGAGAGGGCACTTCTGACTAATGTTTAATGCAACAGTAAACAGATACACTACATGGCCAAAAGTATGTGGACACCTGACCATCACACACATAGCTGGTTCTTCCTGAAACTGTTGCCACAAAGTTGGAAGCACACAATTATATAGAATGTCTTTGTATGCTGTAGCATTACAGTTTCCCTTCACTGGAACTAAGAGTCCCAAACCTGTTCCAGCATGACACTGCCCCTGTGTACTGTGAAACATATGTAATGAGTAATGAGCTTGAATTGTGTTCATTTTACAAAAATATTTTAGTCAAACACGTTCTCCAAGAATCATTTCCCAAGGTTATCGAAACCTCTTCACCATCAACTCTAGAATCATCACATTGCATTGTTGTACCACCTGAATTTAAGCAAGTATGGTGTTTTTTATACAGTATGTTAACGATGATTTGGTGGTTGCTGTCTTTAGAACTTCCACTGGTGAGCCTGAGCCAGAGCGAGGTGGTCCTGAATCTCGGGGATTCAGTATCTGTCTTCTGCAATGCCACCGGACATCCTACACCCACCGTACAGTGGCTGAACAAGCGCAAGAATGGTGGCATGGTAATAGGCATTAGATCATTAGTTTATATACTGGAGTGGGATGTTTTTAAAATTTTTTAACATTTTGACTGGAAATCAGTATTTTATTTTACACAGATGGTATCTCACTAATAAATGTAAAGAGTGTAAAATTTAAATTTAAGTTAAAATTAAAAGTGTCTGATATTAGAAAGAGCCTGTTTCAGATATTATGTCATAGTATTTTGCTATAATTTTAGAAGAGGAATTATTTTATTGCGGATATGGCTGGTATAAAAGGGCTGTCTTCTCCTTTCAAAATTAAAAGACATCAGTATAAGCTTTCGTTTTTGACATCCACATCAGACTATTTACCATTTACAAATGGTGTAAGGCAGATTGTTTTGGATTTTTGTGGAACCTAATGCATCAGCACCACCAATAGCCATAAAAAAAAAACACTGTATACAGAATGGTATGAAGAAGTGAAGCTGGGGCTGAATTCTTTCTAGCCCAGACTGTAGATTCTAAGTAGCTTATCAGTGACCATCATGTCACATGATTACACAATGAAATGACCCCTAGATTTCACAGATATTGGATTTCAGCCCTCCCATCTAATATCACATCCAGCCATCACTGATATATTAGTAGAATTGTAGCTTTAATTGTTTAAGATCACAGAAAAGCAGTTGTTGCCTAATATTGCTGATTGAAGGTCTTTGTTGTTGTAGTACCAGTTTTCATGCCTCTTAAAGCTACTTTCTTGAGGCGTTGGCCATTGGGATTGGGCTCTTTTTAGCAACATGCTTTAATCGAGTCACTGTTTATGCCTTTTTGTTAAGCACCGTGTATTTCTTGCTTGTTCTTACATTACAGCTTCAGATCAAGAATGTGGTGCCTTCTGATGGTGGTGTGTATTCCTGCAAAGCCACCAACGAGGCAGGCAGCAACACAAAGACCTTCACTCTAATGAGTAAGAGCAAGCAAAATAATTTTGACTTTTCATGTATAATAGTAATTGTTCTGTAAAGAATTACTTTTTCACTTTAATGTTGGCCACTGAACTGTGTTAAGTAGGTATGGTATAAGATATAAGATATGGCATAAAATATGTTTGTATCTTTCTTTAAGTTTGTATCTTTTAATTTTTTTGTTCCCACACACACACAAATTTCATAATTTTTTCCTCATTCATGACATTAGTAATTTCTATGTCTCTCCTCTGTCCTTACCTTCAGCCTCTCCAGAAGTACCAACCTCATTTACTATAAAACCTGGATCCGCAGCATTCCACATCAACCTGCAAAAATCTGTAGGGAATGGGGGTTCTCCTATTACTCAATACATCATCCAGTGGAGAAAAGAATCAAAGGATGACTGGAATGAGACTGTGATCCCTTTTTCTGGTAATTTTCTTAATCTCGACCTCATAGTATCTTCAGTATATAACACCTGAATTATTATGGACCATATTCAGAGGCAAAAGTTACACCATATTTACACAGTGAAAGTGCTTTCAGAAATGATTTATGCAATGACTATATGACTATGCAAATTACCTACGTATTGTTCATGCCTCGGAGGCTTCCAGACACTACATGACTAGAAGGGCCTGAGACAGGTTTTTCAGTAACGTTCACCTTTATCCACAAGCACTTGCCTTACCTGAAAGTTGTCAGTTGTAATATGATGTAACATAAAAGCAGGAGACAATTTACAAATGAAAAAAATTAAAAAGATATATGAATGACACGATTTCAAGCATGTAGTGTATCGCAAACATAATGCTGCATGAATACTCCTAGTTGCAATTATCACATTAATCAATTTTGATTTAATTTTACAATTTGGCATTATTTTTTTTTATATCATGCTCTGACATTTAACTGTGCATCTGAGGTCTGAAAAAAGACACTTTTTGATGATTTTTTAAAAATCCCTAGGTCCACTGGAGGTCACATCTCTGGCTCCATACACTGAATACTTTGTCCGCTTTGCTGCTAAAAACAAGCATTTTCTTGGAGGCTTTTCTGCTGAAGAGAAGATTCGCACCCTGGCCACACGTGAGCACTAACAACACAACACCACTCCCTAAACTCTCTCTTCTCATTCTAGCTCACCTGCCAACACTTGGCCTTTGCAGAAAATGGATTGCCAGTGTACTCTTAGAATATATGTTCAAGGGGTTCTTTGTATAGTTAAGGGTTCTAGTTCAGAAAACGGAAACACTCTATTGTACGTTGTACACAGAACATTTAAGATTCCTCCCGGAGGAACAACCAAGGAACCCTTAGGGGTTCTATATCAGACTTTTTTTCTAAGAGGGTAGTAATATGAAGCCATTCCTTAGTTTTTTTTTTTTTTTAATACAGAGTAACTTAACTTCTGTAACTTTAAAATCCTGTGAAACAATTTCCATTTTATTTTGCCATTTTATCCCTTTCCTCTCATGTTCATACTTTTGATTTTGAATTTTAAAAAAGTCATGTCATGTCTTATATTAATTTCATAAACCCATTTCTCATTGTTGATTCTTGTGTTCCTTCCTCTAACTCATCTCTGACCTGACTCCTACTTGATGTCACTCTCCATCTGATGATCTTTCACCCTGCCATTGGGACCTGTGTCTGATGATGTCATCACCACTGCTTTACTGCCAATACTATAGAGGGTGAGTCATTAGTAAAATAAAATAGACTTATCAGACACTGTGTATTTAATAGTTATGTACAGTCTATATATACTGTATTTTCACAAATTGGATAGACAGAATTGTGTAATATCTTGGTATCAGTGGAGTCATACATAACAGTGAGGCTAGTATTTTTTTGTCTATAATGGTCAGCAAAACTTTAGTTAAAAAGCTATTGTTATTGAAAAAGTAAAAGATGTTAGTGTTAGTCATGAATGTACATGGGTCCACAAGTATTCATCCAAGTGTTCAGACACCACTGACTTTCTACTTTTGTTCCTCTGTGTAGGGGAGCCAGACATGCCTGAACTGACTGCAGACGAGGGCAAGATAGAGAGAAACTCCTATTCAATTCCAATAAAGCAGCTCAGTGATGGAGGCTCTCCCATTCAGCACTATGTAGTGCGCTACCAAATGGTTAGTATGAAACTAAATGATGCAAACCATTAATCAGTAGTTTAGAGGTTTATTTAGCATTTTTGGAAGGGTTCTCCAGTGTCAGAGCTTTGTAATAGTCAAAGATAAAGTTCACAGTTTCTTGGTAACACACTGCTGTTTTTGTCTTAACTTCAAGAGAAATGACTTTTCATAGCTGTATATATATATATATATATATATATATATATATATATATATATATATATATATATATATATAAATGTGTGTGTGTGTGTGTGTGTATGTATGTATAATAAAAAAATTGTCAAATTGATGAAGTATAAGAGGAATACAACCCTTTGTGCTGATATAGGAAAATATTCTGGATTATTTTCCTATAACAGCAGTCCTTGTCAGGTTTTATTCCTTAGTTAGACTACATGTAATGAACATCTGTATCTTATTTCAGCAGAACAAGGAGGGTGAGCCCTGGAGAGAAAAGATGATAGACGCAAACTCCAGTAGCATTCACCTCCAGAACCTTGAGTATGGCTCTGACTATCAGGCTGAAATCACTGCTGTTAACATTAATGGCTTCTCCAAAGCAGCTAAAATCTATTTCTCCATCCCACAAGGTAAGGTTCTTCACAGCACAGTCCTGATAAGTTACTGAATCTTACCCTGCGTTCACACCTGTAGCACTTCTGTGTTTTGTTCAGATTATGAACCATATTATATATTATATATAATATATTAAAAACTAAATTTTTTTTTAATTCGCTGTTCGATTTTCAAGTCAGAAATTAGTTGTGCTATAAACAAATTTCACTCAAATTTCAAACAAGACCTTTTAACTCATCATACTATCTGTTTTGTTATTCTTTCTCTACCCCAATCATTCAGCAACCAGTTTGTGTACATCAGCTACCATCCGTCATTCATCTGTGCTGAAAAAAAGGATATGAAAGATGGCATATCTCATTGAAATCAGGGCAAAATCACAAAATAAAAATAGTCATAGGCAATAATAGGCATAGACCTTAGTGGGTTAAACATTCTTCTAGCACTGTGAGTACTGCTGGTTGGCTCAGGAGCTGTGTATAAGAATGAATTTTTGCAACCACAAAACAAAGATGATGTTTCACAGTGGGGGAAAAAAGAACAGTACTACCAATCCCCATCACTTCCCTTCTCATCTTCATAAAATTAAACATTTTCCCTGTCCACTTCATATCGACAGCTGCTGCTGGAAAATGTCACTTCTCTATAAAAATTGTCTTGTCACGTGACTGCTGGTGTGAACGCAGGGTTATGCCCTTTGAATACGTTACATTTTTTTGATTCATTAGATAATGATGCCTGTATACTCATACTCCTGTGTTTTTACTAACTCGCTTGCAGCTCAGCACAGCCTGGGTAAAGGTGGTGTAGTGGCCATAGTGTTGGTCATCTTCCTGATGCTGTTGGTGGGGGTTGATGCTATGTGTTGCTATACAAATCACTGTGGCATACTCAACTTCTTGGCCAGAAAACTGTTTGGCCCCAATGTGACTGAAGCTAAAAGTCTGGAGGAGGGTGTGTTTAACAATGTTGCTGTGTAAGTGACCTTTTTCTTTCATTCTCTTTGAATTCAGCAAGGATACACTATATGTCTTATCATATTCCTGTGGATTAGGGACCTCATTTATCAAGCTGGACACAAATTCATTTCTTTGTAAATCATTCACAGGAACATTTACAGAAGAAATGTGCTATTCATGAAAACCTCAGCTGATCGGCTTCAAATCATATAATTAGTGTTGTGTTACTGCAAGTTTATATACAAATTATTTTGTCAAGTTGAGTTTTTTAGTTTTAGCTTTTTTATTTCAGTTACACACAAAAATTTAATGGAAATTCTCAAGCTCAGTTGTGTCATATTAATTACTTAATTAATATTAATGCAATCCAAAACAACTCCATAAATTAAGCCAAATAAGACTAGCTATTGAATAAGGGCAAAAGTAATGGAGGAAGAGTTAGCGTGTGTCTATGGTAGGCAAGCGCTGCAATGGCTCAGCTGCATTACTGGATAATTTAGGAGGCGTTCTTTCACCATTTAACTATCATTCTGTCATTTTCAGCTCCGTGAGCTCTTTGCCATTTATAGAGTTTTGTGGGCGTCACTAAATGTAAATGTGCTGTGAACATGCTTGGTAATTTATGGCTGTTTGGCTTTTATCAACATATGCACAAGAGTACAAAGAAAACCAGCGTTACTGAAAATCTGGCTGGAATTTTTAGTTCGTTTTGGCTTACGAAAACATTTACAGACAACTTTACTAAAAGATTGATACATGAGTCCCAGTGTGTTACAATATCTATTAATTTGACATTACATGCAGTTTGGATAAAGCAGCCTATGCTACTCTCTTTGTTATTCACATTCCATCAATGTTCATGAGTGATTGCTGTGAATGGTCCTGCCATCTCTAAATTCCTGGGTTTGTGTGTGTTTTTGTTCTTTTATCCAGAACCATGAATGGGCTTGAGAAACCGAGGGGTAGCATCCCAAAACTACAGTCACTAAACAAGACAGGAAATGGAGTGCAGTCCGAAGTCACGTGTGACAAAGCTCCTCTCACCAAATTTGAGTAGGTGACCATTTCAAATATACATATATGTATATAGTGTTATAACAGTTCACATAAATTGCATACAGTTACTCAGGATTTCAGGGTCGTAGGGCCTGTCAGGATGTTAGGGCCTAGGAGAAGCAGCAATTCCTTTGCTCTTTTGGACACTTTTCTTCAAGTATATCAGAATAATTAATTTTTTGCCATTGAAATCTGAGATATGTAGAATAATGAATGATCTCATTCAAGACACAGAAGATGATGACATATTAGCTGCTGAACCTGCTAGCTAAATTTAGCTAATGTTAGTGATTAACAAAATATGATTTTGATAGTTTGACAGGACTGTCTACTAAATAAATTACTGAGGTTATAACAATATAAAACAACACCCATAATGAACTTGTGCCAGCCTGTGACAGATAAATTGGTTAATATTAGTGATATTATAGGGTATAGGGATAGGGATGGCAGGAGCACATGAGGCTATTTCCGAATGGCATATTCATGTACTGTATATTTATGGATAAGTAATTTTTTTTTATTATGTTTGTTTGTATATTATTATTCATGGAGATTTAGAATGAACTATAATTGTCATAAATTTAATATGGTAGAAATAAAATACAGTTTATAAGAATTGGATTTCAGTGTGAATAAACATAATGTATTCTCTCCCTTTAGGAAAGCACTAGCCAAGGCTGACCCAGTCAACGAAGCACGATTGTAAAATGTTTTTGACACCAAAACCAAAAAGAAAGAATGACTTCAGGAATGTAGCTTTCTGGCTTTCTGATGCTATAATGCAGCACAAAAAAACCCAAAAACTGTATAAAAGTGTATTATATTTTTTTACTGCGAATTGCAAGTTAAGGTAAATATTTGTTGCATTTAGTATTATGTGATTGTAGAGTATGAGATTGGAAATTTAGCTTTTGATAAATATGATAATTTTGTAGACAAAACAGAGCAGCTAAGTGTGTACAGGCCAAACATTAAACAGATTTTCTGTGATAATCTGTACCATTAGGATTATATACTTTCAGCATGCTGGAATGTCTAAAGCAATCATTATGGGAGGATATTATTTCACATTAATGAACGGACAATGCATTATTATCTCTAATTTATTTAATATATTTTGATGACATTAATAGCAAAAATTAATGTTTAATTATTGTTATGATAATCATTTGTTCTTTTCTGCATGGATTATATTGCCTATGTAGTGAAACTCTACCAAAAGATTAACTTACAGTACATGTGTATATGCAAATTTGTATGATATAGGTTGTAGGCAGTGCTGTATATTTTTGTAAATACGTTTTTGTTATTTTACTATTGACTGTAATATATCTTTTAAAAAATTGCACTCTGTGTGGTTTATTTATTATACAATTTAAATAATCCATAAAGAGGCGCGTCATATACTACATCAGATGTAGACACAGAGACGCTGACGGACACGTGCAACACATAAACAAATTTGCCAAGTGCAATTAGTTGTATATCCCAGATACACTCTTTATTTAAGTTTGTTGTCCACATTTGTTGCATATTATTGTTGACAAGAAAGGAAAAGGAAAAGGAAAAGCTAGGTAGATACAGAACTTTGCTTTTTTCATAGTAAGTTTGCTAGCTAGATAGCTAAAGAAAGAATTTTTACAGAAGTCCTACTGCAGTTACTGTGATTCCCTTCTTGCAAAAAAAAAAAAAACCAATGCTGACAATAATGCACTGAGTGAACAAGCACAATGAGGAGGTGGAAAACTGATTTCTGTTTCTGAAAGTATTAAAAATAATTTGTCATAACAATTAATACAATTCTCATCTGTGTATCTTATTCAGCTATATGTTTTTGGGGCTCAAGAGAGTTTCTCGCTCACTACCCCATTTGTTTTACTATAGTACCCTGGAGTCTCTCATTCTCTCTTCTCTGATTGGCTGCTGGCTCTTCCCTGTCACTGTGTAGTCAGACTTCTTTCATGCTGATCTAGTATCTGTCCTAGCACATGACATACTGTATGTGTACAAAAATTTCTTCAAAATCTGACCTGCCAGCTCTGAATACGAATGACTTTGAATTACTATTACAGGCTTTTTGGGTCGATTCATGGCAGCTTAGGAGCATTAACGTTTACAGTGTTAACTCATACAAAGCTACATGATTTTTAACAAAAGAAAATCTCACACTGTAGCTTTAAGGGTTAAAACTGGTTTTGAATTATTTGAAGGTGTTTTCACTTCATGCATATTTAAGCCTCATTTACGATGTGTCATTTTAATTTTGTTTATAGAGCACACAAATTTATGTAACAAGGCGTGCCATGTTTACCTGATAAACTCAAGCATGTTCCTTTTCTGCCTGTCCTGTTTCATAGTGAGTCTCAGAAATATCGAGCAATCCTTTTCTTGATCTGTAAACTCACTTCTTCTTCTGCCTAATATATCTCCAGACTATCCATTCCTGCTTTTTTGGGTTCTACTTTGAATAACAACAGTTTTTAATTCTGTAACCAGCCTGGTAGTTATACCGTATGTGCTGCTGAAATTCAAGGATAAGATTTTTTTTTTCTTTTTCTTTTTTTTCTTTCCATTCACTCCAGGCTATGACATCTGAAATAATCTATGACATCTGAAATGACATCATGTTAATTATACTGTATATAGTTATAGCTATTCACAATATTCAGTGTCATGGAATAAGATTAATAAAATTAAGCCTAGCCTAGTGATTGGGGATTTCTCACAAAAAAAAAAAAAAAAAAAAAAAAAATCAATTATTAGTTATTATAATAAATGTTATGACACAGTGTTCATTTTATGTCTCCTTTAGAAATGTTAGATTGCACATAAATCTCTAAACACTCTTCTTGAATATATTCATCAATTGCTACAGAGGGTCAAACAAATTAAAATGTAGAATGTGGTGAATTACATCAACATTCATAAATGAAAAAGACATACTGTATGCGTTTAACTAACAATTTCATATTTCAGGAAGGATGTCTCCGTTGTAATTTGATCTCCTATGCAGGGAAATGCAATATGATGGAACTTACACACTTATCAATACAAACAGTGTCACTGGGGGTTTGTCAAAGATGGAAAGATGTTGTGTCATTCAGAAACAAATACTAATTATGGTGTCAGTTTGAAAATTTCAGGATTGTGTTATAGTTGCAGGAGTTTAACTGACATTTTCATCTTCATTAACTGCTGGTCAAAGACAAAGTGGAGCTGGAACACTGGGAGTAATGCAGGAATACACCCTGGATGGGACTTCTGTCCATCACAGGCCACCATGCACACACATTCACAGACTCATTCACACCTAGGAGCAATTTAGCGTAGCCAATCCATCTGTCCATGTATTTTTTGGAAGAAGATGGCGAACCCTGAAGGAAACTTATGTGGACACATGTGAAACTAAAAACAGACAGTAACTTGGACAGACGATCAAACCCTGGAGCTGTGAGGCTGCAACACCATGCACTGTGCAGATATTTAAGATATTAAGGTTTTTTTTTATGTTTGATTCATTGTTAGATTTTGCTACTGAAATATACAGTCACACCATTGAATAGTGATAGAATAATCTTTATTTATTGAAATCTTGCAAGCATTCGGTAACAAGAAAAGAGAACAAGTGTGATTCTATTAAAATTTTTGAAATTTTTGATTAATCTTTTGTTTTTGATTAATTAGAAAAAGTGATTAATTATTTAATCACATTACCCAAAACAGTTGCCCAGCAGATATATCTGTATGACATTGATTAAAAATAGAAGAAAAATAAATTGATTCCTTTTTTGTGATCACGGCTGAACATCATAAGTCCCTGACTCCCTCCTCTTGATTATTTGTCCAGCTCTGTAACACAGTAATCACATCAGGAATATTCATGAGCTATCATGTTCTAAATGTTTATTGTTACTCATACCATTTGACATACAGGAACACTACAGTGAATGGTGGATTAAGTTGTTAGGATTAGAAGGCAAAGCAGAGTATGCAATCAAAAGCTTATTAAAAAAGTTCAGATGAATGATGATTTTTTTTGCCAAGTAAACTTGTATGAATCTTAAATACATGTTTCATAGCATGCATCAGTAATTACTTACTGCAGTTAGTAATCTGCCTCCACCACTGTGGCACTTCAGTGTTTGACCACTTGCAGGTGTTTGCAAAAGTGGTCATGATGTTGCAGAAGTTGTCACGGTTTCCGTGAGTGAGACATGTATAAAAGAGACAGCTGTATGTAAAATGCTCCAATTTAATTGTATTGTTGCAGCTAGCGAATGGCCCAGTTTTGTCTTCTAGCAAGCCACAGAACTTTGGGCCACTATACTGGCGCTTCTCCTCTTCAGAGCATGGGGGGAAGTGCCAGCATTTGGGGTCATTGCTGGAAACACTCCATGACTGCCCCAACTCTGTATTGTCTTTGACAGGAGCGCCTGACGGTGTTACAAAGTCATCATTGGGGTTGCCATTATAGGTTCCGCACATGCCCACTAGGTTTTTATAGTAGCTACTGGACACTGTCACCTTGAAGAACTCGCCCCAGTCAAAAGTGACCTCCAAACCAAAGTCTGTCTCCAGGATTCCCCTTATTCCTGATTGAGTTATCCTGGTACGGTCAGAGTCCAGACTCACAGGCAGGATAGATTCTTTACCATCAATCTAGGCAGCACAGAAGAGGGAACATATCAGCATATAGTCATCTTTCATTAATGATTGGTGCATTTTTGGATATGGTATACTGGGCTTTAGAACTGAATATAAAATTTATTAATAGTTATTAAATTTCTTAATGCCACAGCACTTTCATCCATACAGTACGTCTCTGAATGCCTGATTAAATGTTCCAAATAGTTTTTTAACATCATCTGGTACTAGCCTTCAATGTATGAAACAGCTAAGAACATTTTTTTTCACTTTAGCTCTTAACTACCTTTTATTAAGAGCTTTGGCAGCAATGCCTTAGTTTTATATTACATTTACATTAATTTTACATTTCTTCTATATTCTATTTTATGCACTTGTATTATATTTTTATATTGTTATTTTTTTCTTCTTCCTGTCACTGCTATTATTTATAGCATTACTATTATTTTGCCTATTTTGTGTTTTACTGTTATATTTTTGTTTTGACTTTACACTGTAAAGTACAGTACTTTTATCTGCATTTTAAGAGTGTGAAAGGTTCTATATACATAAAAATTATTATTATTATTGTTATTATTATTATTGTTGTTGTTGTTGTTGTTGATGTTGATGATGGGTTTTACTCACTATCACTTTGCCGTGGGCACGTTGAATAATGATAATTTCGTGGCCTGGGAACTTTATGGTGACTGTCTTTATGAAAGCGCCACGTGCGCTCTTGCCGAGTTCGTTCTTGTTAATGATGGTGAACTCTGTGAGGCTTTTGTCTGCACCCGACGTCTTAACCATAACATAAGAGCAGGTGCCCTGAAAAGAAAACCTGCTTCCATCGAAAGTTTCATAGTTAGGATCTCCAACAACTCGGCATGAGGCCTTAGAGCTGGCCACACACACTGCTACATTGTCCCTCTCCACACATTGCTCTTTCTCACGACATTTCGTTATGCTGCAGGGATCTGGAATAAAGTAAGGCAATGTTATTTTAAATCATGTCTTGTTATACTGTAGCTGCATACAAATGAGATTACACTTACTTACCACGCATGCATGTTGGAATGCCGTCCTTTTTGCGACAGACCTCTTCTTCCTTACATTTCATTGACTGACATGAGAACTGTCCAGCCTTACAGGTGCATGTCTCTATACAGTCTCCTCTGACTATGGATTCCCCAGACTGCAGGAACAAATATTTAAAATATTTGACTGTTTCATTTGCAAGAAGCCAGGTCAGCCAACAGATTGATTAGAAACTGAAAAGCAGTTCACCTTGTAATACCTTCCCTCCACTAAACAACCACAATCTTCTACAAGCTTACAGGTGCCTCCATCAGAGACAAAGCCTTCATCACACTGGCAGCCTTCAAGACACTCTGAACAACTAGATGCCACGGTAAGGCTGGCACAAGTTGACGAGCAGGTGTCTGCACATAGCTCATAGTGACTTTTTATAGGACAAGTCATTGCTTGAAAAAGAAGAAAAGGAAAAATGTAATAAATGTAATAAATAAATGTTAGCAATACTTGTTCATTTATTCATCTTCAGTAAGTGATTTAAACTGGTCAGGGTCACTGTGGATCTGGAGCCTCTCCCAGGAACACTGGGCATGAAGCAGGAATACACCCTAGCTGGGACACCAGTCCATTGCAGGGCACCATGCACACACATTTACACACTCATTCACACCTAGGGGCAATTTAGTGTCACTAGTCCACCTGTCAGCATGTTTAGGAGGAAACCCAAATGGACATGAGGAGAACACCTAAACTCAGGGTCAAAAAGGGGACATTGGAGCTACCCGTTGTGTCACCATGCCTCCATTAACAAAACTTAACTATTACTATCTAAACCCCAGTAAACTAGAGGCAAACTCCCAGTGATGCAGCTATTAAAATGAAACAAATAACAGATCTTATTCTGTATCATACAGCTACTTACGACAGAAGGTTGCATTCCTCCAGCTGCTGATGGAGATACCAGCTTGCTGACAACGAGCCACATAGTTTTGAACATAGCGGCAAACAAGTGTCTTATCTTTTGGGTATGATGTGACATCCTTTGCACATGCATTGTAGAATGGTAAAGGTGGAACCTTGGAATAACAATTAGAGAGTGGGCCTTTCACCAAAGTTAGGATCCTGCAGTCATTGTCTTCTGGTCCAGGCTCTGGGCATGTGGAGCCTGGTCGACACCCTGTGTGACAGTTCACTCCTTCCTGAATCACCCGCCAAGCTTCCACAAATTTCTCAGCAGAGGAAGTCAGATTACCATTTGGCATTAGTAAATCATCTGCCTTGTTATCATTATAATTGCCACACAGACCTCGGACAGCATTTTTGTAAGTGGAGGGGATTTCAACTGTGGCCACTGACACAGTGTCATAGGTCACCTTTAGTCCAAAAGAGGTTTCCAAGATAATGAAGGCACCACTCTGATAGACCTTCACCAGTCCTTCTTCAAGTGTTACTGGGAGAATAGCTTTAAATTCATCCACCTGCCAATAAAAAGAATACATGTAAATTTCCAAGGGTTACTGTTCTTACCAGGTAAAAAGACAGATATGTTCAGGTGGCAGTGCCCTATCAAGCAGAGATTCTGGCTATGAAGATGTTATACTTTCAATCCCAGCTAAAAGCCTCTTACTATCAGTATACAGATCTGCCAAGCTCTGCATTTTAACATTGAAGTACACAGCTATTATTTTTTATAATTCGAAAATACACCAAAAGCTTGAAATAGTCTTGTTCTATTGGCAGATAATTTTGCTAATTTTAAGCAGTTATTCCTAGGAAGAAGCAAAAACAATCTGCCAATAGAATAAGAAAATGTGAAGCTCAAACTTAGTAAAAAAAATGTCTAGAAATAGGATTAATAATCTTAAATTTTGTTTACTGTAATCTTATAAAAGGACATACTAGACAAGTAGATTTGACTATATTCAAGATATTTCTACTTGCTAACATGTTATTTTTTGCAGGGTGAATCTGAAATATTTGACAGTTGGGTTGGTGTTTTGAACTCTCTGATATTAACTGACACCACCTAGAAGCCCAGCCAATATCAACTCAATTTCCCCCGCTCGAAAGATGCAGTGCCCTTGCTCTGTGTCAGGGTTAATGGAGAATGGGTTGACTTCATCAAAAATCTACAAACTAGCTAACATTAGACAAGCATATAGTTAAGATTAGATAACTATATTTATTAGGGATGCCACTAAACATTTTCAGCTGAAAATGGTCAAAAACTGCAGCACTGTTTGCTCTTCTGTGTCAGTCAGAGCAGAAGCATTCAAACAGTGCAGTGGAGTGCGTGTATATACAGGTTTTTATGGTAAGTACCAGATGCTTGGGGAAAAAAGCTGCCACTCTTCTGTTTTAGTTAGGATGTAGACACTAGAAAAGTTTAAATACACACTTTCATTTTAACTGGTGTACATAACATTCTTTTTCTTAGAATAGGAACAAAGAATAAGTCCATGTAAACTTTTCTGGTTAACTAACTTAACTAAAACTAGTTAACTAACTTAACTAAATCAGGCAAACAGCAGATTTTTTCCCCCCAAGTGCCTGTTGGTTCCTGTAAAACCCTGTACTTACACCCACCCCAGTTTCTACCTTAAATAAGTGAATTGTCGGAAATGTACTGTGCTTTTACACGACTACACATCATTCTTCAGGATTGGCAAGTCTGAGTATAACATTTCAAAGTTTCTCAAGCAATATTGTCTCCGGAGCTGGCATCTGGACATCTTCATAATGTCACCTTATATGAATAAAATTGCAATTAAACAAATTACCCTTATTTCCCACAGAAGTCCAGGAATCAGGGCAATCTTATACTGGGCTATAACTATGTTGATTCTTCTTGTGATTACTACGGCAGAAGATACTTGCTGCACTGTCACACTGAAAGGCATCTTCGTCTGAATTGCAGTCTGGACTGTTTCTACCAGTTTGTACAGACAGTTCCCTGGCACTCTGATATAGTTTCCATCATATGAGTGGTAGTTGCCTGAACCAGAGACTGAGCAAGATCCTTTGCCATTAGGATGGCAGGCTTGAACCCCATCACGGATTACACACTGCTCATTAGGACCGCAGGAGAAATTGTCTTTGCATGTGACTTTTCCTTGATCCTCACAGACACACCTCTGGCTGCACTTGCCTTTGGGGTAAAAGACTTGGCCCAGATTATAGTACTGGCCTTCATATGCACATCCGCATCGCTCCATTGGCACACATTCGCCGTTGCTCAGGACAAATCCGACATCACACACACAGCCTTCGATGCAGGGTGCACGCTGGCAAGCTGCGGGCTCAGACAAGCCGTTGCAGGTCTGGGGACATCCAGCAGCACACACATCATAGTGGCTGTTAGATTTGCAGGATGCAGCTGTGAAGAGAGTATCAGAGATCAGTTAATCACATACACATGGGCACCTGAAAGTGGAATGGATCATCAAGAGTGACTTGTTAATAAAGAAGAAATGAAATCAATGTCATATTTAAATAAGAAGGGATAGGGCTGGGAACTAGAATACATAATTAGGGCAAAATGTTCTCATACTACATAAGCACTTACGACAGAAATTATCTTTTCTCCATTTCTCCACAATGCGGTGTGCTGTCTGGCATGCAGCTGTGTAGGCTGTAAGAGCACTGCAGAGGGCTGTAGAATGACCACCATACATACACATATCATACACACAGTCTTCATAGAACTTGGTGGGACTGATTTGGCTATGACATGCTTTAAATGGGCCATTTGCATCTGTAATCAGGCTACAAGGTTTTGTGAAAACATCCTTATTCCTGTCAGCAGCATCACATTTGGGACACTTCTGGCCTTTGCAGTCTGCTGAGCAATCAGGGTCATTTCTGGCTTTCCAGCTGTTGCCAAATGCAGTAGCGTTTGTTGTAATGCTTTTGTTTGGGAACGCCAGGTCGTCATTTAAGTTCCCATTCCAGTTACCACAGAGACCTCCTACTAGGCTATTGTATGTGCTGGGGAGAGTGATTTCAACATAGCTATCCCAGTTAAATCTCACATTCATTCCAAAGTCTGTTTTAACCACTCCAAAGTAACCACTGCGGAATATGGATAGCTGACCACCCCCTTTCTCAAATGGCAAATTTACAAACAGGTTGTTGACCTAAGAAAAAAATGCAAAGATTATTATTTTTTGTCCATTATACACTATTTGTCAGTTAAAGTAGTGCTACAACAATATACTTTAACTGTCATCACTGATCTTTGTCAAATACCTGCTACATAACTAGCCATAAAACTCATGTACTGTATATGTGAAAAGGGTCTAAGCTCTAAGGCAGAATTTTTCCTTCTAATATATTGTGTATAGCACATAGAATATCCTTCAACCTAAGAATGGCAAAAATATGTTCAACTTAGCAGTGAAGCACCTTTACAAGAAGGACATAGATTCTCAAAATAGTACTTAGTCACAAGCCCAAAAATCACATGATCTGTGAAGGTGATTTCATATTGATTTGACTATTAGTAGGAAACGTAACCTACCATCACTTTACCATAACTGTCTTTACTCATGATAATGGTGTAGTCAAAAATTTCGATCTCCACAGTCTTGGTGAAGGAAACAACCTTATTCATTCCTCTGTTTTCATTCTTGACAAGAACTTCGAAGGGCACCAGTGAAGGGTCAGATGTGCTGACCAGTTTAGAAAGGTAATATGTGCAAGTGCCCTGGAAATCAAAGCGCCTCCCATCAAAGGTTAAATAGTGGGGATCTCCACTGCCCACACAATGCCCGTAGGATAGTGGGTAGCAATCTCTCACACCATTCTGGATTTTACACACTTCGGATGTCTTGCACTTTGTGGGTGTACATTTGACCTGTCCTGAATTGCAGGAGCATTTCTTAGTGCACGTCTGGTCACCCCAGAATGCCTCAGCAGGAGGGTAATAACGGTTCTCATAGGTACAGCCGCATTGCGCCAGTGGCACACATTTATCTCCACTGAGAACAAAACCGTTATTGCACTGGCAGCCCTCCACACAAGGCTTTTCACATTTGCTTGGTGCATCACGATCCACGCAGGAGGCAGCACATGCGGTTCCACAAGCCTCGTAGTGACTGTTTACTGGGCATGGCAATGCTGTTAATATATCAAGAAGAAACATTTACATGATTAACTTCTTTTAAGAGACATTAAACACTATGTGCCATGTTTAGACTTGGAGATTTAATTCATCTCCAAAGATGTTAAAGATATAGAATATCACAATTTCTTAATTGAACTGTCTTCACTTACGGCACTCTGACAGCATCCTCCAGTTGGGATCAATCTTCACTTCAGCTGCCATGCAAGCCTCAGCATAGGTCCGCATGTTATCACAGAGGAAACTTCTAATGCCTCTATAGATGCACACATCATACACACAATTGTCTATGTATATACGTGGGTCGACAATCTTGTGGCATTTGGCAAATGGCCCATCTGTTTTTGCCATAAGACCACAGTAATTGTTTTCACTATATTTTACTTTAAGTTCAGGAGGGCAGAGGAGACACTTGCCCGCACAGTCATCACGGCAGAAAAAGTCATTGTCTGAAACTTTCCAGCTCTTGGCAAACTCCAGGACAGTGGAGAGTTTCACTCCCTTGGGGTCTGACTGCTCATCTGTCCTGTCTCCATTGTAGTTTCCACAAAGTCCACCAAGTGACCCAAAGTAGGTGCTGGGCACTGTTATGTATAGCATCATGTTCCAATCATATTTCACCTCTAAGCCAAAGTCTGTTGTTATGAGTGCATTCCAACCACTTTGCACCACTTCTATCTTTCCTTCAGCTAAACGTACAGGCAAGTGAGTGATTTCACCATTCACCTGAAAAGCGTTCAGAAGCAAACTTAATGTTTTCTTAAAAAAAAAAAAAAAAAGTGAACAGCCTGTACATTTGTGTATTTCCTCAACTTACCTCAACTACACCTGCTTGCTTGCTGGCAACTATTGTATGATTGTACACATTGAGTGATACTGTCCTCACATAGGCCACCACATTACTCCCTCTATTATTATTCTTTGCCAAAATTGTGAAGGGGACAAGGCCTTTCTCAGTTTTTACAGTAGTGGTCATGGTGTAGGTGCAGGTGCCCTGGAAATCATATGCGTTCCCATCGAATGTTTTGTAGTGGGGATCCCCAAGAGCCCAACATGTTGCTGTGTCAACACGGACACAGACACCCTTCTTGCACTCCTCTCTCCAACGACATTTAACAGATGCGCAGGGATCTACCGGAGGTAGTGGTGGAGAAGGAGCTGAAAGACAAAGCTTAGAATTTAAGTGTTTTATCTTTACATTTACAATGGTAATTTAATTTGTTTGAATTTAAATTGTCCTTATACAGATTATGACCTACCACTGCACACTCCTGTTGTGGCATAGCCATGTCTTTCTTTCCCACCAAAAACATAGACAGCCTGTGGTAATTTACTGGATATGGTTATAGGGCCTTTCTGGCTACCAAGTGGTCTAATAGACCATGCATACTTCCTGTTTGCAGGAAAAACAGGTACAAAGAGATTCAAAAGAGAATTACGTGGCTCCATTTCTGAGACAACAACAGCAAAATTCTGGTAATTATCTTGTGCATAAACAGTCCATGAGTTGGACATCCGTGATACAGGAATTATGTTAGTCAAGAACTCATCAAAGGGAAGGTTGGAACTGGAATACATAACCATGATCTTTTTATTGCTTCGGATGACTGTTGGCAAATTAATAAAAACATTCAGAAGCTCTCCAGAACGAAGTGATTTGTGCTGGGGGATTGGACCATGAAAAACCGTCACATCAGTATTATCCTCACTTGCAACAACATGGGCTGTGTCCTGGTTAATAAGCAAGGGGTGCATGGCAGGGACTAGGTACTCATCAGAGAGCGACTCTACTGGCACCAGCTGTTCATAGACATGCTCACAGGTATAGACGATGCTGAGGCACTCATGTCCTGCCAGGACGGCTACAGGGAGCTGAGACTCAATCATAGTTCCTGTTAAGGTCTTCTCACTCCGGAGCAGATAAACCTGATAAGGAGCTAATCTAATAGACATCTTTAATCCTCGCTGCAAGTGTATGTTGTTTTTAAGCTGGAGGTCTGCATATGGTAGAAGAGTAATTGTGTTGTCTCCCTTGCCATTGACGATAGCCACAACCTTATTAAGGGGACCTCCTTCTGGAGTGTAGACTACATGTCTCCTGCCAAGTTGGTGACTGGGGAAGATCACACTGCTGTCTCCAGTATATGGTTTGATGTGAGAGGACACCACTGAGATGTCTGTATTAGAGGTAATCAGCACTGTTTTGTCTGAGACTCCATTTTCAGAAATCTCAGCCTTGTCTGGGAGGGTGACGTATGTGGTAGAGCCTTTCTCTATATTTAGTGATTGTTTATATTGGAGCCCCTTGATTTCGACTGTAACAGTAGCTAAGGACGTCTGGGCTGTGATAGAAAGTTTGGTGTCACCATCATTACCCACATAATTAGGCATGATGGCAGTGATGAACTCCTGGCCTATTGGGCAACCACTGACTGCTGGAGAGAAAAAAACAGCACTGTTAGCTACTTTATACTGTTATCTGCATATAATAGTTCAATTGTGATTATACACAAAGGGTGAGTCTGAGGCCAAGATTTTGTTTCTACCAAAGAAAAACACAGCATTGTTATCAGTAACCATATTTTACTGCCTATAGCATTGAAGCATAATTTCTGAGTCAGAATGCCAACAGAGAGTAGGAAAAATTGAATCCCCATGTTGGAAAATGTATATTAAATAATATAATTTTTAAGTGCATATAATTCATAATTCATTCAGATCTGTAGTGATACAGTATCTTCACAGGCTGAATTTTACAGTGAGACTGAGAGGTAAGCATATATACCTGCAACCTATAATAGGTGAATAAGGAGAAGGCTGAATAATGAACAATCTAAAGAATGAGAGGCTTAAATAGCACTGTAGATGAGAGAATTATACAGCATTGAAGCAAAAATGTGTCTCTGGTTGGACCACAGGATACAAATCATACCCGATATGAAAATTTAAATATTTCAAATCATGCAATGGTGCAAATGAACTATTAAAAAGTCACTGTGAAAAAAAAA
Source organism: Pangasianodon gigas (assembly GCA_022758105.1). Classification (NCBI taxonomy): domain Eukaryota; kingdom Metazoa; phylum Chordata; class Actinopteri; order Siluriformes; family Pangasiidae; genus Pangasianodon; species Pangasianodon gigas. Next base: position 5,105,053 of record CM040475.1, read on the forward strand.
TCATTCATTCATTTCAGTAACTGCTTTATCCTGCTCAGTGTCGAGGAGGATCCGTAGCCTATCCTGGGAAAACATGAGGTGGAAACAAATCCTGGATGGGAAGTCAGTAACTAAAACTCTAATATGATTTAAGGTTATTTAGCCATATCTCTTTGATTTTATAACAATAAAGTAAAGCTTATATTAAAATAAAGATCATATGACATATTTAGCTCAGTTATTAGCAATAAAAATAATATTTATATTTAATAATCTTCCCTCTAATAGAACATGAGTTTACATAATGTTCTCATATACCATCCCAAATTAGCCCAATACTTAAATTTTTTTTTACACAGAAACCATGTACATACTGATGAATATACTGAATTTTTAGCTTACCAGTTGCATTTAGAATGGCAACGCAGAGTAGGAAAAATTTAATCCCCATGTCTGGAAAAAAAAATATATTAAATAATATCATTTTCAAATATTAATCCATAATTCATTCAGATCTATAATGATATATTCACAGGATGAATTTCACACTGAGACTAATACATAAGTAAAGAAGTACACACCTGCAGCCTAGAATAAGTGACACCTATAACAGGAGGTTTAAATAGCATTGCAGATGAGAGCATTATCAAATATTTACATAAGAGTTTGTCAGAAACAGGATCTAATGTTTTTCATATCCCTTTGCATAAATCTACAATCCTGCTTGTGTATGTAGTTGCTGATCTGATAACACATCGCCAATATCACCAATAAAACAAACACACTCTGCTCAAACTTAGCTTTGGGTTCATCCCAAAAGAGCAAATACACTAGATTTGGAAAGGATTGGGTTTGTTGGGCTAGGTACCGAAATAAAGTTGATGCAAATATTGACCTTTTTTCTTAGATAGTCCATGCCTCTATGTCTGTTGAGCTGTATGATATTTGAAAGAAATTTAATTTGAAATAATTTTTTTAAATAATCAAGAAAGGTTTATTAAAAACATGAAAGATCTCTCTTATAGTATTTATGTTCAGTTTACTGCCTTCATTAAGTTTCCAATACTAATCCCAGTAAATAGACTAACTTTTCATTAAGCACACCCTGGTCATTTGGGAACTCTACATGGTTCTGAACTTCCACTTGTACAACTGCTGCTGTAATCATTGACACTTTGTTAAAAACACTATATAAATAAAATTTCATTGAACTGAACTTCGCAAAAGTGAGCATGTCTCCTCTGAGTATTAAATAATGTCGCCGTGTCTGTGCTGAAAATAAGATCTTTTTTCGACAGGTGTTAAATAGCACACACAATTATAAATAAACAATAATTACCATTAACCCTGATAATAATCCCCAACCTGTAGCTTGTGCTTAATGACTTGATTAATTTATTTAATTGAGAAGTGAGAACTGCTGGAACAAAAGTGTGAGAGCTGGGCCACTTTTCTGATTCCCACCTCCGTATGATGGGGCGAGGGTTCACTGAATGATTTGATGAGAATGAAAATGATGTAAATCATATGCTATGGCCTTGACAGTCACCAGATCTCAACCCTGCGGAAGATGTTGGTGTGATGTGTTAGACAGCACTCTCCATCATCATCAGTATCTTCATCATCAATATCTTTTGGAAGAATCGTTTTCCAGAGAACTGTATTCTCTGCCAAGGTAAACTGCACCTGTTCTGGAAAATCTTGGTTGCAAATATAACTAAAGTTTCTATGAATTTAGGATGACTGCCAGAGTTGTCAGTCTCATATCTGAAAGTTTACTGGAGCATAACTTTTATGTGAGCAGGGTATTTGTATTTCTGGGGCTGTCACGCACCTTTCTGTTGTGTAACTTGGTTAGTATACACTGCAAAAATGAGGATATCTTGAATGTAGGCATCTAACATTTCTTATTATGTGATTATTATATGATAAATATGTAATATGTAATCATGTATATATGTAACATGTAATCATTGGATAAATTATATGGCAACAAAATAAGATAATTTAGTAATGATTTCTCAAATGATTTATCATATTTAGTATATCTTAAGTGATATCTCAAATATAGGCAAATTTATATTTTTCAGAATCAAATTACTATGAGGTGGTTAGCACGTTTGCCTCACACCTCCGGGGTTGGGGGTTTGAATCCTGCCTCTGCCCCGTGTGTGCAGTGTGCGAGTTCTCCCCATGATTGAGAGGTTTCCTCCGGGTACTCCAGTTTCCTCCCCCAGTCCAAAGACATGTGTTGTAGGTTGACTGGCATTTCCAAATTGTCCACAGGGTGTGAATGTGTGTGAGATTGTGCCCTGCAATGGGTTGGCACCCCGTCCAGGATGTCCCCTGCCTTGTGCCCTGAGTTCCCTGGGATAGGCTCCCCTGTGACCCTGTGTCGGATAAGCGGTACAGAAAATGGATGGATGTATGGAATTTATCACAGGTGGTAGGTGGTTTTATTCTCACATGTGATTTTGCCACACAATTAATTTATTTTCACATGGACATTTATCACATGCAGGGAATGTGGTTTTATTTCACATGTGATTGTCTCACATGAATAATTCTTTTCCTCCTGTGATTATGTATTTACCTGAATTCAGGGCATAACATGATGAAATGCAATGTCACAAATTTTGCAACAAAGTACTAATGTTAGCCATTAGTGGTGTCTGAATACTTCTTTCCCTATCAACTTTGTTTATTAAACATATCTTTTTTATGCTTATGAATGCATGTTTTTTATTCATTTATTCAATTATTTCATAACTGCAAAATCAAAAGGCATTATGTGTGAAAATTTAAAGCAGATTTATGTACTTTAAGTATATTAAATATCAAAAACAAAAGTGTCTGAATGACTTATTTCCCCTCACTGTGTTTTTTCCGTAACGGCTGATAGATATTCGGGTCATTAGCAATAGGCATAAGGCATTCGATGTAACTCAGCACACTTGGGCTAATACACAAAATAGTGACAAAAACACCTCTGAACTCTAGTTCTGTGTTACAGATTTTGTGGTTCTAGATTTTTTTTTTTCAAAACTGTTCTCAGTCATTGCCCCCTAACAGTTTCTTTCTCATACTTTTTTACAGATTTCTGTAAATTTACAGCTGCTTTGTGACAAGTGGTATACAAACAAGTACATTCTTGATTTAAGCCTCAAGGCTCCTGTTAGAATTTCTTGCAATGTGGAGGATTTTTCGCCTTTCTTTCTTTTTTTTAGTGCCCTAAAGCAATTCATTTGGATATGAGTTTATATATTACTTTGAGATGCATTTGCACTTGTTTCCTTCAGCAACATCACATTCCCTGTTAAAAAAAACGATTGTCTAACTTGAACAGTATGACTTGCATAAATTAGCAATGCGTTGCATATATATGGAGTTGAGAATATATATATATTTTAAAAAAACAGCGTTATCTGTGATGTCAAGTAGCACATAAAAACATATGAAAACAATGGGCCTCATTATCAAACTGAATACAAATGGAATTATTCTTGTTTTATTTTTGTTTTTGGCTTTAACTTTATTTCTTATTTTTGTTTCCTTAGTAACTGCCTGGTCAGGGTCACAGTGGTTATACCTTTACTACTTATGAACTATTAGGAATGCAACTTTAGATGCTTGTCAGAGGTAGTCAAGATCTTACACTGCAAAAAAAAAGAAAAAAGAGATACACTATATGGCCAAAAGTTTGTGGACATCTGCCCACCACACCCAGCCTTCTCCACACTGTTGCCACACAAAATGGAAGCACACAATTGTATAGAATGTCTTTGTATGCTGTAGCATCACTGTTTCCCTTCACTGGAACTAAGAGGCCCAAACCTGTTCCAGCATGACAATGCCCCTGTAGACCAAGCGAGCTCCATGAAGACATGGTTTGCCAAGTTTGGAGTGGAAGAACTCGAGTGGCCTGCACAGGGCCCTGACCTCAACCCCAATGAACACCTTTGGGATGAACTGGAACGTCAGTGCCGGACCTCACTAACGCTCTTGTGGCTGAATGATCAAAAATCCCCATAGCCACACTCCAAAATCCAGTGGAAAACCTTCCCAGAAGAGTGGAGGTTATTATAACAGCAAAGTGGGGACTAAATGTATATTGTCCTAAATAAAGAACTGCTTTGAGAATTATTGTACCATTTCATTTATACACAACTTCATAGAGCAATTTGGGAATCAATTCAAGAGGTGTGTATGAGAGAGAGAGAGAGAGAGAGAGAGAGAGAAATGAGATGAGACCTTACAAGGCTGCTAGTGCATGTTGTAATATACAGTTCGTTCATTCATTCATTCATTCATTTATCTTCACTTACTTCTTTATCCTGGTCAGGGTCGCACAAGGTGGGAGAATTCACCCCAGATCAGATACCAGTCCATCACGGGAACCATGATTCACACATTCACACACTC
>CM040475.1:5115195-5126177 GCA_022758105.1 Pangasianodon gigas
GCATCCTATGACAGTTCCACGCTGGAATTCACTGAGCTCCTGAGAGCGGCCCATTCTTTCACAAATGTTTGTAAAAACAGTCTGCATGCCTAAGTGCTTGATTTTATACACCTGTGGCCAGGCCAAGTGATTAGGACACCTGATTCTGATCATTTGGATGGGTGACCGAATACTTTTGGTAATATAGTGTATGTAGTGTAAATCGCTTAACCATACAGAGGGTGTATTATTTTTCTATGATGGCTGCCTCTGTGGCAAACAATGTGCTACATACAGACCATTTGAAATGGCGGTCGTTGTTGTAGTTGTGTAGTGTTGAAACAGTCTTTGGTAGATGTAGACTTATGTATTTTTACTTGAATGCATGACATTTATTGTTCATTTAGCACTTACTATTTTGTCAGTGATTAGGTGTGTAATGTTACATAACTGGTGAGGAATACTCAAATTTGATAACATTATTTGTGTAATTTGGAAGTGAACTTAGTGAACTTAAAAGGCATTGAACCATTAGTACACACTGAATACCGGTTGTCATCCATGGAAATGATAGTTTATTATTTTATTGGAAATGAATATATTTACCTGTACCTGTGGGAATGAACATTTAACACACTAATCTGTGTCCGGGTTTTCTATCACTCTGTCAGATACCCCAGCCCAGGCAACCCTGCCTGAGGCCAGTAACATAAGGACTAAGACGTTTATGTGGTCAATAATATTTCATCTGAAGTTTCTATTGTTACACCCTGGCTAAAGAAGATATCAAACAAATCAGCTTCTATTCCCTGTATTTTCAGATCCAGTTTAAAAATGCACTGCACAGCAAGGTGATCAAATGTTTCTGAGAGCTTTTGTGCAGGGCATCCCGTGTTTTAATAAATAAGGTGATACAGAATTATTAGAAAATGAAGAAACATATCTTGACCTTGGAATGACCTTGGAAGTAATATGGTCCAGGGGTTTTCCTTTACAGAAAAGTCACTTGAGCTTCATATGTGAAATTTACATAATCTATGTTTCACACATTTTACACATGTAGCGCATTCACATTTGATTTCTAACATGATCCATTTATTTTCACATTTTTCACATGTGATTTCACAGATGATTAATTTGTTATGAAATGAACTTTGTACATGGCACATGGCATGTGGTTATATTTTTCACATGTGATTTCTCACGCAATCTGTTTATTTTCACATGCATGGCATTTTGTTTTATTTTTCAGATGTGATTTATTCACATGATATTCGAATTAAATCATATTTATTCGAATTCAGGGTATAACATGATTAAATGCACTGTCTTACATTCATAGTCAGTTGGACATTATTTTACAAAATACTTTCAAAGCATTTTTATTTACAGTTCGATACTTTTACAAATGTAATTTATAAACAAGGATTGCAAGCAGTTTGTGATTTTGAGTCCACTGTTGCTTGCAAGGTGAATCACAATGAAATAAAAAAGAACAAACGTTGTTCCCTTCATCAACATCCTCACCTTCCCTGTTTAAAACTTGTCTAACCTGAACAGTCTACCTTGTGTAAGTAAGCAATGAGTTCCGTGCTAGATGGCGTTGATGGAGTTCCCACTTGTTAGCGGCTTGTTGGTGAAATTAAATTGTTCATTGTGGAAATAAACTGATACAAATCAAAAATCTGCATCTGACTATGCAGACTCAAGATATTTTCACAATGAGTTTTTTTTTCTGATGTTTGATGTGAACATTAACTGAAGCTCTTGACCTGCATCTGCATGATGCATTTATGCATTGTGCTGCTACCACATGATTGGCTGATTGGATAACTGCATAAATGAGCAGGTGTGCAAGAGTTCCTATTAAAGTGGACAGTGAATATCTATACAAAATATACAGAATATATTAGGGAACTGGTATGTATGCCTAGTTAGTAAGTAGGTAAAGTGCAGATCCTAACTGTAAACACTGGAATATGTGCAGTCACAGTATGGGAACAAGAGTGAAAAAGGTAGTAAAATAAAGAGTAGCTGTGTGCAGTTGTAGTGTCTGGCAGTTATCTGTAGGCATGTCATCTATAGGCGCCAGACAGGCTCAAACCAGCCTGTCCTGGTACCAACAACAATGCCACAGTTTTGCCACAAGGCTGTGGTTTTAAGAGGCGCTTCAAGTTGTTATTCAGAAAAAAAACAACATTGTGGTGGTGATAGCAACTCCATTGTGCATCAGTTGCATCGCACCATCCTGTCATCAATTATTTTCCTGTAACAACACATTGTGAAGTTTTTGTTTTATTCTTTACATATTACAACAGCCCAAGCAGGGATAGTCAAGCATTAAGGTAATTAAGGTCAATTTAACTGCCATCATATACACATATAATAAACAGTGTCACATATGAGCAAACTTGTTGCTCTCAAGGTGCATAATAATGTTATCTTAGTGAACAGAGGTCAATGATTCTGGGATGTTCCTCTCCTGCAATGGCAACTGCAGTTTCTTTTCCAACCACTGAGAGGAGACAATGAGATCAGTTATGTGTTATGTGTTATGTGTTATGAGTCCAGACATAGAACATAAAACAGAATAAAAGAAGAAGAAGAAGAAAAAAGAAGAAGCCTTTATTTGTCACATATACATTACAGCACAGTGAAATTCTTTTCTTCATATATCCTAGCTTGTTAGGAAACTGGGGTCAGAGCAGTACATCATAGAATGACTGGATGATAATACAATAGTAACTGATAAGCAAAAATGGCATCTTGCACATAAATATCAAGTGCAGCAGTGTCATACATTTCGTACTTCTTTTCACTCAGTCATGCCTTACAATGGGTTCTTTCACTGGACATGGCTGCCGTGTGATAAAGAGAGAATAGAGAAAGTGAAGAAGACTAAATATGAAGGCCAAGTTCAAGTCAAATTACCAAAGGACATTAAGTTTTCATATCATCCATGGCAAAAAAAAAAAAAGAACATCTGAACTGACACAGCTTTAGCTTAGTGACTGAATGCTTCATTGTCCTTAAGCTATAGAAATCAGTGTAACATGAATAGACTTATTAGTTCCTCTTATGGCCTCAGAATAAGGGAACTGAGTATTGAGTAATTCCCAGGAACCAGCTACCTCCTGTAAGTTGGAACCACTGCCAATTTAACACTAGGGCCTTCCTTGGCTTCATAAATCATCAAGAATTAGACTTTCTTTTTTTTATTCTTCCAATTTTACACTTAACCCATGTGCAAACACACCCTACTGTTGTGTCTCTTTTACATTCATATTCAAACCATGACTGTTGATTAGCCACAGCTGATTTTTTTTAATAGTTCTGGTTTCATGGCGATTTGGTAGCTATGTCAGATGAATTTGACTTGGAGGTTAGAGCTAGCTACTCAAAATGTTAGAATTAAGGAGTTAAATTTAGCTAAGTTAAAAGTTTGTAGCATAAAAACTTCAGTATATTTTTGCTAATGCTGACATCATGCTAGCAGAATGCTGTGTTTTGCTAACTCACCTGCAAGAAAAATGAGCTACAGTGTGTTACGCTAAGAAAGTGTGAGCAACATAACTCTGATGCAGATTGCGAGTAACAAAAAGTAATTTTGATTTTAAGAACATTATTAAAGACTTTCTAGGCCAGATTTCTGTCTCATGTTGGAACATCTAAATTAGCTTTATGCTATCTGTTGTAAAAGTATCAGTCCATAGGCTATAGCTTGTAATTTCAGAGAAGGAACTTTTGCCTTTTATGCCATTTACTGATTTTATGGATTTCAAGTAAACACTTCAGACCCTTGATTAGGTTAATCCACCTCTAAATGGCGCATATCATTTCAGTTTTACTAAGAAAAAAGAGGGTAAAGTCTCTGTTATATTGTAACATCCATTGCCCAGATTAGAAGTAATGTACACAGTGACTGGCTTTCTGTATTCACTTGAGAATTTTGACCATTGTACTTCATTAGCAGTATTATGTATACTCATTTATATGCTGAATTTAAAACTAAAAATGAATCATAATGTACATATACAGTTAAATAAGTCTAAAATGGGTCACAATTCACATGATATAAAGTCTACTTTTTGAACACCTTGCTAATAATAATAATAATAATAATAATAATAATAATAATAATAATAATATCTCTTATTTTTGGCATGTTCTTCTCATTCTGTTAAACTCTCTTCAGGTCTTCTGACTCGATTCCCTCCACCCTTTTCTGGTTTTGGGGTTGAAAGAGGAAGTGGAGACCATATAACTCGTCAAAATATCAGTGGCTAAATCTTTTTCTTACCAAGTTGGTGACTTGAACAAAAAGATAAAATGGCAGCTGAAGAGATATATTCAGAAGAGGATCTCTCTTGTCCAGTGTGTTATGACATCTTCAGTGATCCTGTTGTCTTGTCATGTGCCCACAGCATCTGTAAAGAGTGTCTGGAAGTATTCTGGAGAAGAAATGAATGTCAAGCGTGTCCAGTGTGCAAACAGCTGAATCTACACGATCCTGTTTGTAACTTCGCATTGAAGAGTCTGTGTGAGGCTCACATAGAGGAATACAGTCAGAGATATTCAGCAGGCTCTGAACAGCACTGCAGCATACATGGTGAGCAACTTAACCTCTTCTGTCTGGAAGACAAACAGCCTGTATGTCTGACTTGCCAAACGTCTCAACAACACAAAGACCACGAATTCTATCCCATGGGTGAAGCTGCAGATCACTTTAGGGTAAGCTGATTCAGTGTGCATATTACATAAAAAGTCAATACTATATCTACCTTATATATTCATCCGATGTATTTGTGCGTATGTATATTTTCACCAGAAGGTGCTCAAAACTGCACTGAAGCCATTACAAGAAAAGCTGGGCCGCTTCAGTCAAGTGAAACAGTCTTACCACAAAACCACAACACACATTAAGGTGAGAATTAGCGATACGTTACTGAAACCTAATTTTATACATATATATATATATATATATATATATATATATATATATATATATATATATATACATACATACACACACACAACAATTACAGTATATCCAAAGTCGCACTCTCTCTGAAATTTCATTCACATTTTAAAGGACCAATGAACACCATTAATCATGGTAATCACAATGATTAAAATGCATCCAGTACATTTTATCACCCTCACTTGTGTAAATATGCAAGGGTCTGATTGCACTGCCAACTGATGATCTACGTAAATGGGTATTAAATTAAAATTAACTACTAACAACTAACATGACTGAATGGTGACAACAGTTATCTTTAAATTCCTAAAGAGTAGTTCATGGATATAAAAAAGACAATTATTTCGTGGTTATGTTTTTTTTTTCTTAGTTGTGCATCATGTTACCACTTTGGACTAGTGAAACAAACTCTGAACAGATGGGTAGACATCTGTTTTGAATTTGCCACAAGGAGAATAAATGCATTCTTCTCTGTTCAATCGTTAGACTGACTGGTTTAGACCGAAAATTAAAAATCTGTGAAAACACTCCTTATCTAGTCTCCGATCCAGTGAACTGGTCCACTAGATGATGACCCTGATCTATATTGAATAGTGAATTGAGGGAAGTTGAATGGGTAATAAATGATTGAGAAAATAGGCTGTCGGGTCAAAGCGTGCAGAATGGAATCTTTTCAGATTCTTATTTGATAAAATTAGGTGCAGATACAAAGTACAGGAGGGTTTTACTGTACTTTTGAATGCACTTGGGTAGCATCTTGCTGTTTTTACATTTATTCTTGTAGCATTTATGACCAACACAATGCACATAATCAATACACAATGCATATACATAATCCAGAGTTTTGTGTTTATTACAATTCAATCACTATTGTTAACTAAGAACTTTGCTCCCAGATCCTAATGAGACTCTAAATGCTTTATTAAAGGCAGACGCTAGTGGTGGATAAATAAGTCAGATGGTGGATAAAATAAAAACCATAGACAGTCCTGGTATTAATTGTAACAATGTGGTGAACTTGAAAAAAAAGAAAAAACTGGCAATGCTCCTGAACCAAGAGTCATTTGTGAGAGAGTTGTTTTGGTAAAAACCATGATTTTGAAAGAGCCCGCTTTTAGGAAATTGTGTTATGAAGGCATTCAACAGAAAAGAATGAAATGAAATTGCTCACAGATGCTCTGAAACCAGACGCATAGGCAAAATCTCAAATAAAGACCTGTCTATATTTAGCTGGTAACAAACCACCATTAAAATAGGTTGACATTGGTTTACTGACCTATTTTGTGTTGCCAGATAAACCGTGACAAAATGTAGACCACATGTCATTGCGTGGTAGTAGGGTCTCTGTTGCAGTGTCTCAAATTCAAATGTTGTCTAAAATGCTGAAAGAAAAAAAAAAGCTTCATTCCTTGATATTAAAAAAGGCATTAAAGTATGTTGTCTATTATGCATCACTATTATCAGTACTACACTGTTATATACACAGTACTTATTTAACCTGTATTTCTTGGTTTAATGTGTTTGGTATTGTCCCCTGTAGCAGGTTCTGCAAATTTTAATGCCATACACAGTATGTTTTTTTTCTTTTCTTTTTTTTTGCAATAACTGTATATTCTAAATATGTTGTAGCCATGAGAAAATTCCTTTCACCAACTGCAATTAGCTTCTTCATCCAGAGGCAGGCCCAGAAAACAGAGCAGCAGATAAGGAACGAGTTTAAGAAGCTGTACCAGTTTCTACGAGTTGAAGAGATGGACAGATTACTTGCACTGCGACAAGAAGAGGAGCAGAAGATTCAGATGGTAGAGGAGAAAATTGAAGAGATAAACAATGAGATATCATCTCTTTCAAAAATGATCAGAGCCATAGAAGAGGATATATGGACTGAAGATCTCTTATTCATACAGGTAAATTCTCCCTAGTGTGCTCCCAAGTTTCTACATTTCTAGCCAGAATGCTACACGTTTAAAAATGTCTCGTCTGTTGTAGGACTCCATGAAACATTTCAAACTAACAGCAAATCCAGAAATAGTTGTCAGTACTGGAACAGCTTGGTTCATTGGTTCATGAACAAAGCTAACATAAATCTAACACAAAGCCAGTAGTCTTTTTTTTCTCTTTTAACCCCACACACACTATTGTGTTTTATTACATAGAGTAACAAAGTTTTCGTGATTGACTAATCTAAGTAGATCACTTTAAAAAACAAGATCCTTGCAATTTATTCTTTTTTCCATTTCCAATGCTACTAAGGCCTATAATTATTTGATAATGTGTACAACCATAGACACCAGTAAGAGGAAGCTCATTGTGGTTTGCCACACATCTCTGGACTTTTCATTGGTTGATATGTAAAATAATAAGAACTGAATACTGAAATGAATCCTTCCTGTTTGTTGTGTAGTAGGATACTGCAGTGTATATTCCACTGCTTTTCTTATTAGTTGAACAACACAATGAGAAAAGAGATGTGTTGAGTTCAGGCATTGAATGTAATTGGCTATTATTAAATGGCTGACCTAATTAAACGAAACCCTGCATATTCATTTTTTTTTATTCTCACAGAACTTTGAGTCCTCAATGACGAGGTGAGTCATTTCCTGCTTCTGTCTTCTGTGTGGTTCTGTGGCTCATGGTTTCAAGATAGCAAATGAGTTAGAAATGACGTGAGCCAACTTATATGAAAAGCTACCAAATGATAAATTCACAGCTTATGTTTCAGTTAGTTATGTAAGGAATGAAACCTTTAGGGGTATCTTCTTATAGGAAAATAATTAGTGACTGGGTGGTGTGATGAGGCCCAACGAAAAGTTATCACCCTGAAGCTTATTATTTACCAATAACAGCACATCCTGAAACGTGCTATAAACATAGTCCTCTTATAGCACAGCAATTTGCCAATACACATTATTACGTTTTTATCCATTTATAGTTGCATTTAATGTTCGTAACAAGTTATTTTCTGTTTCCTCGCCAGCCTCTCTTTTTTTCTCTCTCTCTGGAAGTTAATAAGACAAAAAAAAAATCTTTTGTTCTGAAGACTTGTAGTAAAACTTAAACTTACAGTTTTCCTCCAACTGTTACAAAGCACTGACACTGGAGACTCCTTCCATAAATGTTAAATAAACCTCTCCTCACAGAAAACTTCACCATAACAACAGTTTTTTTAAATTAACAGTTCTTTTAATCAACAGCTTTTTAACCTGCTTATGTGGAGCGCCTACCATCCAAGTGTTCGAAAATTAATCAACACCATCTGACCAATCCAGTTTGAGAATTCAACAGTACTGTGGTATGGAATTTGATAGGGAAAATTCTGGTGCTCTTTCTGGTCAATTTTCTCCAAATTCATCCAGATTTAAACCCATGTGAATTATTTAGTAACTACACTAAAACTAATAGGTTGTTTGTATTAAGTGTTTGTAGTTTGTATTAAGGCTCATGATTAATGGCTGTAGTTTTTCTTCTTCATTCTTATGAATTCCAATAAAATCTACTTGATATGTTGAAATTTGCATGAGGTTAGTTTGGAAACTCCGTACTGCACTGACTCCTGGATGTTGTTCTAGAGCTCAGTGCTCCTTGCAGGATCCACAGATGGTTTCAGGAGCACTGATTGATGAAGCGAAGCACTTGGGCAACCTGGCATTCAGAATGTGGGTGAAAATGAAGGACATTGTGCAGTACAGTGAGTTTAATGTCTACTTATGTTTAAGAGGCATCAGGAAGCTAAAAACCAAAAAGGAAATGGAAGGGATGGGAGGCATGTTTTCAATGACACTGCAAAATTAATGTATTATCTAAATAATATTCATGAACCAATATCTTGGACACACTGTTGTAAGGAAAATGGCTTGTTAAATTCCTGATTGGCACTCCCATTTTTGAATGGATTAAGCATCCTGAATGCAGAATATATGGACATTTATAATCATATATGCACTGCATCTCATCTGTCTTTTCCGTCTATGAACTGTGTCATTAGGTCCTATCATTCTGGATCCCAACACCGCACACACATCCCTTACACTGTCTGATGACCTGACCAGCGTGACATTTGATGAAACCCAAGACATGACGCACCTTCCCGATAATCCAGAAAGGTTCGAAACAAGCGTGTGTGTCCTCGGTTCTGAGGGATTTGACTCAGGGAGCCACTGCTGGGACGTTGAGGTTGGGGATAGGAGTTTGTGGGAGGTGGGAATAACCCCAGAGTCTAATCTGAAAAATGGAGGGGTGTTTTATAGTGGTGTGTGGAGTGTGGAGAATAATTGCGGATTTTACACTCGCTCTCCTGCTCGGCCAAAGTCTCCCTTCTCTGCTGAGGGAGGACTCCAGAGAATCAGAATACAGCTGGACTGGGACAAAGGCCAAGTGTCCTTCTCTGACCCTGTCAATGACACTGATATCAAAATATTCAATCACACATTTACTGAGAAAGTCTATCCATTTTTCTGGAGTCACAGGAAGAGTTCTCCTGTTAAGATTTTACCCATGACCATTTTACCCATGACCATTCTTGAAAATGAATGAGTAATGTAGGGTCTGACTGAAGGCCCTGAATCATCTGTTTAGCTAATGAAGAAAGACAGATTTGTAGAGAAACATGTCTGCATACACTGATAAAAAGTATTCAATTTATCAGTAATTCAATACAGCTTCAAAATTATGATTATACAATGAAAAAATGTGATGAGGATGAAATTGTGTAAACAATAAATTGAATTTTCATTGCGAGATATTTCTCTAAAATCTTGTGTGTCTAATTTTAATTGTTCTTATTTTGCTAGTTTTGGGCAGTATGCACAGGAAATACACATTTCAACAAATGGGCTACAGTCAATAATAATTTACAAAGTGACTCTATATGGTTTACCATATATAAAATGGCTGCTGTTTTACCTGATAAAATGGCAGGTCTAGCTAATAAATTGCCCACTTTGTGTGCTACGTTTCACTTTTGAAACATTTTGTAAATGTAGTAGTGTTGCACTATGTACTACACAAAATCTGTTTTATTTTTTATTTTATTCAGATCTTTGTTAACTTTTACTGGCTGATTTGTGACTAGTGTGTATAGTCCTTGTTCCATATATCTCCTATCTATATCTCACTTTTGTGGTCAAATGGTGAGGCATTTGCCTTTGTAGTACATAAAAATCTATATTTAACACAAATAAATAAAAAATAATGTAATAATGAATTGATCTTGTTGGGGTGATTTAGTCAATAAAAATTCCACCAATAATCATTCTTGTCAAATAATTGACACAAATTTGCACCCTATGCACCCTACAGTTGTACAGTGGGAGTGCTGTGTTGGGTTGTGCTTGGACAGGAAGCACAAAAGGCAACAACTGACAATTAACTTGTACTCAGACATTAACTCAGATAGAAACAGAATACGAAGGTCATGATCTCCTGATCAGAAGGTTGTGAGCTCATTACCAAGCTGCCACTGTTGGGCCCTTGACTCTTAACCCTCTGTTTCAGGACAATGTGACAATGAAGTCTTCTTTAAAATCAACCAGAGCGATGTTTTAAGCGACCACAACCCAATACATGGATGCCAAGACAGAAAGTGGCATGTGAGCAGGTCTGCACTTTTTCCTATGTAATTGAACTGTCTGTAAATAGCTGGTGTGGGTTGATTGTTAGTGCTTTGGTGCACTGTTATGTGCTTTGGTGCTTAGTGATAGTGGGCAGTGGTAGCTCAGTGGTTAAGACGTTGGACTACTGATCGGAAGGTCACGTGTTCAGCTCCCAGCACTGCCAAGCTGCCACTGCTGGGCCCTTGAGCAAGGCCCTTAACCCTCAACTGCTCTGTTGTATAAATGAGAGAAATGTAAGTCGCTCTGGATAAGGGTGTCTGCCAAATGCTGTAAATGTAATCCAACACGTTTACATTACATTTATGGCATTCAGCTCCAAAGTTTGTGGTTTGATCCTGAGCTGGGGTTACTCTTGTCGTAGCAAGTAATGAAGATCAAAGATCACTCCAGAGAGCAGGGGTGTTGAGGCC
>CM040475.1:5126277-5149759 GCA_022758105.1 Pangasianodon gigas
TCTCTCTCTCTCTCTCTCTCATACACACCTCTTGAATTGATTCCCAAATTGCTCTATGAAGTTGTGTATAAATGAAATGGTACAATAATTCTCAAAGCAGTTCTTTATTTATGACAATATACATTTAGTTCCCACTTTGCTGTTATAATAACCTCCACTCTTCTGGGAAGGTTTTCCACTGGATTTTGGAGTGTGGCTATGGGGATTTTTGATCATTCAGCCACAAGAGCGTTAGTGAGGTCCGGCACTGACGTTCCAGTTCATCCCAAAGGTGTTCATTGGGGTTGAGGTAAGGACCCTGTGCAGGCCACTCGAGTTCTTCCACTCCAAACTTGGCAAACCATGTCTTCATGGAGCTCGCTTGGTCTACAGGGGCATTGTCATGCTGGAACAGGTTTGGGCCTCTTAGTTCCAGTGAAGGGAATCTGTGATGCTACAGCATACAAAGACATTCTATACAATTGTGTGCTTCCAAATTAGTTCTGGTTTTACTAACCAGATGAGTAAGTCATGAAAACCTGGCAACCCTGGTAACTGGAACTGAAAGTAAAACGTGTGGTTTTCCAAGTTATTCTCAAAATAGGTTGGTGTTTAAGAGCATAGAACGTGTATGAACAAGAAGCTGAAATAAGAACAATTTCGTTGAGGTTTTCTGAAAAGTGAAACAGAAGCCACATAAACTCGTTAGTAAGTGTGTAGCTGATGAGTCTCTAGCTATGGCGTCTAAACGTCCCTTCTCTGAAGAGGACTTCACGTGCCCTGTGTGTTGTGATGTCTTTAAGGAGCCCGTGCTCCTGTCGTGCGGTCACAGCGCGTGCAGCAGCTGCGTTCACCGGTACTGGGATGTCAAAGGCTGCCGAGAATGTCCACTTTGCAGGAAACGATCTGCTAGAATCCCTACTATCAACCTGGCTCTGAAAAACCTGTGTC
The DNA here is from genome assembly GCA_022758105.1 of Pangasianodon gigas. Classification (NCBI taxonomy): domain Eukaryota; kingdom Metazoa; phylum Chordata; class Actinopteri; order Siluriformes; family Pangasiidae; genus Pangasianodon; species Pangasianodon gigas. The sequence goes on from CM040475.1 coordinate 5,127,208, forward strand.
AGACCTTCCTGGAGGTCCGAGGTGATCCCGAGACACTCTGTGACATCCATAGAGAAAAGCTGAAACTCTTCTGTGTGAATGACGGACAGGCCGCGTGCTTGGTGTGCAGAGATTCCAGCAAACACCTACAGCACCGCTTCATCCCTGTCGACGAAGCAGCTTCTGAACAAAAGGTAGGCATTGATAGCCTTCTAGTTTAAACTAGTAATATCCATGAAAACAGTTTACATTATGTATTTCTGACTGTAGCATTTTCTTACAACTGGACTGAATAAATTGAAATTAAAAATGAAGAGCCTTGAAGATCTCCAGTTTCATTGCCATCAAAATGTAGATCACATAAAGGTGAGATTTGCGTAACCCTGCTTAAGGATTTAATATGTGATATGATAGTAAAGTGATCTTCGATATGTACAACACGTATCTTCTCGACTTACTGGTGCTTGTGGTAATTATGTCAGCAACAGGCCGAGTACATAAAGAATCAGATGAATGTCGAGATTCAGGAACTTGTGCAGTTTCTAATGGCGGAAAATGTAGCCATGGTGAGCAAACTGGAGGAGGAGGTGCAGGAGAAATTGCAGACGGTGGAAAACAAAATAAAAAACATCAGACAAAAGAAACAGTCTATCTTAAGCACTATTGAAGTCATAAAAAATGATTTACAATCTGAAGACATCAAATTCCTGAAGGTCGGTATTCTTTCTTTCTTTCTTTCTTTCTTTCTTGTCCTCTTCCTGTTTCTTTCTTTACCTGTCCCATTCCTGTTTACTACACATTAGAACTAATAACGTGATCTTACAACACATAGTTCCTTCTTTAATTCTCCTACTTTTTTCATGTTTTAGCATGACCTTAAGAAGTATCTGACAAAGTAAGTTCAATTTCTTTTGCTTCTTATTTTATTTATCTTTATTCACGCTTCTGAATCCAAACAGAGCCACTATCGTCTCTACCTTCCCTCACTGTTGGGGGACATGGGATGAGGGACTACCTGGAATAAGGAAAGGCAGAACTTTCTGCTGACAGATAACCAAATAGATGCCATAAAATTAACACTGTATATGGTTTCAAAAGTAACTTTCTTGTAACCAGACATTCTTCGGGGATTCAAGGAATGGGTTCCCAGGATTACTGCAGCTCTGACCCTTGATTTTTTTTTTTTTCAGGACTCAGGGCAGAGATTCAAATTCCAGTGTGAAGAAGAACCTTGATTCAAAATTGGTTTCAAAAGAAGTGATTGATGTTGCAAAGTACCTGGGTAATCTACAGTTCAGAGTCTGGAACAAAATGCAGACCGCTATTAAATACAGTGAGTCATCTGTTTATCAAAGCCACATTATTTGTTAACACTTTACACCAAAAGTAAGTGGACACCTGAGCACACCTTTGCTGGCACAAAGTTGGAAGTACACAATTGTCTTTGTATGCTGTAGCATTAAGATTTCATTTTACTGGAATTAGAGGGCCCCAAACATTTTAGAGCATGACAATGCCCCTGTGCACAAAGAGCACTCCATTGAAAGCATGGTTTTCCAAGATTGCAGTGGAAGAACTCAAGTGGCCTGCACAGAGCTCTGAACTCAACCCCACTGAACACCTCTGGCAGGAACTGGTATGTGGACTGCGCACCAGGCCTTCTCGCCTGACATCAGTGTCCAAACTCACTAATGCTCTTGTAGCTGAATCCCTACAGCCACTCTCCAACATCCAGTGGAAAACCTTCCCAGAAGTGGGGAGACTGTTATAGCAGCAAAGGGGGGTGGGATTGTCCAACTCTGGAATCTGATGTTTAAAAAGCACATATGGGTGTTATGGTCAGGTGTCCACATACATTTGGCCATTTAGTGTACAGCTACATTTCTCAAAGTGGGGTCCATGATTTTTTTTTTTTTTTTTTTTTTTTTACATTTTGTTATAGTGGTACGCTGGTCAGGAATACACTCTACTTGGTATACCAGTCCATTGCAGGGCACCAAGGACACACACATTCACACCAAGAGACAGTTTAGCATAGCTTGCTTTTGGGAGATGAGAGGAACAGATATGGAGAGAACATGTGAAACTCCACACAGACAGTAACCTCAGTATTTTCAACATATATGTTCAAATTGGTCTAAATACAGGATTTTATTTTTCTGAAATAATGATGGTGCTCTGGGTAAAATTGATTGAAAGATTGGCTCTTGTAAAGATTGGCTCTGTAAGGTACACTAATTGTGATTTGTCTCCTCAGCTCCTGTTGTTTTGGATCCAAACACAGCTCACTCGCAGCTCATCCTGTCCCCGGATCTGACCAGCGTGAGAGACAGTGATGATGACCACGAAGACCAGACTGACATGCCGAGACCTCCAGTTTTGGACACTCCTGAGCGGTTTAGGAGTTTGTGTGTTCTGGGGTCTGAGGGCTTCTCTTCGGGGCTGCACTGTTGGGATGTTGAGGTGGGAAACAGCACCTTCTGGATGCTCGGTGTGACCACTGAGACTGTTCAGAGAAAAGAACCTAATGTTTTTCCCAGAGGAGCTTGGGGTATTGGGTATGATGGTCAAAAGCTGTGTGCTCGATCCCCTTTGGAAGTGTACACTCCTCTCACTATGGTTGCCAAACCCCAGATGGTCAGAATTCGTCTGGACATGGATTTAGGGGAGGTGTGGTTCTTAGATCCTGCCAGTAATGACATTATCCACATGTTCTCACACCAGTTCACTGGGAAGGTCTTTCCCTTCTTCCACAGCATGTGCAGTCTGTCTCCTCTGAAGATTATGCCTCTCAAGCATTTTGTGGTGCTGAGAGACATCCCTTAATGCTCATGTTTCTACAAGTGATAAGTGGCAGTGGCTCACATTCTCAACTATAGTCCATATTTAAAGCTGTAATGTTTTTATTCTGTTGTAGCAACAGATCTGTTGTAGATGCTGGAAGAACGACATGTGGAGATATGGAGAATGTGAAGTATTATTCAACTGTACATGTCAATACAGTTTGTTTTGTCTTCTGTACCTTTCATGGCTAAAGGTGAAAAAGATGGAGCTGTATGACAGGATATATTGCATCAAGTGTTTGTTCAGATTTAGACATAATGCTGTTGCACTTTAAAACTTGTCTTCTATATCTTGTGCTTTACTATATTCTAATATTTCAATTTAAACTGTTTGAGTTATTAGTCATAACTTAGCTCAGGTGATATTGTTCCATTCTCACCCTGGTTCTCCCCTAGTTTACCTAGGTAGAGGTGTTTTTTTTTTTTGGTGGTATTTTCCCACTCTGAACTGGTGCAGATTTCCAGTAATAAACATGAATAACACTAAATGCTATCTCAAATACCAGTTGTTGTAAAACAAACTTGCATCCAAAAATGGTTGTAACCTTTCCAAAGTTATTTGTTTCCTAAAATAGCCCAAAAATAGTTATGTGTCCTGCAATTAATGTGTCATTCTTCTTTGTGTCATATATTAAATATTATGCCAAAGTGTTTCCATTCTAATGGGAGAAGTGATATTGAATGCCATTCTTTAAAACCTCATGTCACCTTCTGGCAAATCACAATGCAGGAGGCAGGCAACAGCCTGTAAATGAGACTTTATAATAGCTATTATAAAACTCTTATAATGGCTATATAATGACTGTTTTGTGGGGTTGGGCATGACTTTTAACCAAGCAGGGATTTAAGGACAGTAAAGCTTTAACATGAATGATAATGCACTTAAATAATTATAAACTTTTTACCGCCTCCTAAATATTTGCACAATTATAATTTTGGGATTTTTTTGTGATTATATTTCAAGGGAATGTGTAATTTAGCTATAGTGGACTGGCATGGTGACTTAGTGGTTAGCACGTTTGCCTTGCACCTCTGGGGTTCGAATCCTGCCTCCACCCTGTGTGCATGGAGTTTGCATGTTATCCCCGTGCTTCAGGGGTTTCCTCCCCCAGTCCAAAGACATGCTTTGTAGGCTGATTTGCATTTCCAAATTGTCCATAGTGTGTGATTTTGGCCTGTGATGGGTTGGCAGCCTGTCCAGGGTGTCCCCTGCCTTGTGCCATAAGTTCCCTGGGATAGGCTCCAGGCGCCCCCATAACCCTGTATAGGGTAAGTGGTATGGAAAATGGATGGATGGATGGATGGATGGACTGACACACCCTGGGCCTGTCAATCATGTTTTTAGCATTGCTTCATTAAAAACATAAGGTTTGAATGGGAATAGATAAAGCTTTGATGTTGAACTGGCTTTGGAGTTGGTTTTACTGACCACAGGGATAATTTTGTTTGTCTAAAAGAGCTGGACACCATGGTAACCCGGAACTGAAAGTAAAACGTGAGGTGTTTTGGGTTATTTCCCAATATACATACACTACTCAATTCTCAGAATAGGCTGGTGTTTAAATAGGTGACTGAAAGAGAAACTGAAATAAAAAAGTTGACATGAATAAGTACAACAGCCACATAAACTCGTTAGTAAGTGTGTAGCTGATGAGGCTCTCACTATGGCGTCTAAACGGTCCTTCTCTGAAGAGGACTTCACGTGCCCTGTGTGTTGTGATGTCTTTAAGGAGCCCGTGCTCCTGTCGTGCGGTCACAGCGCGTGCAGCAGCTGCGTTCACCGGTACTGGGACATCAAAGGCTGCCGAGAATGTCCACTTTGCAGGAAACGATCCGCGATAAACCCTACTATCAACCTGGCTCTGAAAAACCTGTGTCAGACCTTCCTGGAGGTCCGAGGTGATCCCGAGACACTCTGTGACATCCATAGAGAGAAGCTGAAACTCTTCTGTGTGAATGACGGACAGGTCGCGTGCTTACTCTGTCGAGATTCTAGCAAACACCTACAGCACCGCTTCATCCCTGTCGACGAAGCAGCTTCTGAACATAAGGTAAAATTTACACAGACTAAAGTAAAACTAAGTAGAAATTCACCAAATGACACCTTTGTTTTTTGTCAAACATTCGATAATAATAGTTTGGATTTCTTTAGCCTACTTATACAGTTGTCACATAGTATAAAAATGAGTATTAAAAAGTCTCACAGACTTTTTTCTCACACTAACTTTTTCATAGTTTATGTTAAAGTGACCCTGAAAATGACCACCAAATAGGTGTTTCAGAGCTTTTTATACTTGTTCCTTAGTGGAATCTTAGTGTACACCTTGAAAAAAAGTATTTTGGATATATTTTTGTTTTAATTTTGTAATTCATCACGATTAAACATTTCTGATGACTCATACTCATACTAGTTACTGTAATCATCCAATTAAATGCTCTCTAAAAGGTATATGTCCCACCCCCAGGGTGGGGCTTGTTTTACAGTAGCAGCTACAGTCCCCTCCGAAAGTATTGGAACAGCAAGGCCAATTTTTTAATTTTTTTTTTTTTGGGGTTCCTGTTATCCGTAAACCTGTTATTGGGTTCACGAACTGAGCTACATTCAGAGCTATTCATTGTTTAACCAATCAATCTACTAAGTCATACCTGGGCAACAAGAAACACCTGTCAGTCACATGTTCCAATATTTTTGATCACTTGAACAAATGCGTGAGTTCAACCAAAGGGTGCCATGTTCTACGTTGTTTAACACATCTAGATGTAAATATTAGGAAATGAAAGCTGAAATTCTGATCTATCCTCTCATATTCATCTTTTGATCTCAAATCCAAATGTCTTCAGTGTATAGCAAAAACAATAGAATTGGCCTTGCCTTTCCAATACTTTCAGAAGGGACTGTATTCAGCAGGAATTTTTCATCACTGCATTTTTTATTTATTTATTTATTTATTTTTGGCTGTGTATTCCCACACACTTCCTTTTTGCAACCATCCTTTGCAAGAGAAGAAATGGTTGGAGTTTATACTTTTTTTTTTTAGTTTATTAGTCAAGGGTGGACTTTGTGCAGTTCAGATTTGTGTTTTACCAATTTGGAGCTTTTCAATGCCAGAATCTCGCTCCATCAGACTGATCGAGAACATGATTCTGCATCAGTAAGATTAAGTAATATCATTTTTTTATTAAGTAGCATAATATTATTCAAATTTAATTATAAACCAGACACGTCAAACACCTCCCGGTGATGACCCTGCGGCTCTGCATCACCATCAGTGCTGCTAATGGTCAAGCTTATTACAACATAACTGCAATAATAATAAAATCCAGCTCTTAATTTTTTTCTGGTCCATTGTGTCCTTAATTTCAGTTTTAAGTTTAATTTTGGTGCTTCACTAAAATTAAATAAATCGCAATCAGAATAAATTTTGCATTCTTGATTGTAGGGTGTTCTTATGAGTGCACTGAATACCTTGAAAATGAAAATGAAGAGCCTCCAAGATGCCCACTTTCATTGTCATCAAAATATAGATCACATAAAGGTGAGAATGGCTAGCATACCTAAAACTTTAATAGGCTATGATATGATCTGATAAAATATATAATTGTGCACGAAAGTGAAGGGCATCTTTCCCGACCAAAATAGTTTGCACTGGTAGAAATCCTGCCAATAAAAAAAACCCATCCGATAATGACATCTATTAACTTGTTTCAGATGATAAGTTCTTATAAGTGGCTTGCATTATATCTATATGTGGTTTATTTTTGTGGAAGGCACTGTTTAACCAAAACTATTGGTGTCTGTTTATATTGGGATCTTATAAAACTATATCAAGTGGGGCTATCTTAATGTTTTAGTATCAGTGACAAATATTAGACATATAATGTGTGTGTGTGTGTGTCTGACTGGCACTTGTGTTAATCATGTCAGCAACAGGCAGAGTACATAAAGAATCAGATAAAGGAGGAATTTAAGAAACTTCGGCAGTTTCTGCAAAAGGAGAATAGAGCCATGATGAAGCAGCTGAAGAAGGAGGAGCAGGAGAAAACAAAGAGTCTGGAAAGCAAAATAGAACAAATGAATCAAGAGATACAGTCACTCTCAGACACTATTAAAGACCTAAGAAAGGAATTTGAATCTGAAGACGTCAAATTCCTGAAGGTTAGGCTTCCTTCTTTCCTCCCTGTCTCCCATCCATCAGGCCATCCATCCATCAATCCTAATGTTCAATCCTGTTATCTTGTACCTCTTGCATTGCATAGTTGGTCATAATTTGTTTATTAATCCTAATTTTTTTTCTGGTTTTCTTTACAGAACTTTGAGAGGACTTTGGCAAAGTGTGTTGGATTTGACTTGCTTCTCATTTTGTTTCTGTTTCCTTTAGACTTGTGGGACATCAGAATTTAAAACAGCTATCTTTGTTATGGCTATTAAACACTCAGATAGTTGGTTATAGCTAGTAATGTGGGCAGTGTTGGAAGGTTGGGGGTTCAAGCCCAAGCACTGTCAAGCTGCTACTTTTGGGCACTTGAGCAAGGCCCTTAACCACACCTGCTCCAGGGGTGCTGTATCATGGCTGACCCTGTGCCCTGACCTTAAATTCCTAGCAAGCTGGGATATGCAACAAACTGTGTTTTGTTGGCTCTCTACTCATACTCTGCACAATGACAATAAAGTTGAATCTAATCTAATAAGATGCAACTACATTTAATTCTATACTTTTTAAACCTAAAGATTTCTGTAACTAGATATTATTGGGGAACTCCAATTCTGGAATTTGGTATCAAGATTACTGCAGGCCTGACTTCATTTTTTCATCTTAGATCCGAGTACAAAGATTCTCATCCAGATGTGGCTTCAGGCGAAGTTATTGATGTGGCAATGTACGTGGGAAACCTGCAGTTCAGACTCTGGAACAAAATGCAGAGCATCATTAAATACAGTGAGTCTTTTTTTTATTATTATTAAAGCCATTTTATAAGTGAACACACTTTTTTGTGCCAACTTTATAAATTGATTATTTGAGAACAGTCATGTTCCTGGTGGAGAAGCAGCTAGAATGATTTAATAGACTGGACCTCACCAGTTTACCTTCAAGTGAATGTAAGTGTGGCATTTTTCCTCCATGCCCTACTACAACACCTAGGTCACTTTGACGGAATCCTCTTCATTGACTACAGTTTTGCTACTACATCACCAACACCCTCTTCTATACACCCTGTATACAAAATTACCAGTATAACAACGGGATCTCCTGTACACAGCCTTTAATTGATTTAATGTGATTTGATTTAATTGATTTGATTTAATTGGGCTCTGATTGGGCCATTCCATCTTCTTCTTCTGAAGCCATTCCTTTGTTGACTTGGATTTGTTCTTTGGGTCGTTATCTAGCTGGGTGAAGGTGATATTTTTCTTCAACTTAAGCTGTCCAACAGAGGCCTGCTGGTTTTGTGCCAAATAGATTGGTATTTGGAGCTATCCATGATTCCTTCTGTCTTGACTAGAGCCCATGTCCCAGCTGAAGAGATGTAGCCCCATAGCATGATGCTGCCACCACCATGGGTATGGTGTTCTTTGGGTGATAAGCAGTCTTGTTTTTGTGCCAACCTTTCTTTTAGAATTTTGCCCCTAAGATTCTACCTTGGTTTTATCAGTCCATAACACATTTTGCCAGGTTTTGGCAAAATTTAGGCGGGCTTAGATTTTTTTTTTTCATGAGAAAGAGTTTCTGTCGAACCACCCTGCACCATAGGTCAGATGTATAGAATACAATAGATTGTTGTTGCATGTCACAGGGAGTGACCAGTACTTGTCAAATATTCCTGCAGCTCCTTTAATGTTGCTGTAGGTCTCCTGGCAGCTTCCCTGATAAGATTTCTTCTTGTCTTTTCATCGATTTTGGAGGGGCGTCCTGTTCTTGGTAATGTCACTGTGGTGCCCCATTTTTTTCCGCTTTGATGATGATTGCTTTTACAGTGTTCCATGGTACACCTAATGTTTAGGAAATTCTTTTATACCCCTCTCCTAATTGATACCTTTTGACAGTGAGATCCTTTAGATGCTTTGTAAGCTCTCTGCAGACCATGGCCATGCTCTGTTAGCGTTCTTTGGGATTTGAGCTTGTTGTGTATTTAACATTACTGTCATTGGTAATTCAGTGTATTAGAATTAATTCTTAGAGTGACACACAGGTTTCTACATCACTGATAAATGATATTTGGCTAATATCTGTACTTAATGTCTGTATTCTGTTTGTATGTTTACATATATGAATGTGTGGATAGTTTATTTGTTCAGTCTGTGAAAAAAAATTCTTCTCTGAGGACAATGAAGAACCTTCTATACCTGTTTTAGGTCTCAGTAAGATACACTAATTGTGATTTGTCTTCTCAGCTCCTGTTATCTTGGACCCAAACACAGCTCACTCGCAGCTCATTCTGTCTTCAGATCTGACCAGCGTGAGAGACAGTGAGGATGACCTTGAGGACAAAGCTGACAAGCCCAGACTACCAGTTTTGGACACTCCTGAGCGGTTTAGGAGTTTGTGTGTTCTGGGGTCTGAGGGCTTCTCTTCGGGGCTGCACTGTTGGGATGTTGAGGTGGGAAACAGCACCTTCTGGATGCTCGGTGTGACCACTAATACTGTGCAGAGAAAAGAACCCAATGTTTTTCCCAGAGGAGCTTGGGGTATTGGGTATGATGGTCAAAAGCTGTGTGCTCGATCCCCTTTGGAAGTGTACATTCCTCTCACTATGGCTGCCAAACCCCAGGTGGTCAGAATTCGTCTGGACATGGATTTAGGGGAGGTGTGGTTCTTAGATCTTGCCAGTAATGACATTATCCACATGTTCTCACACCAGTTCACTGGAAAGGTCTTTCCCTTCTTCCACAGCATGTGCAGTCTGTCTCCTCTGAAGATTATGCCTCTCCAGCCTTTTGTGATGCTGGAAGACATCCCTTAATGCTCTTGTTTCTAAGTGATAAGTGGCAGTGATAAGTGGCAGTGGTTCACATTACTGACTGTAGTCCATTTTTAAAGTTGTAATGTATTTATTCTGTTGTAGCAACTTGAAGAACAAGTAAACTAGATCAGGGTACAGTCTGACAACTTGTTTGATGCTAAAGAAAGACGTATGGTGATGTAGATTATGTGGAGAACATGTCAATACAGTTTTGTTTTGCTTTCTGTACCTTTCATAGCTAAAGGTGAAAAAGATGGAACTGTATAACAGGATGTAATGTGTCAAGTGTTTGTTCACACTTAGACAAAAGGCTGTTACACTTTAAAATGTTTATCTTCTACATCTTGTGCTCTAATAGTTCCACACAGTTTGTGTTATTAGTCATAACCTAGCTCATGTGACATCTTTCATTTTTCACCCTGGTTTTCCCCTAGTCATTTCTCATTTTTCTTAGTGTCATACGTAAAATATTATGCCAAATTCTGATTCAAATTCTTTTTCCATCTGATGGGAGAAGGGACGTTAAATGACATTTGTTAAAACCTCTTAGCACTTTCTGGCAAATCATAGTGTGGGAGACTTTATAATAAGCTTTATAAACAAGCTTATAAGGCATGACTGATTTGTTGTGATGGCCATGACCGTTATCGAAACATGGGTTCAAGGACACACAGTCTTAGAGACCAAACACAGGTGAATACAGTGAAGCTTTATTGAAACATAAATAACACAATGGGCCTAGATAATAAAAGCCTAGATAAGTTGTATTGATGGAAATTGGTATTGATAGGGATTCTATTCTGAACTTAATTTTCTTTTTCTGTCTTTTTTTTTTAGCCATAATTTCTGGAAAATCGCTCTGGAGTATAAAGCCTTGTTTGAACTGGATTCGTTTTACCTGTAATCTTAATGATTACTAAAGAGATCTAAAATTAGTATACTGACAAAATGTAGCATAACCTGTACATATACAGCTTGGCTATGATGTTTACATCTGGACTGTCTGTTTGAGGACTGCACTTATGCACTTATTCATTCTAGCATCTAATTCAGTTTAGTTTGATTTTGTTATTTTGTTACTTTTAATGTCTATTTACTTTCCATATACTGTAAGCCATGTTGTGTTATTTTATTCATGTTTCTCACTATTTCTTCCTGCAAAACACTGTGAACTTGTGTAGGAAGTTGTACAGCCTAGTTTAGTAGTAGAAGCCTTGTTTAAGAGATGCACATGGGATATATAAAATATGAAGGCACGCCTTGTTAGCACTGTGAAAGTGGATTTCCTCTTGATTTTTTTGTCATCCTTTTAAATATTATTAATAATATGTAAAGAAAAAGTGCTTATTATTATTATTATTATTATTATTATTACATGTTATGTCACCGTAAAAGTCTCATGGAGGTGCTCACACCAGCCAATTTGGAAATTAATCAAAACCTGAGAATACAAAACCAAAGAATATAAAGGTGATTTAAACATTCTGAGGTATGGTCCAAAATCCTGCTGTGTGTAGTTGGTGCATGTATTTTTTGTTTTTTATTATTATGTAGCTAATTTTTCTATTAAAACATACAGACATACAAAGTGGTCTCCTCTCATATGGATTAGCTCCATGTATTAAGCATCAATTAATTAGTCTAATAATTCATATACCTGTACTTAATCACAATATGTGTAATAACTTGGTGAAATATTTCGGTAATCGCTGTTTTTAAGACTGTTTTGTTACATGTTAGCCTATGTTACTTTTAAAGATTGCAATTAATGACAATGGTAGTCATGATTCTGGCTGCTAAAAGTGGTGTATTTGGAAAGAGGCTGGGCTGGTTTTATTGATAGTGGGACTTTTCACAAACCAAAAATAAGTAGACGTAAAGTAAATTGATTTCCGTTAAACCTTACAGTCATTTGCTTAACACAGAAATACAGGCATCATTATCACCTTCCCTCACAATGGACAGATTTTTCACATCATCTTTGTCCACGCTGCTGAGACTAAACTTGTTTCCAAGTGTGCCCAGAATTATCGGAGAACGCTCGGCAATGAAGTTGAATAGAGGATGGAAATACTTCGTAGAACAATTCATTCACAGTGTAAGGTAACGTTAACTTAGGGGCATTGATGATGAGTAACTAGATATGTAGTTAACTGATATTGTGGACGTGTTATTTCATATATGGTACATTTCAGTTCATTTCCATTAATCACTTTACAAAATGATTCAGTTGTGGATAGGTAAAAGAGTTTTATCACTGATAGCATACTTATGCTAATGTTAACTAGCTGTATTTCTAGTTAATTAAGAGCTAACGCTCATGAGAATGTTGACTGGTTTTTCTTGTTCATTGTGAAGTGTAGTCAACAGCAATGTGGGATTCAGGGCTAGATGCCATGAACGATGAACGACAAGGAGGAACGAAGAGCCAAACAAATTTCAGGGTAAACTCTACTGTGAGGCTGTCGGATTAGCTTTGTTCACACAGTGAACCATTTCTATTCACTGAGGTTGCAGTTTATTTATTTGTTTGTTTGTTTGTTTATTATCTTGTACTGATTTTTCTACTTGTTTCTTTGAATCCACTGCATCTCGCCTCTCATAAACAGTACTCTACTCTGCCATTGTTGTTGCAGTAGCGGAAGTATAATTATAAAAACCCGGAAGTGGAAAAAGGAATCATTGGGCTGGGTTTGTCATGAATACCTGGCAACCCTGACTCAAACTGAAAGTAAAAACAGATAAGGTACTGTAGGTTATTTCCAGAGTAAATAGAATGGGCTGGTATTTAGAAAGTGTATGACCGAGAAACTGAAATAAGAATAATTTCGTTGAGGTATTCTGAAGGCTCTAGCTATGGCGTCTAAACGGTCCTTCTCTGAAGAGGACTTCACGTGCCCTGTGTGTTGTGATGTCTTTAAGGAGCCCGTGCTCCTGTCGTGCGGTCACAGCGCGTGCAGCAGCTGCGTTCACCGATACTGGGACATCAAAGGCTGCCGAGAATGTCCGCTTTGCAGGAAACGATCTGCTAGAAACCCTACTATCAACCTGGCTCTGAAAAACCTGTGTCAGACCTTCCTGGAGGTCCGAGGTGATCCCGAGACACTCTGTGACATCCATGGAGAGAAGCTGAAACTCTTCTGTGTGAATGACGGACAGGCCGCGTGCTTGGTGTGCAGAGATTCCAGCAAACACCTACAGCACCGCTTCATCCCTGTCGACGAAGCAGCTTCTGAACAAAAGGTAAAATTAATATTTTGGCGCGACATTCATTCTTTAAAAAGAATTAGTTCCCTCGAGATACCAAGTCGTGGCCATGACTTAATGATCTCATTTTCACACCTTAATTATCTCATTTTCACACCTTAATGATCTAATTCTCTCTCCTTAATGATCTCTTGCTCACTCCTTAATTATCTCGTTCTCACTCCTTAATTATCTCATTCCCACTCCTTAATGATCTTATTCTCACTCCTTAATTATCTCGTTTTCACTCATTAGTCATCTCATTTTCACTCTCTAATGATCTCACTCTCACACCTTAATGATCTCATTTTCACTCCTTAATTGTCTCATTTTCACTTCTTAATGATCTCATTCTCACTCCTTAATGATTTCTTTCTCACTCCTTAATTATCCCGTTCTCACACCTTAATGATCTCACTCTCACACCTTAATGATCTCATTCTCTTTCCTTAATTATCTCATTTTCACACTTTAATTATCTCTTGCTCACTCCTTAATGATCTCTTGCTCACTCCTTAATAATCTCATTCTCACACCTTAATTATCTCTTGCTCACTCCTTAATAATCTCATTCTCACACTTTAATTATCTCATTCTCACTCCTTAATGATCTCTTGCTCACTCCTTAATGATCTCATTTTCACATTTTAATGATCTCATTCTCACTCCTTAATGATCTCTTGCTCACTCCTTAATGGTCTCATTTGCACTCTTTAATTATCTCATTCTCACTCCTTAATTATCTCATTCTCACTCCTTAATGATCTCATTTTCACACTTTAATGATCTCTTGCTCACTCCTTAATGATCTCTTGCTCACTCCTTAATGATCTCTTGCTCACTCCTTAATAATCTCATTCTCACACTTTAATTATCTCATTCTCACTCCTTAAAGATCTCATTCTCACTCCTTAATGATCTCATTACCACACACCTTAATTATATTGTTCCCATACCTTAATTATCTTGTTTCCATACCTTAATGATCTCATTGCCCTCGTTAAGGATCTTGTTCCTACACATTAATTATCTCGTTCCCACAACTTAACTTGCTCATTTTTCAGTTTATTATTATGAATTGTCCCTTCCTGACTTGACCAATGCTATGGTTACTGGATTACCCTCAGTAAAACAGCCTCTGAGTAAATGCACTTGTGTCTTGCTCCTCAACGCAGATCACAATGCCTTAAGGTTCTTATTCCTATGCCAAAAATGATCTTGTTCCTGTGCCTTAATTATCTTGTTCCCACGCCTTAATGATCTCATTTCCATGTAGTAATGATCTCATTCCTTGATCAAAAATTAATGCTTGAAGATGCATTATTATGAAATAAATACACCTTTAGTGTTTTTGGACCAAGGGGTGAAAATGCAGAAAATTTGACCAAATAGTTTATACAGGTGTCACATCAGTTGTCACATATAGTATGAAAAGGGGGCTTAGAAAGTTTTATAATTTATATAATTTTGTCTTATTTATTTATAATAATGGTAATAGTAATAAAATCCAGCCCTTGATTTGCCATTTTTTTGGTTTCAGAAAAGAAGTTTCAATCTGATGCATCACTAAAATTAATTCACTCACAGTGGGATTAATTTGTGCATTTTTGATTGCAGGATGTTCTTAAGAATGCAGTGAATACAATGAAAATGAAAATTAAGAGCCTTCACGATGCCCAGGTTAATTTTCATCGAAATGTATATCACATAAAGGTGAGAATAGCTAGCCTACCTAAAGCTGAAATATGGTATATTAGTATATGATAAAGAAATTGAGTGAAAGTTACTATATCCTCTGTTTTATACTAGGACCTGTCCAGTATTAGTTGACTGATCAAATCAGACAGTATTAAGCTTTCACAGCACTGGTGGAAATCCTGCTAATAATGAATAATAACCAGTAATAATTTTTTTAATTTGATATAGCAGGAACAATGTCATAAATCTGGGGGAAAGCTACGAGACAAGGCCCCAAGTCCCTAAGTGAGTCCTAAGTATGGATGTCGCACAGAAACTTGGGGCTCTGGATGGCTGTACTTGAGAAATTGACAATAATATAAGGATATAAGGAAAGGCCATTTCAATTTAACCACAACTATTGATGGCTGTGTAATTTTTTTGACCATATAAAATTATATCAGCCATGGCTAAGAAATTTTTTTAGTCCATTAGTATTATTAGGCCTATAGGCAACAAAATTTTAATATTGGTCGGGCCCTTTTTTAAACATATAATGTGTGCATGTCTGACTGACTGGTACTTGTGTTAATCATGTCAGCAACAGGCCAAGTACATGAAGAAGCAGATTAATGAGGAGTTTAGGAAACTTCAGCAGTTTTTGCAAGATGAAAATGCAGCCATGATGACTAAACTGGAGGTGGAAGTGCATCAGAAAACAGAGAGTCTGGAAAACAAAATAGAAAAAACTAAACAAGAGATACTGGCTCTCTCAAACACTATTGGAGACATAAAAGTGGAATTGCAATCTGAAGACATCAAATTCCTGAAGGTCAGGGTGCAATCTTTCTTTCTTTCTTTCTTTCTTTTTCTTTCTTTCTTTCTTTTTCAATCTCTCTACTGTCTTTTTCGTACCATCCCTCTCTTTCTTTTCCCACAAAAGTCATGGGATCAGGCAGGTACAAAAAAATAATAGTAACTGTGGTTTGTGGGATTGGGAAGGATTGGTCAAACTTTTTTGCAGGAGCGGGTGAGATTGCTCAAATTTTTTGCAGGAGCGGGTGGGATTGGTCAGACCTTATGCTGGAATGTATGGAATTGGACAAAAATGTTTTGCAGGACTGTGAGAATATTATAATACTGTGCAGGATTAGCCAGAATACCTTTGAGAGTTGACGGGAGTGGGATTAAAAAAAGTCTTGTGCACACCTCTAATCTAATTTTTCTTTCCAGAACTTTGAGACAAATCTGGCAAAGTAAGTTGTATATCTCTTCCTTCCCATTTTATTTACTTTTCATGCTTCTGTCACAGCAGATGTTACTTTTGTAACATCATTAAGGAATATTTTAATGCCACTATATTTAATTAAAATACAATTGTATATATTTTAGTTGTTGTTTTTATATTTTATTTAAACACAAATTTAAAAGTAAGACATAAATCTGATATCAGGATTACTGCATCCCTGATTCTTTTTTGTTTATTTTAGAGCCCAGTACAAAGATTCAGATCTAAATATTACTTCAGGAGAAGTGATCAGTGTTGCAAAGTACTTGGGCAATCTGCAGTTCCAAGTCTGGAACAAAATGCAGAGCTTCATCAAATACAGTGAGTTTTTTCATGAATTTTATAAGAGCACTTTCAGCATCTAGAATGATTTGATAGATTGGTTCTTGTATCAGCTCTTAGGTCTCAGTAAGATACACTAATTGTGACTTGTCTCCTCAGCTCCTGTTATCTTGGACCCAAACACAGCTCACTCGCAGCTCATCCTGTCCCCGGATCTGACCAGCGTGAGAGACAGTGATGATGACCATGAAGACCAGACTGACATGCCGAGACCTCCAGTTTTGGACACTCCTGAGCGGTTTAGGAGTTTGTGTGTTCTGGGGTCTGAGGGCTTCTCTTCAGGGCTGCACTGTTGGGATGTTGAGGTGGGAAACAGCACCTTCTGGATGCTCGGTGTGACCACTGAGACTGTTCAGAGAAAAGAACCTAATGTTTTTCCCAGTGGTGCTTGGGGTATTGGGTATGATGACCAAAAGCTGTGTGCTCGGTCTCCTTCAGAAACATATACTCCTCTGCCTTTGGCTGCCAAACCCCAGATGGTCAGAATTCGTTTGGACATGGATTTAGGGGAGGTGTGGTTCTTAGATCCTGCCAGTGATGCCGTTATCCACATGTTCTCACACCAGTTCACTGGGAAGGTCTTTCCATTCTTCCACAGCATGTGCAGTCTGTCTCCTCTGAAGATTATGCCTCTCCAGCCTTTTGTGGTGCTGAGAAAGCTCCCTTAATGCTCTTAATGTTTCTGCAGGTTGTACTAGCAATGACTCATGCTGCTGTGGACATTATGGACAATGGAAATGCACATGACGATACACTTTTGTTTTGCTTTCTGTATCTTCCACAGATAAGGGTGAACGCAATGGAGTATGACATCATTAAATCCGGGACATAATACATGACGTTTTATTTGGAAATGCACTTTAATACTTCTGCAATTTCTATATATCTTCTATATCTTTAGCTTTGCCATTAGTTATACTCAAACTGTGTGCTTACTCATTACATAGCTCAGGTGATGTTTTCTTTCGGTTTTCACCCTGGTTTTCCCCTAGATTTCCAATGATTACTTAATACTTGGAAGTATTTTTCAAATGTTATTTCCATTACGTGTAACAGGTGGACACACAGTTGGAAAGAGGTCTTCTGCATTTTCCCACTTTTCAGTAACACATATTAATAACACTAAATGCTGTCTCAAATACTGGCTTTTTTCAAATGCAAAGCATCTCAGTGAACCGGCTTGTAACTCACTCACATACTTACTCAATGACTCACATTGTTGAAAAGCAAAAGAGACAAGAGACAGCTCTTGGCTCTCTAGTAGTTTTGTATGGACCAGTACAATGCAGTATTTCCCACACGTAGGTTATACTTGGGCAGTGCATTTCAACAAATCAAATCAACACACCTTGCTTTGATTTTCAAATTAGACTTTCAGGATGTTGTTCAAATTTAGTAACTGATGAATAGATTCAAATGTAAATTTAACATTTTTGATGACTCGAGATGGATTTAACCAATGTGATCTCTTGATTCCTCAGTCCTACATCCTTCATGACCCATGACCCAAAAATCATTTGAAGACCACCATCTTTTAGGACATACCAGTTCTCAAACAATAACAAGAGCCACAGATATAAATGAACAATCTCAAATAAATAAACGATGGGTAAACAATGAGGGCCTAAGTACTGTTCTGTACAAGCAGATCAGTTTCCCTTTAAATTTGCTTTAAATTGATGCTTCAGTGAGCAAGGATGTCTCATTTAGTAACTATGTTTGCCCTCAGTGGTTTCAAGGGGAAGACTTTTAATCCACCACAACCAGTGAACTGTGCAGGTGAATCTGCAGCGTCAGTTCAGTGACTGACTTATTTAAATTCAACTTGCATCCAAAATTGTTTTAACTTTATTTTATTAAGCAATCTCGCTTTAGACAGAACCACTAAATTCAAAACTTTAGGGTGCAATTAGGAGTCTGTATAAGGCACATGAGAGCGAAGGATTATAAACTTATAAAATCAACTGCATCAAGAATGTAAATTGTCATCTGATTTACATTAAACATGCTTTAATTTACTTCATATGGAGCCACTGTGTGCTGCCTGATGTTTTGCAAATGATACATTCAGACTGACACGCCCTCACTGACCTGAAAATAAACTCTGAACATTTGAAGGATCACATTAGCAGATGGGCTGCTCACTTTAACGACCGAAACAAGTCAGCTGTCCAAGGGGCACCCACCATAGCCTTGATTTCCAGACTAGCATATCATAAGAACAGCTGTGTGTTTTGACCTGCGTCAAATACGCAAATGGATTCTCAGCTTCCTTTCTCTGCTGAGGAATTATCCTGTCCTATGTGCCGCAACGTCTTCAAGGATCCAGTTCTCCTGTCATGTAGTCACAATATCTGCAAAGTCTGTTTCGATCAGTACTGGAAGTGTATGGGGTCTCTGGAATGTCCTGTTTGCAGAGAGCAAACCGATGTGGCTTCTCCATGTAATTACGTATTGAGGGATTTGTGTGAGGTTGTGCTACAGCGAAGGAGGAATGAGAAAGCTTCAGCATGTTCTACATCACTCTGCGGTCTACACGATGAAAAATTCAACCTCTTCTGCCTAGAAGATGAACAGCTGCTGTGTGTGGCATGTCACGCATCAGAAACACACGAAAATCATAAATGTTGCACTATAGATATTGCGGCACATGACCATAAGGTGAGACAAATGAAAGAGATTACAAAAATGTCATTTATATTACTAAGATCTAAATGGTCTGTAATGGATGTAGTCAAGTAGTGATTTATTACTGAAATCGATATTCCGGCCTCAAATGTAACTACATGCTTAAGCGAGTTGTGCTGGAGTTACGCACATGGGTGGTGTGAGTCAGTTCCAGGCGATTCTGACCTTGGACTTAAGTCCAGTTTTCTTGCACAATATTGGCTTGAGCGAGGAGCAGTATTAACAACAATATGTTATGATGAAATTTTGTTTGTTTGTTTGTTTTTTTGGTGAGAACGCTGTGGCCTAACCACTAGACCTCCAGCGACCCTGTAAACATGATGCCATTAATAAATAATAATTAATTAATAATAGTATCATTCCTTTCAATTCCATAAAAACTTCTTTTTTTTTTGTACAGAACATATTATGTTGACATTGTTTATAGGCTTCTTGTTTTTTAATTTTTAATAGTTTGGATTTAACCCATTCAATTTTCCCATCAGCCCTCCCAGACTACAGCAAATCACATGGTTCTGTCACATGCCTTCTTGATCACTCTCACCTGTTTTGTGTTTTCCCATTGATTAGCGTCCCTATTTAACTTCAGTTTTCTGTGTTTAGTTGCTAAGCTTCTGTTGTATGTAGTCTGTTGTGTGTTTCATGCCGTGTTCTTCCAGTTCTTGTTTTGCTCATTTTATTGATCTTGTTTTGACTTTGTTTTGTTTGCCTGTTATGAAATTAAATCTGTCTCCACCACTGTCTGACATCAAATAGGCCAATAACTATAAAGGTACGTTCACACATGCAGCGACTCACAGCAACAAAGCGACCGGAGACCATTCATTTTCAGTGAGAGCTGGCGACTTCCAGCAACATGAGCGACAGCAACCATTGGTGACTAGATGTGAGTCCGCAAGTCCGAATCGTTTCGTGGCCCCAGATAGTCCGGTGCTTGCGCTTTCACCTCAGATAGATGGCCACGATGGCAAAGAGCACACTGCTTCTCCTTCATGTCATATGATATGATGCATATAAACACCGGTGAATTTTATATACAGATGCTCTCCCTACAGAATGTTTAATTTTAGGAGCAAGAAAACTGATTTGTTGTCAAAAGTGGAATGCTAGTTGCGCCACCCACTGACTGGCAACCAGTAGTACGCCTACTGATGACTTCATAGTACAGCAATTGGCGACTAGCTGCATGTGTGAATGTAGCTTAAGACCTCAGTAATAAATCTAATAACTTTCAGAATATCGGGTTGTGATTTCCACCACTGTAACGAAATAAAAAAAAATCACACACCCCTTGCCTATGATTCTCTGACCCCGGTGTCCCCTGACCACACTTTAAAAATCACTGCTTTTAACCATAGGCACATTTTCTTTATAGGATCATAGTTCATTTAATTAAAAAAAAACAACATTGCCATTATTTTATTAATCTGCCAACTCAAACAACATGAATTAAAAGTGCAATAAAATAACTTATGTGTCACACAGTATAATTTCAGGATGTGCATAAGGCGATTCTGAATACACGTAACTTTCCCTACATAACAATACTGATGCAACTTTTAAACTTAAGTCTCCAATTATGAATTCAGCCATATATAAGCTTTATGTAATGCAAATTCTGTACCTTAATTTGTTGGTTGTTGACATTTGTTGACTAATTTGTGATTAGATTAGAACAATTGTCAAAAATAAAAAATAAAATGTACATTTTCAAGAAATTGAGATAAACAAATTGATAAAAAAAAAAAATTTCATTGTAAAACTTTTACAATGCTTATTTATTCCAGAAGGATCTTAAAACTGCACTCAGACACTTACAGGACAAGTGTCAGGTCCTTAAGAAGGTCAAATCAAATTATGATCAAACTGCAAAATATATTAAGGTGAGAGGAAGCCTTTCTCAAGACCAGTATAATGTTCTTTAAAAGTAATGTATAGTACTTAATGTAAGTTCTGTTCATTTTAGTATCAGACCAAGAAAACAGAGCAGCAGATAAAGAAGGAGTTTGAGAAGCTTCACCAGTTTCTTCAAGATGAAGAAGCATCCAGATTAGCTGCTCTGAGACAGGAAGAGGAGCAGAAGAGTCTGATGAGTAAACAGAAGATTGAAGAGATAAACATATTGATAGCATATTTTTCCTATATTCTCAATATGGCGAAAGAGGAAATGGGATGTGAGAATATCTCATTTATGCAGGTAGGAAATAGATGCACTTACACACCTAAAACTAAGCGGGTGAGACAAATCAGAAACCAGAAACTCAAATCTTCATGGGTTTGTTTAAAACTTCTTTGTCACTGCATAATTTCATATGCCTTATTTCATAGTTTTAATGTATTCATTATAATCCTTAATACTATAATTCATTATAATGTATTCATTATAATAGTAATAATGAAGAAACTGCTTCTTTGTCCAAATTTTTTTGACTGGTATGTCTGGATTTTTTAAAATTTCATAGACCTTAAGAGCAGTAGCAAAAGGGTAAGTCATCTTTCTTTAGTTTCTTTCCTATGAATTGAATTTCCAACTTGTGAAATCATCCTTTGAAGAACCCATAACAGACTCCTGAATGCTTTGCTACTTATAGCAGAGCTCAGTGCTCCTTGCAGGAGCCACAGATGTTTTCAGGAGCGCTGATTGATGAAGCAAAGCACCTGGGGAACCTGAGGTTCAGAGTATGGGAGAAGATGCAGGAGATTGTTCAGTACAGTGAGTTTCTAACACGAAATTAGAGAATTATTTTTCTAAAAAGAGCTACCTAAAAAAGTATTTTGCAGGTGTTCTTGGAGCTTCGTTCTGTCTCTTTTCTCTCTGCAGCCTCTGTGATTTTGGATCCAAACACAGCCCACCCTGAGCTCAGCCTTTCAGATGACCTGACCAGTGTCCAGCGCAGTCATGGAACACAACACCTCCCTAATAATCCAGAAAGATTTGATCAGTTTTACTGCATCGTAGGCTCTGAAGCATTTACCTCAGGCATCCATGGCTGGGATATTGAGGTCACAGATGTGCCTGATTGGGAGGTCGGTGTGACAACTGCATTTATCCCAAGGACCGGAAAAACTGACTTGGATATTGAAACCTGGAGTGTCAAGGCTTCTCATGGTGAATATCTGGCACGGTTTTCAACAGCAGCAACCTTTAAGCTCCATCTTAAAGAGAGTCTACGGAGGATCAGGGTTCAGCTGGACTGGGACAGAGGAGAGGTGGAATTCTCCAACCCTGTTACTGACACACATCTGTTTACTTTCAGCCATTCTTTTACTGAGGGAGTCTTTCCTTTCTTCATTACTCCCTGCAAACATTCATTTCTGAGGATACTACCATTATGCATAGATTTTACGGTGAATACAGAACAGGGTTTGGAGTGAGGCAAGTGGCTAAAGCATTAATCCATGGAGTAACTGCAGTGTACTTCAGAAAAAAATGATAGATTAGAATATCACTTTATTAATCCCACCAAGGGATAAATTTTGTCACAGCAGCAGACAATAAATAAATTAATTAATAATAAATGCACATAAA
>CM040475.1:5149859-5199304 GCA_022758105.1 Pangasianodon gigas
TATATATATATATATATATATATATATATATATATATATATATATATATATATATATATATATATATATATATATATATATATATATATATATATATATAATTCAGCATATTACACAATGTTTCCAGAGAAACAGAACTTTTTGGACAAAAGTCCTTCATTATGTGTGCAAATAAAGTGCTTCTGATGTTGTAGGTGAAACCAGTTGATATGTGAAATGATTGATGCTTGACAAAATGATCCACCAGAGCAAAATGTGACCCAGAAACTGGGATAGAAAGATAGAAATAGATAGAAATAAATACACATTTGTGTTATAAGTATGTTTCTTTAATATCAGATACTAAAGACAAAATCATTTGGCAAATAAAAAAAGAAATGTTTTTTGCTCAATCATGGACACAAGGTGGCAGCCTTGTACTTTCTATTTCTAGGTAAAAAGCAAAATGATAGGCTGCTAGTATATATATATACAACTTATAAATACAGTTTTAAGTTTAAAGGTGTATTAGTTGTTTTTCTTTTAATTGCTTACCAGTACAGATAACCTGAAAATATGTAAACCATGCTAAACAATAATTATTTAAGCATTTTCATCAGCACAAGTGTATTATGTGGCTGAGAAAACCTGTTTGGAAAACTGCAGTGTGGGCCAGACTGCTTGTCTGTGTTTCCACATGCCTCCTGTCATTCTTTTAAGAGACACACCCAATGCTGCTTAACTCCTCTCAGTCTGTTAGAAAAGAAAAAACATGGTGGAATTCAGTAAGCGCCCAGTGCAGCCAGATACTTTAACTGTGAACAAAAATACACAGACTAAACAGACTAAACTAGTAAAACTAGAATAAACACTGGCAGTGTTTTTCCAATATGTGAAGAGATATGCATTACTGGTGAAGGGCAGGAATAACGGATGCTCAAGAAGGCATCACACTACATTAAGAACCAGGGGGGGTGTAAACTTCTGATCGGTGTAAATTGTTATTATTTTGTCTTCTGGGAAACATGCAAATATCTTATGTAGCTTCTGACGGGCAGTACTAAATGAAAAAAAAAAAAGATCTTTAAACAAAATAATAACAATTTACACCCATCATCCTATTCAAAAGTTTACACCCCCCTGGCTCTTAATGTATCGTGTTGCCTTCTTGAGCATCAGTGAATGTTTGCACCTTTTGTAATAGTTGTGTGCGAGTCCCTCAGTTGTCCTCAGTGTGAAAAGATGGATCTCAACATCAATATAGCCGTGTTGGAAAGGGGTCAAATATGAAGAAGATGCTGGAAAAGCAAAGAATGTGCAGGACCTGGAGGATTTTTCTGAAGAACAGTGGTCAGTTTAACCGCTCAGGGACTCACAAAACATAAAAACAGTCGGTGATCATCCAGGTAACAACACGCAGTATTAAGAATCAAGCGTGTGTAAACTTTTGAACTGGTTCATTTGTGTCAAATCAGTTATTATTGCATGTTGTGGACTATATGTAAACATGTTTTATGTGAAATAACTTATTCAGGGCAGCACTAAATAAAAAACAAAATGCAATTTTTATGATCCCTCTTATTTTTTGGGAAAAAAAAAATTAACATTTTGCAGATTCTGCAACGCATATGTAAACCTTATGACCAAGGAGAGTGCCTGCTATCCTTCCAGAAAGAGGAGTACAGGCAAGGAAAGACAGAGGAGAGAAAGGGTTAAACTGGTGGCGCTCTTACACTCCCTTGAATCTATTTTTTTTTAACCAGGAGTTCTCGGGCGGCATCAACAGAGGATGTTGGGTGATTTTTCAGGATGATCTGCAACATCTGACCCAGGGATCAAAACATCCTAAATTATGGAAGAGAGCAGCAGCCTGAACGGATGTTTACTGCAATAGAAACTGCCATCTTTTTTAGGAAGATTTCTCTTTTCTGCAAGTTTTAATAATGCGGTGTTTGGATCTCAGCAGATCCGCCGTGATTGTGCTCTGTCTTTTAGGATGCAATATCTGGAAAGCAGTAACGGAAGCTCTGCGAGAGGATAGCGACGCCAAAGGTAAGTGCAATCACAGTTGTTTGTTTATTTGTTTGTTTGTTTGTTTTCCAGAAAAAAAGTTAGCTGCATGTCAGTAATGGCAGTAAGTGAGCTGCATTAGTGTGGAGAGAGGATTCCCCCTGCGCGTGGGCTAATCCCAACAACAAAGCTAGCTAGGTTTGCTAACCTGCTGTCAGCTACTCTTTAAAACCACCACCAAACAAAATAACCGAGTTATTAAGCAACTTTTTTCCCTAAATGTACAAATTTTCATTTTTTTCTTTTTTTACCTGCATATATTTTGTTTTTTCCCTTTTGTTTATATTTTAATAAGTTAGTTAAAAGCTGTTTTATGATTCTGCTTATCTGTCATCGCTGTAGCATCCAATAATGTAATGTTTCGCTAGCTTGTTAGCTAACAATATCCAAACGCATACTAAATATATTAGTATAAAAAATATCTTTATATTCTTGTGTAATATTGGGGCTAAGTATGTAGGCTAATAAGCTGTGTAACCTAATAAACAGTTGAACGTTTGCAGTGAGTCTGTCACAGCTTTATGTTTGGTTATAATCCTTTGTTTTTCTTTTTTTTTGCATTCATGTAGTAAATCTGGATATATATTTTGCTGTGAA
Organism: Pangasianodon gigas; assembly: GCA_022758105.1. Lineage (NCBI taxonomy): Eukaryota > Metazoa > Chordata > Actinopteri > Siluriformes > Pangasiidae > Pangasianodon > Pangasianodon gigas. The sequence goes on from CM040475.1 coordinate 5,152,506, forward strand.
TATTATAATTTGTGTCGTTTTAGGTCAGAAATTAAAAGATGAAAGATGCATATAGACACCAAATGTGTAAAACAGCAGGTAGTACAGATCATCTTGTTAAAAAGGATTTGTCACATGGTGTGTGAGAGGAGTTTAAATTGAATAGACTTGAGAGGAATAGTGCAAAGATGCTTAGGTTCATGTAGAGCTATCTACACAGATGCAGGAGTGTAAATGTGGAGTTAAAAGGTCATGTTAGAAATTAGAAATCGCTTATTATAAAGGTTTAAAATGTACGTTTTTGTGGGAAATCAGTGTTTCTTCCATGACTGACTCTGATTTGAATGTATGGATGTTCCCCTCCCCCGCTTATTCCCAGTCACACACTGTCCACAACCCACCAGTTCTGTCCAATTTCCCCCAAATTCTCTCACTTTGGACCATTTTGGAGATCTTTCCCACCCCAATCTAGTTACCCCAGTCTCCTGCATGAAACCAGTCACCTAATCAATGAGGATAAAATCGCTTTACGATCAATACCAAAGTCACTCCAGATTGGCGCTCTGGTCTGGGTTGCCAGATTGCATGACTTTCATTATTTCTCTTAAAACGATCCTTCAGAGCTAAAATATACGATATAAAAGCAGTCTAAATTCTGCTTGATTCTAGAACCACTGCAGTTACAAACAAATATATACTGTGCAGTTAAAAAAGCCTGTTATTTAATGTGTGTGTGTAATGAGTGTAATGTTGATGTATATTAAATAAATACAAAACAGGAACCATCTGGCAACCTTGGCACGATTTGATTCATATGAATCGCCGTTAATAGAATCGCCCAGACGTGGCCACGCCTCCTGGCAACAACTGCGCTTAATGCCACGCCCCCTGACGACAACAGCAACATGTCTGATTTTCATACAGACATACAGAAAGTCAGAGGAATACAGTTTTAATATTTGAATAGTGTATTTATTTAATTTTTTTATGCCATTTGTATTCTCGAATAAGAAGGTGTGGATTAATTTTCTATAACTGCATGCCTCTGACAGTAGTTCCAGCTGCAATATAAATTATTTATTTAATATTAATATTAACTGTTATGACGCTTTCTGTTAGTTTTCCACCATGTTAAAGTCTTCAGGATAGGATCTCATGCTTTTTGGTTTCTCGGTAACATGACAAGATGCTTTTTATATATTATAAACTTCAAGATAGAACGAATAAAAGAGAGGCTGCAGAGAGAACGACGCTTTATAGGTGCTATAACAAAAGGGATAGCAAAATTAAAGGGATAACAAAATTAAATGTAACTATAAACTGTTAAAAAAAGTCCACAGTGTCATTAATTAATTAATTAAAAATTAATTGTTGCCAAATTGCTGTGGTATGAGAGGAAAAGCACTTTAGAGCATGCTGTTATAGGAAAATAATCCACTCAGGGTGGATTATTTTTACTATAACCGCTCAGCCTGTCGTGTGTTATTCCTTACTTATTTAATCCTTGACCCTTCTTGTGTTATATTGTGGAATTAGTGTGCTTCCTTTGTTATTCTTGTGCTTGCTTACTCATTCTTGATGTCAACATATATGGTTCAAATTTGGAAAAATTCCAATATTTATAATATTACAACAACAGTTAATATTGCCGTTAAGATTAGCAAGTCATCTGAATGGAAGCTAAATTTGTGTGTGTTTGTAATTTTAGAATCTTTTCCTGGCAATGCTGTAAGTTTTTCTTCTTCTTCTTCTTCTTCTTCTTCTTCTTCTTCTTTTTTCTTATTAAACAAATGCAGTGTCAGATAAGGATGTTTAATGGAGTCTGGAAACCCTGCTTTCCTTTTATAATGAGCTATAATGTGTTTCTGAAACAATGTGTGAAATCGGTTACTACTTTTAAAAGATCCAGCGGTTTTCGTTTGACTTTTCTGCACTGTAAGATGAGTAAAGTTAGACCAAACCAGGCTTTTAATGGAGGAAACCTTATTATCTCTTTACAGCAAATTAAACAGCCACAGCAGTGAATAAAAGACTGCGCTCTTGTCATTCAGTCCTTCCTGAGTAGCTTTCCCTCATCCACAGTTACACACTCTCAGGACTCTCTTTTTATAGGGTGGAGGAGCGAGTCGGCTGCCTGCCTCACATCTGGAGAAGTCGTTTTTTTTGCGTGAAAAGGAAAGGCAGACATGTAGGCTTGCTTGTTTCATGTGGTACAGACCAACACGTGAGATACAACCTCAAAGTGTGGTGCACATTTTCACATGGCTCTGCATTAGTGCTGTATGACTCATTTATTTCTTGCATACTATTATTACTTCATTTATTAGCGTATAAATGTGTATCATGATTTGGCAGCATTTCTCTCTGTTCAAGTGTGTTAAACAATCCAGACATTGGTCTTTAGGTTAGATGTATGTGTGTCTACAAATCATGGCTGAGTCTGATGGTAGTTTTAATGTTGCACAGTATAAATGCATGAACATGAAGTTTGCGGGAATGGATTGTAGATTTGTATTTGTTTACAGATATATTAGGGTTATTAACCAGGGATTGAGCGAAATCACCTTTTCCCTACTGCTTCAGGCAGAAAAGTTTGAACTGTGATGTCACTGGGTTACAAGCGACCTTTAATCTAATATACATGTTCTTGTTTCAGAGGCACATGGCTTTGGCTCATGGCAGCTTTAGGAAGAAGGAAGGCATTTGGGCTGCTACCAAACAGAAGTAAAGTTAGAAGTTTACGATATGTAAGAAATAAAACATTTGGGGGCATGCTGTTATAAAAAAATCATCAAGTATATTAAATTCCAAAAACATCATACACCAAAGCAATTGGTCATCGATTACATTTTTTAAAATTAATTTAAGAATGACATGTCATACTTTTTAATCCAGTTATAGTTACATGTACTGTTCTTACGTTAGTTACTATTATCACTTACTGTATGTTGTAGCAGATATAAAGTTATCTCCTCATTTCATCAAACAATATGCTGTCGTGTTACTGAGAAACCGGAAGAGGCAAAGTCCTCAGTCATTATAAGCATCCTATAATTAAGATCATCTTCGCTGCTAGAGTGAGTGTTGGTGAGTATGATGCTTGATTTACCATTTAACAACGTTTTTTTTTCCTGCTTTGGTGCTTTTGGGAAATGGCTCAACAGTCGAATGGCAGTTTTGTGAAAACATCAAGATACAGTGTTCATTAAGTTCATAGGATTAAACTATGAACCTTTAAAAGAGAAGAGTTGGTTATTAACCAGTCCTGAATTTGTCCTGAAAGTCACACACGCACTCACGCGCACACATAGACACACACACACACACACACACACACTTTAACCTTGTGCAACCTTGACTATCTGTACTGGGTGTTGAAGCTGATCAATACAGCTGGGTTTTTGAGACATTTAATGCCTCAAAATGGGGCCTGCATGCCTCCAGTGCAGTGACTGATCTTTTATGTCAGTATTGGATACAGGATCATGTTCTCAGGGTTAATGATGCACAGACTCAGAATAAATAGTTGCTCTTAGGTTTAAGTTTTTGAGCGAATTTGTCAGTCAGTCTGACAGTAAATGCAGTGTTTTAGTTTAGACCACAGCTCTGCTGAATGCCTGAATCTGATTGGAAAGAAGGTGTTGATTAAAGTAATTCCAGTTGCTCGGTTTATATTTATGCGCACGTTTTTGTATGTTATCTTTTAAGTGGTAACAATTTACACAGGGACTTGGTAAAGTTTCCCTTGAGAAGATGTTTATTTAGCATTTTTTGGAAGGAGTCTCCAGTGTCAGTGCTGTGTAGCAGTCTGAAGCTGTAACGTTGACGTTTTCCGCCATGGGAAAGTCTCCGGGACGCTTTGAGGTTTCTCAGTACCAATACAAGCTGCGTTTTTGTTTTTTTTTTCATCTTATTAACTTCAGGAGAGTATATAACTACTGTAACATAAGTATTAACAGGAATATGTTTCGCTGATGTTCCATAACATTAAGTGTAACTATAAATGGAGAAAAAGTATGAGTAAACACATCATTATTTAATTCATTATGAAATTGGCAAATTGCTGTGGTGTAAGTGGAATATAACAGTACGAGAGATGCTGTTTTTGGAACATAATCAACTTTGGGGTGCTAACAATAATTGATGTTAGGCCTCATCACACCAGCCAGTCGTTGATCATTTTCCTGTAACTGCACTCCCCATTGTGTTTTATTCTTTATATGTTTACAGGGTTGCTTGTGTTCTGTATTATCCTGCAGAGCTGTAACAAATCACAGTTTATGGTTAGCTGTCACTTTTGAGTATTTGGTGAACTTCAAACATATAAACATAAAATATAAACTGTATAAATGACTATTATATCTAATTCATCTTCACAGTGGACTTCCAACAGGCAACATCAGTTAAAAATCGGCATGTCGAACACTACAGCAGCTTGTTGTAGCACAGTTTCATGATCTAGTTTCATCCTATCTCTCTTTTTTTTCGCTCCTCTCTCTCACTCCAGCTCTGTCCACTGCATTGCAGTGCTTTACAGGTTTCTCTGTGCATTTAGCCATTCCCTACAAAACGCATTACAAATAACGTTCAGGATAGAATTTATTGCATCCTTAGCAAAAAAAAAAAAAACACACACAAAGTCACAGTGTATATAAAAGTCAAAAATAGATTGTAGTTGAACTGTGTTCATTTAAACACTTACTTTGACATGCTTGACAACACTTATTACATTTTTTTTCTTCTTTCACTGCCATGTTTCAAACGTAGACTATGGCTGTGTGAAAACACTGATCTATATTTGCAACCCAGAACTGCAACCAGGTCCCTGATATGTCCTCAGGGTGGGTTTAGTTCACTAGAAATACACACACACACACACACACGGAGTGAGTAAATGGATCCGTGTCCAGCTGTGGTTTGGGGGTTTGTCTCAAGAAGTCTGACGAGCCGTAGATTGGACTGAGTAATGCTCGTCAGGAGGATGACCACAAAACATGAGAGCATGTAATAGGCATGTCGATAATCTGCTATGTTTAGTGCTTTTTAACAAACACACACACACAATATTGTCAGTACTCTTGCTTTCGTGGATATAAAATCTCGAAATCAGCACAACATGGACAAAAAAGTGTTTTTGAATTAACCACCTGCGACAAGCATTTTAATTTATTTTATTATTTATTTATTTTTGCATTAAATAATAATTGCCTTTGTAGATTTTGTAGGTTAAATTGCACTGGTTGAAGTAATAGCATTAGCAAAGTTTACCACTTTGCTCTGCTTTCAAGTATTTTTATTAAGGCTTAAGCATATTTCATGGGAGACAATATTTTTGTGGTATTTGGCAAACAATCTGACATAATTGCAGAGAAATCTAACAACCCCAGATGTCATGTGGAGGTGTTGCATACATGGCAGCTTGGCGAACTCCCCAGAAGAACATGCTAAGCAGCAACGCCTGTGATTGGAGCATTCATATTTGACAGATAAACTATAATTTCAGAGAGAATGCAAGCTTGCAATGGTGATTTCAGCTTCTTACAAACTTCACGAAATTCGTTTTGCTGCAAGTACACAGAGGTGTTTAACTATTGTAATGAAACACCATAGCTATGCTAATCTTGACTGTGAAAGCTTTACTTTAAACTGGCCAGGCTTTAAAGACAACGTAAAATGAAAATTCAAATGTGATGTGATGTATTTCCTGGTAAAACTGCATATTTGGACAGGTGGTGATTTAATTGACTTGTAAAAAGTGGGTGGTCCAAAAGTCAGACATAGATCTGAATGATTGTGCTGGAAGAATGAGATCATCTTAAGTGTATATAGATTTTTCTGTTCTTTGAGGTACAGGGCATATTTTTATGACTGACAGTAAAACATTAGTCTGGTTGGTTCTGTGGGTGATGTAGTCTATATGCAACAGACACACAAGATACAAAGCCTCAATCACTGGATTAAGGCTCTAGCCTGCAGTCAGTCGTGCTGGCCTATTTCCTGGCCTGCTCATTACTGAAGGTGTTTTCACTATAGAGTTAGAGAGAGAGTGAGTGAGTGTGCCTTCACAGTTGTCTGTTATACAGTTCGTTCCGTCATAGAGTTACCAATATGGATTCTAAAACGGGAAGCAATGACTAGCTAGCAGTGTACACACTACGTAAAAACTGTATATGCATATGTTTTGTTCTGTGTGACTATATATACATTTTAAAAGATTTGTAAGTAGCACTAGTAGTGGTAGCTACTGCTGAGTATTGCTCCATGAGCATTTGTTTACAATGAGGATGAGGCAAGAGGGAAAGACCAGAGGAGTGCAACAAGGTCAATTGAATAAATGATTGATTAAAACAACGAGCTCCATGGCAGCACCTCATTTTTAGCACCTCAGTCATTTTTAACTGGTAATAAAGCTCCAAGGTCGGCTAAAATGGCCAAATTCCGCAGCATCTTTCTCGGGCACCATAGATCGCAGAAGCACGGGGCTGATCTCGTTTGAAAGTTAATGAAGAGTTCTTTTTTACGTTTATAGTGTGGCAAGTGTCTGTCGTTGTGATCCGGTGCACTGTTGAGCACTTCACAAATGCACATGAGCCTCGTTTTGGTAATGGCGCAGGCTCTCCATGAAAGAACGCAATCATGTGACTAGTGCAATTACTCTATCTTTTAACACGATGGTTTTTACTCTCTGATAGCTGGGAGTGCAGGAGGGGGAGGTGAAACATGAATGAAATTATTGGTTATAAGAGCAGTTGAGGTTAAAAGTCTTGCTCAAGGGTCAAACGGTGGAAGCTTGGCAATGCTGGGATTTAAACTCACGACCTTTCAATCAGTAGCACAATGCCTTAACCATTAAGCCCCGACTTCTCTTAAAAATACTGTGGCTCTGGTTTTGTGGGACATAAAACTGGTTAAATTGTGACTTTTGATCCAAATCTGTTCAACCTTGTATAAGATGAGCCATTGTTCCTACTTCTGAGTGAAGAGAGTGGATTATCAGGTGACTCATGTTACCCTGGCGGCTGTACAGTGTAGTCCTTTGTGTTTGCGTCTGTAGAAGTTAATTGCATCTTGGTTTGCATTTAACTGAAGGTTGTGCCCAGAGCCATTCTTAAAACCTGATTGCAGGGACGGCGCATTTGGAGCATGGTGGTGTTAAATGCTTTGCCTGAGGGGACAGTGGCATTAGTCAAGAGCTGAATTGGAATCTGTGTCTCCTTGAGATGAGGTAGGAGACAGTACCTTAATTTTCACAGAAAAAAGTACACAATTTGCCATCACAGTCATCTTGGGACACACCGCTATTGTTCTAACATGTAGTAACATTGTAACGTGTTATTCTAACATTTTAGCCTGATCATCTTGAGTTCAATAATGCCTGGATATGGTATGTTCATTGTGCAATCTGATTGGTTAATTGATTTTTTAGAAAATGCTTGATTGCCCTGTTCTGTGTAGGAAGACTGCTTTAAGTGCAGTGGTTGTCTGGGGAGGGGGGAAAACAAAGCTAGAGAAATAGCGTGTTTTGCAAAATGATTATAGTTTATGTTGTGTCTTCTTTGTGATAGTTTATGTCCAGAAACTATTGTTTGGAGGCTTGAAAAACATCTGTAAGTTACCTTGTTGGGTGTCTATCTGGTGTGGCCAGCAAACTACTGTTTAACTGGATACAGTAGTTCACAATTTAGATCAGTGTATCACTGTCCGAATACTCGCTGAATTGTTGAGGAGAATTTTCTGTGAGGAGATGTTTAGCAATTTTGGAAGGAGTCTCCAGTGTCTTTGTATACATATATATATATTTCTATAACAGCACACCCCAAGCGTTTTATTATTTACGTATTGCATTGTCACTTACTACCTGGCAACCAAAAAACCCTGCTTGTTTTTTTGCCTTTCTGTGCCATCCCCTTATAACTGTTATAAACATTTAGAGTGGTGTCTCAGGAAGTTGCATAGTAGTTAGGAGAAGTCTGGAGGAGAGCTATAAGGAGGAAAGTAAAGGGGATTTCCAAGGTGAGGTAAAAAAGCAAGGACGCAGTCAAGAGTGAAGATATTTCTGCAGGAAACTAGAGAATGGAGGCTCACAGGAAAGAGCTGCACTGTGTCGTTGTGTGCAGGGATTTAATGCTCTCCTGCTGAGGCAAAAACAATAGATGTGTCAAGCTGGTTTGCAGCAGCACTCGAGGTGTTTGAAAGGAAAATGTGCATGGCAATACAATTCTTGTCAGTGCCACGAAACCTGGATGTTACATAAAAGGAAAAAAAATCATACTAGAAGGATTATATGATGAACCTGCGCTTCTTAAGAGATTCAAGTCTAGAAAAGTCTCAGTAGAGACTCAAGTTACAACATCTATGGTTTAGCCGTAGCATTTATGATTTTTGAATCCCCACTAGGGTGAAAAGGCTGACACCCGAAAACTACACTTGAATGCGTTTTCAGATAAATTAACAGTCAGACCAAAGGAGAATAAAATTCACCCAGTGGAAAAGCCAATTCACTGAAGGGGAAAGGACGCAGGATGTAAAAGACAGACTTTCCCTTCATGGAAAAGTTTGTTTTTCTGAAATATAATCTGTGCCTCAAATTGCATACTATGCACTATATACTGTGGATTGTGTCCTTGAGTACATAGTACCTAATGTTTTGTAGAGTAGTAATATCTGAAATCAAACACTAACATTTTGTCAACAGAAATGACAAATTGTTGTCTGTCCTCAAACTCCGCCAAAACAACCTCCTCAGGAACAACCACTGATTTTACAACCTAGTTTTAAAAGTTTAAACCTTTTGTTTTTCAGTTACATCTATGATTAAGCACAATTGTCTGTCACTGACCTGTTTTTTTGGTTTTTTTTTGCAAAATTTAAACCTTAGCACTCTTAATAGCTTCACCCCTTTTACTACTACTTTTACTACTAGCAGACTGTGACCTCAGAGTTCAAAAGGTCAAAAAGTATCCAACATTCCACACTTAATTTTTCAACTGTTGTGATGTATTTATAATACAATATATAGCACTGAATTTCTCTGTATGACAACACTTTCATACCTTTTGTACACAAAATGCAATATTTGAGACTTCATGTCAGTTTTATACACAGTAATTATAGAATTAGACACGTAAAATCCCATCACATCCTCCTGATGGTAGGTGTGTGTTCACAGGTCATAGAGCAAAAACTCAAATCAAGTCAATTTTAAATGCTTTTGTTTAACCTAGTCTCCGGAACATAGTTATTTTTAAAAAATGTTATTCATATTGATTAGAGAAATGATACTCTTAGTAAATATTTAAATGTGCCTCCATCACTACGATTTATTATTTATTGGAGAGCACTAATTAAACAGAACAGGCAGGCCATTCTTTTGTATCGTTGCATGAATCTGTCAATAAATCTCTGCAAGTCAGCAGAAATAATTCTTTCCATCTAGGATTGAATTGCATCTGCAGACTGGTCACGTTAATATGATCTCTCCCACCTGCATCTCTTAGTATTTTCCACATTAACTGGTTGCATTTTATTGGGAATGTTTGCTTGCCAGACATGCCATGCTGTGCTGAAAGAGGCTGAGGTCTGTTTATGAGTCTGAACGTTGGTTTAATTTTATGTCCTGATTTTTTTAAGAGTCATTTTTTAATTATTGCTTCCAGTAACCCTTGAACTGTTAATGTTGTTAGTTATTAGTAGCCAGTTTATTTTTTCCTGCCTGTTGGTTGCTGAGGTTTTGGTGTTGGTAATGGTAGAACACCACAGATGAACCCGGGAATGTAGAAATGTAGAAATGCACAGTGTCAGGTTCGGAGGAAAGATGGCACAGCACCAGCACAAAACTTTGTTGCAGCTGTGAAACATGGTGGAGGGAGCATCATGGTTTGAGGCTGCCTTTTACAGGAGAAACTCAGGGTAGCAATGCATAACCTGGAATGTAGAGGAGCGAAAAACGAAGTAAATCAACAAAAGAAACATTTACAAAGTACAAAATTGGTGTTTTCAAATGGCCAAGTCAGAATCCAGACTTTAACTCAACTGAGATGTAAGAAATCCCAGAAGTCTTGATGAACTGAAGTTTTGTAGAGAGGAATGATCTAAAATTTCTCTTCAATATTGTGTAAGCTACAGGAACTGTTTGATAGAGGTTATTGGTATTACACTTTCTTTTCTGTCATGGTATTACTTGTTCGCTTACAACTTGTCATAACAAAAAGGGTGGGATCTTGTTAATGAGATGGTTAAGGACAATTGCTTTCCAGGGTTTCAAGTTGGAGATATTTACTACTTATTGTAATTTGTAATTTGTAATTTATTGTATAAATTGCACTCGTGACCCCTTATCATTATTTTTGTTGTGCATGTTGCACCCTTTTTTGATTATGCATATTTTATTCACTTTGCTTGCTTACCTTGCTCATCTGTTGAGTATGAACACTGAAATCAGTGATCTGGATCACCTGAACACCACTTTCTCCAAGAAGGCTGAATACCCTGAAATGCTGTTTGGTGCATACGCACAAATAACACTCTGTGTTCCTCCCTGAGACATGAAACCTCATAGAGGCAACCCTGTTGTCCACTGGGAAAAACTCCAACTGCAAGGTCCTCAGCCTGGGAGTGGTGAGTATTCCCACACCCGCCTGTGGCATATCTCCTGTGGGAACTCCAGAATAAGATAAAGTTCAAGAGGTTTGGTATCAGAGCCTGTACTGTGCGTGGATGTAAAGCCAACTATGTCATGTCCTTTCCATCTCACACATTCATGCTGTTTCCCTGCCAGCAAAATTCCATGTTCCCTAACTCACATTTCCATTTCAAAGGTCTAGTCCCTCTAAGATGGTCCATGCCTGCCGCCTAACTGGCATTGCACCTGACCCCCACCCTTCATCTTGCAGATGTTGAGCCCAGAACAAGGCTCCATATCCCTACTGTGTGATAATTTAGGTGGTCTGGTCACCAGGTGCTTGCCGGTGGACACTAACCCCAGTCCTGGCTCCAGGGATCAGTCCTGGTATCCTTGACCAGGGCAGGATACACAAAAAACATGTTTACTGTTTACCAAGGCTGGCTCTAGAGTACAGAAAGGGTTAACGGAAATGTTTTTTGTGGGTCGTGTTATCTGCGGGCAACTCTGTTGCGCCTACAGCTGCAATGCTGTACTACTACTGCACAGTGGTTACAGAGGATAGTTTTGTTTTTTTTTAATCAGAACATGTATCCATCTGTGCATCCATTTATCTATCCACCCAGTTTATTCATTTATACACTCATCCATCCATCCATCCATCCATCCATCCAACCACTTTTATCATTTATACACCATCTATCTAGTTTAGATAGATGGTGTATAAATGATAAAATCTATTTCTATAGATTCTATAGATCTATCTATTATCCATCTATCTAGTTTTATCATTTATTTATACATCCATCCATCCATACATACAGTTTTGTCATTTATCCATCCATCTATCCATCCATCCAGTTTTGTCATTCATCAGTCCATCTGTCCATCCATCTGTCCATCCTTTTTTATCATCTATCCATCCATCCAGTTTTATCATTTGTATAAAACTGAATGTAATTGATTTAATATTTGTTATAGGCACTTGGTGGAAGGTTTGCTAATTTGGTCCGAGTCTCTACTTCACACCGTGTAACTTTGTCCCTGTTCATAACAAAATGCTCAGATTATGAATATTCTCTTTAAATCATCTTTACTGTCACTGATCTTGATGAGACAGACGAGTCATCGCTGCTCTGATCTTGACTCTGGATGAACAGATGAGGAGCTACACTGTGAATTACAGATAGAGGTCCTAAAAGAGAGACAGAGAGCCAGAGCAAGAGATGATCGATGGTGTCTGGCAACTTTAATGTCTGTTTGCAGATCAGCACTCGGCCCTGACGCATCGAAAAACAGTGTCTGCGTCGGCATTACTGGGCTATTTTTGTGCAGGTTAGACTTCGAGCGTGTGGTGTTCTTCTGAGAAAAGCACTCGTTGTTAAGTAAACACAGCAGAAACAATACTCCACCTGTCCTGCACCTGTGCTAGCAAAAGAACACAGGTGCATGTCTAGTCATGTGTGTGTTGCCCAACTGGTTGTTCAGAGTAGTAAAGTGATATCAGTTTATATATAAACAAATGTGGGTTTAATAGACAGTTCCAGTAGGCTGTGTGTGTATATGTGTGTGTGTGTGTGTGTGTGTATATATATAGTACCTTCATGTCCCAATTTATAGTGGTGCATGTATTAAAACTGAAAGTGTTAGAGGAAGACATCAACAAAAATGTTATGTAAGGAATAAATCACTTCATGGTGTGCTGTTAGAGGAAAGTTTTTGCATATCACAAAGTGTTTTATTCCAGCAATTTGCCAACAATTAAACTTTATTTAACTTTTATAGTTATATTTAATGGTGTGGAATGTATGTGAAACTTTCATTTATAGAAGCTTTAAGCAGTCATGTCCTCAATGACCTCTTTTTTTTTTTTTTAACTCTTTCTTGAAGTTAATAAGACAAAACTGCAGCTTGTCATGTTACTGAGAAACTGGAAAGTGCAAAGTCATCTGTTCTGAAGACTCTCCCATGGCAGGAAAAGTTCCTGACTGTTCTGACACTGGAGACTCCTTCCATACATGTTAAATAAACTTCTCCTTACAGGATACATCACCATATGAATAATTCTTTGTTTTAATTTGTGTTTTTAAAATATGTTTATGATTAGGATTAAATTATGTAAAGCATCCACCATCCCAAGTTCTTGTGAATGAGTTGTTACTATAAATACAGTATACAGTATATAACGTATTAGAACGAGAGCATTAGTATAAGCATTAGTGTAAACCTGAGCATTAGTATAAACCACACACACACACACACACACTTGCATGCATTGGGTAAACGCTGACTCTTATTGTCCCAACAGCAGGCCACTGGGGATATCTGACTAGTGATACTGCAGTGCCTTGTTGCCAGGTCCATGGTTTTTCTACTTCTGCTCAAGTGTGCATGTAAAAAAAAAAAAAAAAAAGTCATGGCAGAAGATTTCTCAAACTGTGCTTTTGGTGATTTAAAAACAAATAGTGTCTGAACTGCGTTAGAAAAATAAAATAACATGCCTGTTTCTAGGCAGTAGGGTTGTTACAGTGTGACAGTTTAACAGTTAGTAACAGAACATGATTGGACAGTTAGCTCATTGTTGACTTTCTCTGTATAATGGATTTGGACTGCATTGACAACCCTTTGGCTGTGTAATCTGCTACTGATGTAAATACGTTACATTGCTACCTCTGCTGCCATTCCTAGCATGTTCCTAAATTTATTGTACACAATGGCTTTCAAACTCAGAAGAACATGGCATTGATGACTACAACTAAACCAGACAACTGTCTACTCTTGGCTAAGCAACGCTGCACAGTGCTGCACTACTTCTTTTTTTGCGCTACAAGTCGCATTTCCCGTCTCTCTTTCAGCATATAACGACAGCATAATAAATACTGACACTTTATGAGATTTTATGGAAAACTCGTTTTCAAAAATACCTTTCCTAAAAAGCTCAAATCTCCAAACTGTTCTTTCTTGTTTCCTTTTGATTTATTTTTTGTTTTGTATACAAGGATGTGCAAAGAGACTTTTATATAAAGATTCCATAATAATTTTTTTCTTTATTTTTCTCCATCAGCTTGTGTGTCATAAAATGGTTGATTAATACCGTGGTATCATGATACTGATACATTCAGGCTAGGTTATCATCCCTACTAGGTAGCTAGGAAACAATTTTAAACTTAGAGTTGAAACATACCTTACATATTTTTACGAATGTGTATGCTTCGAACTAAGGAAAATAGATTCCATGTGTCATTTTCATTTACACAGGTGTCACGGTAAAGTTTCTGACGTAAGCATAAGCTGAATTCTGAGCAATGCAGCAAAGGGCGCGATGGTCAGCTAAGGGCAGAGGCTAGGTTGTCCCCGTCAACTGTCATGGCAGATCGTCTAAGCTAACGCATACATACTACGACAGTTTATCCTCTGACAGAGATTCAGCAGCCTCACACTCCACCTACTGTGTATTCGTTTCTTTTTTACCTATGCAACAAGTCTAGCTGCACACACTCCTTTCACTCCTTTCACCATGTTTATTGTTGTTGTTTATAGTTAAAGACACGCTATCACTCTCTCGAGTACTTTGTAACCGGCACAGTAACATAAGAACACACGTTGAGTATGTACAACAGGAAAGTGTGTTAGCATTGTTGTTTGTGTTTTACCGTTAACTTGTGGACTACACTGACCTTATAATCAGAACTACAGGATACAGCAGGTGTAAGTCCACAGTGGCTGTTTCAGATTATTTGGAAAAACAATCCATTTAACCAGCACAATTTTTGTGCAGATCTGTAGCTTAGTCTAAAAGCTTTTAGGAACCAGTCCAACTTTACGAGAAACTCAGGCGTTCACAGGAAGTGTTCTTTCACCGTTGCTTCCAAAACAAACCTGGGGTTTCCTAGAGGAAGGAAAAGCGGTCCATTGTTCTCACTGAATGTTGCTATTGGCTAATAAACAGGAAATGGTTGGGGTTATCTCTGTGGCCATTGGTGCGTTTCCATCAATGGCCTCTCGAGAAATGAAGAAAATGTGAAGAAGCCGGTGGATTGTTTTGTTTTTGTTTCCCAGAAGCCTGAAGAGAGAAGCACTTTATTTGTAATTAACCATTTTTTTCACGTTTTTAACGGATGGAAATACTGGAAGAGGAAGATTTATTTAGTCTCGTGTGAAATGGATCTTCATTATGATTGTAAGAAACTAAAAGCTGCCTAATCGAGTCTTTAACGTTACTGTATTTGCATGTGAACATTTTGGAGTCAAGTGCATTCCCTGGAGATGGAGCGTTTTTAACGCTTAGCTTCTTGAGGGCATGTCAAGAATAATCTCTAGTGATGACAGAAAAAGTAGCTAGATGCTGCTTAGATTCGAGTTTCTTTTCTTATTAAATACAAACAAGCTCAACAAGACTTGATAAGTGCAGGTTGGTGTTGCCATTTTGCTGATAAAGGAGTTTTGATGCAGAAGAAAGTAATTTGGGCTAAGCTGGAATTTCTTATAGTCTGATTTTTGGTTGAAATTACAGGCTATGTTGGGGAAGTTGATATGATAAATATTATATTGCAGTATATGCTGACATTGTATGCATAGTATACACAATATGTACCTTGATATATAGATTTTGTTAACAAAGCTCCAACAAATGTTAAAAAATATATAGGGCACTTTCACACTTGGTGTTTTTTTAACTCCCAAAAATTGCAAAGTAATAAGTAATAACATGGCTAAGTTGGAATATTGTCAATGAAATATTTTGATTCAATGTGTCATAAATGTCTATAAATGTTATATTTGCCCACTAATAAGACTAGTTTTTCACCTGCATTTCTTATTACATGTTTGTTTTTCTCACTTCCGCCCAAACTTGCAACCTGATTGGTCAGGAGGCGAAAAGGCTTTTTTTTTTTTTTAATGGAGAAAAAAAAACTTTTAAACATTCTGACGCAATGACACAATTATTGTGAGAATCATGTTTTTAAAAGTTATCAGAGGTTTGTTTGAAACAGTGGTGAGTAAACATGGTGGTCTCTTTTTCTAAATGTAGCTGGTTCTTGGCTGCATTTTATTTATAGTGACGGAAAAATACCCGACTCTCTAGCAAAAGCTAGAACGAAACTCACAAAAGTGTCATGATGTTACTGTATCATGTTGTCACATGACCCATTGTGATGGTTCGCGTTGGACTGTAACAACATTTCTGTGTTCTTGTGCAGAAGTGGCTCTGAAGGTCCACCTGAGTGACGCCAGCACTCACCAGCCTCTCTCCGATGCCACCGTGGAGGTCTTCGCCAATCACACCCCTGTCGCTAGGGAGACCTCCGGCAGCGACGGCAACATCTTCATCAGGTTCCCGTATCGCCTGGGTGACCTGCTTGTCATCACAGCTACCAAGCGAGGCTATGTCCCTAACTCCACCCCATGGAGACCAGCCAGGCTGCCTGGTATGATCTAATTTGCTTGGATTGAATGTTTGCCTTCTTGTTCCTTGTTTCACTCAGATCCCGTTAGTGAGATTAGCTGTTCAGAGTCTTTGCAGTGATAAACGTGAAGGCTAATGGACCACCTGCGTTGACTCCCTTGAGAGAATCAGGAAGGGGAATAAAGGAAGGGTGGAGATGATGGGGCATGGCTAAAGGGATTTGTCTTATTAACTTCAAAACTTGTTAAACGTAACTATAAATGGATAAAAAAGTATGATGTTATTTAGTAAATAAAAAATTGTTAGTGTTGGCAAATCACTGTGGTATAAGTGGAACATAACGCTTCGGGACATGCAGTTATATATTTATAAAACAAACTTCAGGGTGTTAACAGTAACTCTGCTTTGTGTTGGGCTGCATCACACCACCCTGTCGCTGATTATTTTCCTGTAACAGCATGCCCCATTGTGGTTTTTTTCCAGATCTTCTTCATGAATATTGTTGGGGGCAAATATGAACACATGGGATTGTGTATGTCAGTGTGCAGGGGGGAGGGATGAACCTTGAACATGTAATGACAAACATGACCGTGTGTGTGTGTGTGTGTGTGTGTGTGTGTGGGTGTGGGTGTGTGTGTGGGAACACCCTAGTGTTCTCATCGCTGAGCCTGGATCTGCTTCCTGAGAGAGCTGCTACATTAATAGTGTATGATGACGAGGTTCAAATCGTCTCTGGATACCAAGGTAAGAAAAAATGTGTGTCTGTGTGTGTATGAGAGAGCGAGACAGAGACACTCTATCTAATCAACCCCACATCTTTTCATTTTCAATTCTCAAACAAGAGAATACCTTCTTGTATTCAGAGGAAAATCGAATGTGATTTAGTTCTATCTATCATCAGAACTCACTCTCACCACTCTTAACAACCATGGCGAGCAGAAAAGCATCTCAGAATACACAGCATATCAGGGGCTGCAACAACAGAAGACCGCATCAGGTTCCACTCATCTTAGCCAAGAACAGGAATCTGAGGCTACAGTGGGCACAGGCTCAATGAAACACACACACACAAACACACACACAAATATGCTTCTGAAGGGAGCAGGAGTGTCTTAATGAGCTGACACTGATAGAGAAGAGATTGGGCTGTGGCCATACAGTAGCAGGCCATTTGGGTAGGACAAATCATGTGTCCTCTTAAAGGCACAGGTGTGTGTGTGTGTGTGTATTAGAGAGAGTGATAAGTGATGTCTCTATTTAAAATGCTCATCTAGCTCTAAAATTTGTTTATGGGTCTACATGGCTCTCATGCTTTCATACTAATTAGAAGCTTGTGTGTGTGTGTGTGTGTGTGTGTGTGTGTGTGTGTGTGTGTGTGTAAAGAGATTGATGTGCCTTAGGGAGCCCTAGAGTTCTGTTTTTATTCACTCAGCTTCACCTAACCCCTTTCCCTCAAAGCACACACACACACACACACACACTTCACAGGGTGGAACTGTAGCCTCGTAGTTATAACCTTACATAAGGGAACAATAATCGTACAAACACACACACACACACACACACACACAAAACTATGAGAGACTTCACCCCATCTGCTGCAGTATTCTGGCACAGCAAGAGGCACCTCCCCTCTTGTTATATACACACACACACTCGTTATACACACACACACACACACACACACACACTCACTTGTATTCACACACCTGCCTCCCAGCATATTTTTCTCCAATACAGAATCTTGTTACACTGCTGACAAAGCTGTGTGTGGTGTGTGTGTGTATGTGTGAGTGACGCTGAGAGCATCCCAGGGAAATACTGAAGAAAAGGAAGAGAAAGGAGGAGGGGGAAATAAACACTAAAAGAGGGAGGGGAGAAATGAAGGAAGTGCTCCTTGGGGATCTCTCTGACAGACAGATATATGAGGAGCTGGATATGGCACGACTTTAATGGCAGATGGTGTGTGTGTGTGTGTGTGTGTGTGTGTGTGTGTTTGCGTGACTGTGGTGTGTGGATACTGCACCGGCGTTTAAGGCGCTTTAAGGATCTCTAATCTGTTCATCAGAGTACTTTGGATTGGCTCCAAGGCATGTGATGATGGAAAGAGCGAAATGGAGTGTGAGTGTGTAAGAGCACCTGGTTGTGTTGTGCTGCAGTGTTGAAGTGTGGTGTGGGGTGGCTACAACTCGCTGTCATGTCTGTGGAATGCAGACTCCCTGCAGTGGAAACTCAATGACATCATCACTCTCCAGAACTGTACGGGAGGGCTACGGCTTCATGATTTACTGACCTACTCGATTTAGAGAGGAAGAGATAAAGACATAGAGAGAGAGAAGCTGAGCTTGACCATTTGTCTTCTGTTTAGAAAAATCCCCTTTTTTTTCTCCCCAATTTGGTCACCTGCCATTTCCCACCCACCAGCCAGCTCTCCCCTATCACACAACAGCTACCACCCATTAAGAGTGAAGACTAACACGTGCTTGTGTTAGGTGTGAGGCAAACGTGCTAACCACTAAGCCACAATAAATAGTTTTTTAAATGCAAAACTACTAAAACTACTTGCTGGCAGTTAGTGAGCATAAACCATGATACATATTGTGTATCATAGAAATGCCTTTGAGAAACGTGATATGATATCTGTCTCAAAATATCCGAAATGTGCATCAAGGCCCACAGTGTAAATGCACCATTTGTTATTTAGTTTCATGTCTTAACTAAATATTCCCATAAGAGAAGTTGTTTGAAACATAGAATGAATGGAAATGTATTGCATGTGTTTTGTGTCCAGGATCGAGGCTTCAGCCGTGGGTTCAGTTTCAGAGGCGAGCTCTGAGTCTTCCTCCTAACGCCACCTACACCAACCTGACCGCCTTCCTCACTGTGACTCACTCGGGGCAGAACACACAGCACTTCCCGTACCTGCAGGGCCTCGGTTCTAACAGCACAGGTAACACTGCTCACACACACATCTCAGTACACTGTAAAACTCAACAAGCATGCTCATTTTATTAACAAAATGTCAAAATCCCATTACTACTTCTATATTCCATTCCTGAGGCAACTGCTTAAGTACACAGTGTTTACACACACATGAGATAAAGGCGATCCCACTGGGAAGGAGTAAGTGGAAGAGTATAGCCTCTTATCGTCTCTAGGTTACCATGGGGACGTCATGTCGAGATGTGGCCTCGTGAGAACAGCTACAGTTCCCTTTTTCCATGTCTTGTGGCTCCTAACCAGGCCAACAAAACAAAAATAGCTAACAAAAAGTGGATCAGGAGATACACATGCAACTGTAAATCATAGTTACTTAGGCAGCTTTATTCATCATCTGTCTGTTATCTATTCATACTATAATTGGCATCTTTTACTAGGCTGCCATTAGGAAGGAATGTGTATTGTGCAGAAGTCTATTCACCTCATTTATGTTTATTTATAAACGATTAGCACAGTTTACCTTAAATGACCGATGGTAAAACAGATATTTAAGATTAACTGTGCTCAGATGAACAGCAGGCATGCATTTAGGGCACTGAAACGGATTTATCCAAATGATTATAGTCTGTAGAAACCAAACTGTTTTCTTAAGAATGGTGCACTTGGGCTCCAGGGTCAATCGTAACCCCTGTCAATCATAGTGGTACTAGCCAATCGTGGGAGTCTATGAGCTCATGTATGCGGAAGGGGGCAGATTACACTTTCTTCAGTGTGTGTTTTAGGTGCCATGTGATGCAGCATGAGCAGCGGTTTAAAAAGAAGCTGTAGCTGGCTTCAAGTGTCTCGGATGAAGCATGTGTTAGCCTTCACCCTCCCTGTTTAGTAACTGTTGCATGATAGGTAAGAGCAAGCTAGTGGGTGGGAATTGGCAAATGAGCAAAATGAGAGAAAATGGGGTAAAAATTCACCATGTCAACAATTACACACATGTTTTAAATCAGTTTATGTGGCGCGTCCATCATGCAAGTCTCCGTGTTAGTTGTCAGTGTAGAAACAATAACACATTAGAGCAAGCACATTAATACAAACCTTGCAGACAGGAACTACTGTCAGAGCTGCTGTTATAGAAAATTAATCACCTTTTGACCAATCAGAATTAAGAATTCAATGGCGCTGTGGGATGGTTTGAGGCCTGTACATTTTACATTAGCACTCTAATTCCAACTCTAGTTGGAATGTAATATAGAGAGAATCCTGATGGCTTGGAGTCATATTGATTGCAGATCAGCTGTTTCTATTTCACCAGAACATAATTTTCAGCGAAGGTTATTTTAGATCTGTGGATTTTATAAATAATAAAGATAGTAATAATAATAATAGAAGGCTCCTTGTTGTCTAGTGTAGATGTAAAAAGGGTAACAGTAAGTCATGCATTTTTAAATGCTATCATATGTAGCTCCACTGCCATATTTGATCCATTTGATCTTCTGTATTGGTCTTGAGGGATTTAGTTTGCCATTTATATTTATCATTTTAGGATGTACCATTATCTGAATGGCTGAAAGGTATAACTATATTGTCTTGTTCTTTATCTTTATGGTTTTCCTCTCTCTCCACCCTCCTTTTGTTTCACCCATTTGTCCCTCCTCTTATTCACCCCCTGTCTTTCTCTCTCTGGTAGGCAGTGACCGCAGGTTTGAGCTGACCCCTGTAGCTGCCATCAGCGTTCACCTTTTGGGCAGCGATGGGGCGGAGCTTCATGTCAGCGAGCCAATCAGTGTGAGTGTTCCTCTCCCTGCCAATAGCGGCTTGAAGGAGAATGACCACATTCCTGCCTGGAGGTTCGATCCCAAACTCGGTGAGTTTAACACACACACACACACACACACACACACACACACAGAGTCAGTGTTCTACGGAACATTACGTTGAGCTACCAGGTTACCATGCCTTGTTTGTGCCGGTGTGTGTATGTGAATAGAGGAAAGACGGAGAACTTCAGTTACCAGATTTCCTGTTCCCTTCATCTGCTAATCAGCAGGATAAGTTGTGTAAAAGGTTTTAGGGCTAGGAGCAGGATAGGAATGTTTTTGTTGATTAGAAAGGTGATTATGGATGTTCTGACTGTGGAACAAGAAGGTCAGCCAGGTCACTAGGAAGTGTTATAAACATCGTTTGAATGGTGCTTTGGAGCTTGTGCAACTCCCCCTTTGCACGCTCATACACACACACACACACACACACACACACACACACTCAGAATGGGTGTGTAGTATCTTTGCAAGCTGAAGCACCCTATTCATCACTCTATACTATAAACAGTTACACTAGTAATGAACATGTGCTGAAATTCTGGATTTAGTCTCTCTCTCTCTCTCTCTCTCTTATTTTTTAGTTATTATTGTAGTTTTTATCTTGTTCCCAGAATACTGAAACCTTCTGTAGGTTTGAGTAGGCACCTTTGTTCAAAAGAAAAAAACTTGTTAATACGCACATAATACTCAATAATCAAATGGTACAAAATAACACTGGAACTAATCATATCCGAGTCACAAGATTTTTTCATTTTTAATCCAGGGCAAAATCGGTCAAATCTGGTCAAAGTGACCTGATACAAAAACGCAGAACTGGTTGTTGTTTATAATTTGACCTGTATTTCTAATATACACTCTCCAGCCACTTTATTAGGAAGACCTGCACACCTGAGCATTCATGTAGCTATCCAGTCAACCAAAATTGTACAGATACAGGTCTTCTGTTAATGTTTGCATACGGAAAAAAGTGATTTCAGTGACTTTGACTTTGGCATGGCTGTTGGTGCCAGACAGGCTGGTCTGCATATTTCTGAAACTGCTGATCATCTGGGATTCACATAAACAGCCTAACAGAGTTTACACAGAATGGTGCAAAAAACAAAAAACATCCAGTGACTGTCAGTTCTGCAGGAGGAAAAACTTTGTTAATGAGAGAGGTCAGAGGAGAATGGCCAGAGTTGAGAGCGAGGCTATGGTAACTCAAATAACCACTCTTTACAAACATGGTGAGCAGAAAAGCATCTCAGAACGCACAACAATTTCGAACCTCTAGTGTGGCAGAAGGGCTACAACAACAGAAGACCACATCAGGTTCTACTTCTGTCAGCCAAGAGCAGCAATCTGAGGCTACAGTGGGCACCGAAACGGGACAGTTCAAGATGTGATAAACATCGCCTGGTCTTGTTCATTTTTGTTTTTGGTGTTTTCCTTTCCCTCTCGCCTTCATTCCTCTGTCGTGGAAACCACAAAATAGTCACATTGTATAAGGCATTAATTTTCTTTTGCTTCACCTAGTCATGAAGGTAAGAGGCCTGTTACATATCCAGTGTCCTCTCTTTAGGGAAATTCGAGCTCACTGATAAGGTAATTGGACAGGGAATCATTCAGCTGTAGAGTTTCTGATCATTATCTTTGTTTGGTTATGTCATGCTCTGATAGCAAAAGAAAACGAAGAGTTATCTTAACTGTGTTTGTTGCAAAGATATTGCTTTTTTTGTGCAATAAGTGCTCCCATGCTCAGTATATGTCAAAAATTTTAACATACTGTAAGCAAGAGATGTGAAACTTGGGAAAAAGATCAGCAACATAAGTGTTTGTTGATATCAAATCACGATAAACCTATATATCTATATATAAAGGTTTACGATATATTAAGATATTTACGATAACGTAAATAGAATATAATATACTGGACATTGTTATATTTGGTCGGTTTACCAGTGACTGAGAAATTCTTTAAATAATAACTCACACAATGCCAAAGACACACAAATACTTCAACTCTGCTGAAAATCTCTTGCACAACTTTTGCAGTTGTATAAAAGTGATGGATGCTTGGCCAGGAAAAGCTTAATTGCAATGTCTCATTGTGACATAAGTGCCCTTTACTAAACTTCTATGTAAAGCAGTTAAAATTTGGATTGTTTCTGGTTTCATATGCACCCAGCTCTTATAGTTTAGGCAGGCTACGTGTGATTGTAACGAAAATTCAAAAATAGACGTTAAACCATGCCATTGAAATTAGAATAATTTTGCATAGTCAAATTAATGAAGGAGATGTGTGTAAGTGTGTGCTTGTGTGCATAAATTACGTTCTTTCCTAAGTAGATCTATACTGAATATAGCGTTTTCACAGTCTATGTTCATGCAGTGTTTCTCAATCTTTGGTGTTTTCCCTGCTGCCTTTTCACCCGATTCGTTTGTAATCAGATACCAGCTGCTCCTGCACCACAGTCCAACACTGCGAAAGGGAAAATATCTTGCATATAGTCAAATTTAGAATTTCCTATTATAAGATTACCATAAACCAAATATAAGATCATTAAACCTTTTTTTTATACTAATAAATATTCAAGCTTGAAATAGTCTCGTCCTATTGGCAGATCATTTTGCTCATTTTAAGCATTTATTTCTAGAAAGAAGCAAAATGATCTGCCAATAGAATAAGAAAATGCAAAGCTTGAAATAAGTAAAAATGTCTTGAAATAGGTTTAATAATCTTATATTTGGTTTATTGTATTCTTATAATCTTATAATAGTAAGGAAATACTAGATAAATGTCTTGGTAAGATGTCAGTTTTTGCAGTGAAATAAATCTGTAAATTTTTCTCAGACTAAGGTTTATGGTTTTCTCAGACTTCCACACATATTAAACTACATTTAAATGATCAGGCAGCAGTGATCCAGTCATTTCCTATGGCAGGATACAACTTTCAGCTTGCCATTTATTTATATCAATATATCAAATAAATGGATGCAATAAATTCTTGATAAGGCACATGTCTGATAAACCCAGTCTACTCTCACATCTTGTAGTTTATACCTGCATTTGGTTTCTATGAATCCTAATAACTAAAAGTAGACATTTTCTCTCTGATTACAAAATTTAGGAGCAGGAAGGGACCTGATTGAATAGTCGTTGTTTATTGATTAAAACGTGTTTCAGCTAGCATTATGAACTGGAACACTGCTGCACTCTCTCACTGTCTCTAATGCAGTCTGGCTATAAAATTTGATCCGGTATATACCTCTGCATTTTACAAAATGTCACTCCAAACAATAAGACACACCCTTGTACCTCCCTGTCTGTGAAAGTTTGCTGAAAGTAATATGGAGAAACAGTGTTAAATTAGTTGCAGATAGATGAGGAAGGATGAAAGGAGGGGGAGTGTGGACAGACAGAGTGGACAACGGGGTTCTTCTGTAATATGGGTCGTTTGTTAGACTGTCTCTTAGCAGCCAGGAATAAACAGAGAGAGAGACAGAGGTGGGGGTGGAAAACTACAGACCCGACACTAACTCAATTTCAGCTTTCTTAGTCAGTGTTTCAGCTTTAAGCTCTTGCCCAAGCGTTTTCACAGGAAAGAAATGCCACGAGTATCTGATTACAGCCTTTTGATCCAGACACTGACGTGCTGATGATGTAGGCAAACATGGTTAAGCTCACTGTTGGAGCATGTGAATGTAACACAATTGTATGTGATTAATGTGTCAGTTTGCGTGACATTAGGCCTTTTGTCCAGCTGGGCGTTGCTTTGTGGTCTTATTCACACTGAACCCTGAAGCCAAATTTCCATATGGGGTTGAGTGTGTTTTTACGAAGGCATGTGCGTGTGCCTATATGATTATAGACACAGTTTAATTGCTGCTCTGAAGTGTTTCATTGTCGTTCATAATTATTATAAACAATTACCTCAGAATTTAAGATGAGTAGCATTAAAGGAGCGATTTGTAATTTTTTAGGTGCATTGAAAACACTTATCCTTCCCTCCAGCTGACCCCAGTCTCTTTGCAGAGGCTATGCATACCTTGAGTTGCCTTTTAAAGAAAAGAGCAGCTCTGTTATGAATTGGGGCAGAGCTAATTTCAGGGCCAGAAAAATGCAAACAAGCCTGAATTGAAGAAAATAGCCATGGGAGTATTAGAATTGAAATTTTCGTAAGGTATCTTTTTAATATTTATGTGCTTAATACACGTCTAGAAGTCACCTTTAAATGTAATAAATATAAAATACTGCAGGCTGTTATACAGATTGGAACGTGTGAATAAGGCATGTCAGCATTTCTGTGATATTTTTCCGAGCTATGATGGAGTACACATCTAGACATTATTTTACAGCATTTAGGATACACACAGCACTAAGATAAAATACTGTAAGTATACAGATGATTGGGCTAGATATAATCTCCAGATTGTAGAAAATTAATAAATAATAAGTAACCATTATGCAATGGAAAATTCTAGCTCCTTAAAAGCGGCACACTGCATCAGATCAGAGCTGTAACAGCTAACAAGTCGGTAAGTACTGTTTTGACTGTAATGGATGATGTGACATCATTGTGTGAGTGTGGGAAGATGGCTTCTAAATACAGTTTAACAGCAGGCTGAATGCAGCAGACAGGCCATGATTAGTTAATGTTTAAATAGTTATAATAACAGAAAGAGCCAAAGTTAATGTAAATTGTGTTTGCCCTTTCTTTAGTCCTCTCTTCCATTTCTGTCAGCAAAATTGGATGTTGCAAATGCTTGCGTGGTGTTTTCTGCTGGATTGTGTATTGCAGTGTCATTGTGTGTGTGTGTGCGAGTGCGTGCGCGTGTGTGTGTATTGAGGGGTTGCTGAGTCGGTGCAGGTCAAATGGCAATCGATAGAAACGCTGGCTGTGGTAGAAAACCACGGAAAATGTGCTGCATCACTAAACCTCTTGCTCTTTCATTATATCCCAGTGACTCTTTGTACCCCATTAAACTGACTGTGTGTGTTCAGTCTGTAATTTTACTTCATAATTGTACTTACAATACTATACTTAGTAAGCATTATTTTGGTATATATTATTCTCATTACTGAAATTATATCCTTGTCCTCTTTGTCAATTGCATTTCCAAGAAAGAAAAATCTAAAATCAAACAAATCAACAAATCTAAAAAAAAAGGTTGTTTTTTCTCTCATCCAGCCAATGATTTGTGCTGTATATCAATCAAATGGGCTCAGGTCAGCATCCAGTCAGGTTCATTAAGAAAATGTGGATAAGCCACCAGACTGCAGTGTGAAACATGAGGTTGAGCCCCCTGACCCTACTTCGGTAAAACGTTTCAATATGCTGGACTAAGCAAAGACTCGTATAAAATGAGGCGTCTCTTTTGCCTCTCTAGAAGGCATGACCTCAATCTAATGTGAAAAAGCATGTTGAGGCAAATCAGATTCTAACTAGTGTTAAATATTGTGCATGATATTTCACTTCTAATTCTAGTCATACATATGAGCAGCAAACGTAGAGATTGAACCTTTTTAGAAAAGTAATTAAAGTTAGTTTTTACATGAAAACATGACATTAATTTAAAATTCATCAGTTAAAAACATTTACTTTTTCCTTTTTAATACTTAAATACTATTTAAAAGTAGCAATTTCTTTTTACTTGAGTACTTTTTTTTTTTTGGCAGAATAGGTATGATTGTAACACATTAGCTATGCTTTCACTTAAGTATAATTTCTTAGTACTTTTTCCACTCTTGGTCTCCACCAAACATAAACTAGCTTCATCAGCTTTGTAGCTCTTGTTTAATTCTTTTCGTCATCTTTTAGTTTATAATTAAATCATTCAAGAAGTGCCGTTTAATGTAATTATAGTTCAGTGTTTCTGCTGCCACATAGTGGTATTCCTAGTGAATTACTATAAGACTAGTACAATCATCAACAAATTCTTGTTGATTTAATAGCATGCTAAATTCGGTATTTACTTATACTATAATTCTATAATACTATAATATAATAGTATTCCTTCAGTCCTGGCCCAAGGTTCCATTATTTATAGGTGAAAATACCTTTAAAAAGATTCAACCATAAACATTTACCATGTGAACTATTGCAAACTCTTTACCACCACCAGAACATATAAACAACCCACTTCTAATACTTTCTGTTTAGTGTTTAATGTGTGCTTGAATTCTTGACTCTGATTGGTCAGAAGGTGTTGATTCATTTTCTATAACAGCAGCTCTGACGGTAGTTCTGACTCGTTTTAAGATGTTGTCATTTTTATAGCAACAGCTAATTCACAGAGGCAGATGACCCGTATAATCTGAGATTACTAAACATTGATATGGTGAATTGTTCTGTAAGGAGATTTATTTAACATTTCCAGAAGGAGTCTCCAGTGTCAGCGCTTTGTAACAGTCAGAAGTAAAGTTGAACCTTAAGTTTTCCGCCACACGATTTTGTGCTTTGTGGCTTCTAGGTAACATGAAAAACTGCTTTTTTTTTTTTTGTCTTATTAACTTCAAGTGAAATAAAACAGTGAGACTGATGTAGGAACAACTATTTATAGCTACTACTAAATAAATAACAAGAACTAACTTATCTCACAAGAACTAATTTATCTCACAACATTAAATGTAACTAGTATTGGATAAAAAGTACAACATGTCAAACCAAATGTCAATGTATGTAAATTGGTGAGTGTAATGATTAAAGCAAGGACTGAGTCTGTAAGATAAATCAATAGTTGATTTTCACGACAAAAGGTCTATTGATTTTGATTTTGTCAATAATGAATAACTGGATTACTTTCTTCTTAGAAGAAATGATTTGAAAAGATCTTGGTGGCACACAGCACAACACAACACACAACACTCCTTCCTTTTGCATTCAAGTTGAAATGTGATTATATTTGTAGCTGTAAATATATTTGCAGTATTTCAATCGGTATGAAGTTGTTTTACCCCTCCAGCCTGCATGTCCCAACACTGTTTCCTCAGTGTCATTTTAACACCGGGGAACACTGTGTGTTAATGTTTTTAACTTAACCTTTAGACCAAAAAAACAGCAATTATGATGCTTTATGCAGTAAAATGGTCCAGTATTGTTTTTTTGTATGCAATTCTTCTTGTAATACAGGGTGTCCCAAAAATGTCCATATATAGGGGACTATGTTTGCCAGCCCCACTTTGGTTGTGCCTTCGTCAGTGGATGTTTGTGGACGTCCACTTCCCGGTTGGTCCGCAGCACTTCCAGTCTTTTTGAATTTGTTAATAAGTTTGGCAGCAGTGTCGCGTGTGATGTGCTTGCCATGGTTCCTATTAAAGTCCATCGCAACCTTGCGACAGCTTCCCGATCCAGCCATGAGAGTGATTTCAGTACATCTTTTGTCAAAGGCATTCTTAAAGGCTGAAAATGTATATACATATAATATATATATACATCTTAATTTCCCCTATGTATGGAGACCTTTGGGACACCCTGTAGTTTGGGGGCTCAATAAACTACTCTACCAAAATAGCTTCTTAAGGTCACCAAATGATGTAGATAAAAGTTGTTCATATGAAGTGTGTGTGTGTAGGAGCCTGGTTGAAGAGCAGTTTGGGCTACGTGCAGAGAGAAGGAGGAGGTGAGCTCATCCTTACCTATATCGCCCCTCAGCTTGGTTACTGGGTAGCAGCCATGTCTCCTATAAACACAGGTAATGCGCACTTTCTCTCTGGATCTCTGAATCTCTCTGTCTCTGTCTCTGTCTCTAGCTACCAAAATTATAGCCAGCTAATTTACCCTTGTTGTTGAATATTTGCTAGCAGTGTTTATTTGTTTACAAATTTAACTAGCTAGCCATGCTGCTTCCTTTCATAGGTCTGTACTTTTCATTATTGCTAACGTCAACGAGCATACTGCAGCTGTACCTTACGTTCACACTAGCAAGCATATAGCCACGTGTAGCGACTGTTGGTGTGCTGTTGCTCAAATCGTGGCTCAAAATGCTCATTCTCTAATATTATGTGTGTGTGTTCCAGGTCCTGTGGTTGCAAAGGACATCAGCACATACCACACTGTGTTCCTTTTGGCCATACTGGGAGGCATGGCCCTCATCCTGCTCTTCCTCCTCTGTCTTCTGCTCTGTTACTGCAGGTGTGTGATTTTCTGTGTGTGTTTTCTTTACTGATCTCATCCTTCATTTCGTTCTTTATATTCACTGTTGTGTGTGCATCAAACACAAAGTAAGCAGTTGAGTATTATTTAGTATTAGTAGCCCATTAAAAATTGACATTAAAAGGTATTTTGGCAGCTTATTAGCTTTATTCATTGTGTAGTATTTTGTATTATCAGCATATTCGCATTTGTAATTAATACTATTTGGTACTAGGAGCTTGTTAGCACTTCTTTATTGAGTAGAATTTAGTATCTGCTGTTGTATTTGGTATTAGGACCTTATTAAGAATATTCATTATTAGCTGCTGAGTGGTTGAGGAATGTTTGGTGTATTTGTAGACATCAGAAATGTTATCTTACATGTCCTCTTATATTTTCCATGTCTGTGCTACCAGGAGAAAGTGCTCACGCTCGAGAGGAGCTCACCAGAAGTACACTCTCACCTCGTCACTGGAGAGCTCCAAAAGAGACCAAGCCACGTCCATGTCCCACCTTAACCTCATCAACGAGACCCAACTGGATCATGTGGGGGTGGAACCAGACCTGCACACACCTATGCTGAAAGTCACCCCTCATGACTCGTCCACCAATGAGCTGGTGTCATCTCAGAACGAGCTCGGGAGTCGCTCCCAGCGTGAATATCGCCGCAGTTACACCTCCATCGTCTCGTCAACCGTCCATCCTCTGCAAGCATCTGCTTCATCCTCATCCCCGTATCCGCTGCACCACGCTGCCTCAGCAGGCCGCCTGTCCTCGGAGAGCAAGGCCAGTCCACACGAGCTCCGCCTTTCTCCATCCACGACTTCACCCACAACTTCACCAGAGAGGGATCTGGGGGTGGAGCATCGTCCATCTGACTTCCTGCTCTCACGCTCAGTGGATCAACTAGAACGCCCCCCAGGCCTTCTGCCCCGCCCTGGAGCACTGCTCTGCTGCACATCTGAGCTCCAGGTAAGCCAGGGCGGAGCCGGATATCAGAAAGGCCGGCCCACTTTGCTAATCCCTGCCCACTATATGCGGCTACCTGGGACACACCCTCTCTCAGGACAAGCGCTTCTGCTCCAGTCAGATGAGCGGAGCGAGCTCGAGAGCATCCGTGCAGAGCTTAATGCATCCCATCAGCCTCAAGCTGAAGTGGGGCAAGTGGACCACGTGGGCGAAGGGGTGGAGGAGGGGAAAGTAGGATCGAGGGAAGCAGGCGGAGGTACAGTGGATGAGTGGCCGGCAGCACTACCTGAAGCCTTGTCTATCCCCAACTCGCTAAGCGAGGCGACGCTTGGGGTGGTGCAGATGAACGGAGAAGATCAGCTACTGGCTGAGAAGACGCTAATGGAGCTGAGAGGTGGGAAGCCCCTCCCACACCCACGAGCCTGGTTTGTGTCACTGGATGGCCGCTCGAATGCACACATCCGCCATTCCTACATCGATCTGCAGAGGGCAGCACATGGCGCCGGCTCTGTGGGCAGCAACGATGCCAGTCTGGACTCGGGCGTAGATGTGAGTGATATCACGCCAGGCCGCAAGGCCAAAGGTCAGGAAAAGGCCCAGGTTATGTCACCCACTGCGGCGTGCGCATCACTGGTATTTGTGGAGGGTACTAAGGCTAATGGTAATGCTAATGCTAATGCTCATTCAGAACCCAGTGAGAGTGAGAGCCAAACTCCTGCCTGCAGCCCAGAAGAAAACTCTCTCAGGCCCTTGTTGCCCAAAGCTGAGATCGAGGAAGAGACTATAATGCCTTCTTCACCTCCATTGCTACCAACTCCTCCACTCCCGTCCCCTCCTCCACTCCCAAATCCCACCGTGGAGGAGGAAGACGACTCAAGAGGAGAAAAAGAACAGATAGTGAGGACTGAGCGTGCCCAAACGCACCTTAAGCTTCCCTCAAGCAACAGCGCCCCAGATGGTTTGGCTGCTCCCGAGGACAGCGATGAGAACAAGAAGAGTCCGTGGCAGAAGCGCGAGGAAAGGCCACTGCTTGCCTTTAACCTCAAATGACCCCTGACTTTTGGCCTTTTTACCTGTGGAATTGCCTTTTGGCTGAAGGATTTTGGGTCTGACTTTTACATTACTTGTAAAAGTGAAAAGCTGAAGCAACTGAAATCGATAATCGCTTCCTGGAACTTGCTTGTGTATGAACAAAAAGCACTCTGCTAAACACATTTATGCACAACAGCTATGCCTTTTTAAACAAACTGCAAACGAAAGCCATTGTATGAAGGTGAGATGTTTAGCTTTATGAACTGCTGCTGGTGTTCAGGTAAGCAATAGGATCTTCAACTGGCAGCATACAGCACTGAGCACTGCGTCTTGTCCACAGTAAATGTTTAATCACGTGTTCGTCCACTGTGTCCCAGCACTTAGCTGAACAAAATCACTCAGTCATAGATTAGCAGAAAGTCTTCCTTAAATTAATCTGTGACTGAATGTCGAGTCTGTAAAGATGTTGTGTCCTGTGGTTTCAGTCTCTCCAGCGAGTGTTTGCTTTTTTTTATGCATCAGAGGCAAGTTTTGAATCTTTGGCATCAATCAAATGCAGTATTTCCTCCTTAGTACGATAATCCAGTCAGTGTATCCACTGTAGCATCTGTGAACTTCCTGTTGTGCTTCACACTTGATATTTGAGACACACAGCTATGCATTGCTTTAATTCTGGTTAAATTTTTTTCATTATTATTATTATTTGAAAGTGTATTATGTGTTTTCATTATTGTATTCACTGTTTTTGATGTTAAACACAATGTAAGTGAACATTGTTTTCAGCAAAAGTAGTTATTTTTCCTTTTGCTTGTCATACACACACAAAATGCTCCGTCTGTCTGAAGTGCCTATGTAGCAGATGCGTTACAATCCTCATGTCTCCTTGCAGATTAGATCCTATCACATATCTGCTTTGTATATTTTTTTTTGTATTTTTGGAAATGTAGTGCATAAACCTTGTGTGTGTTTGTACGTGTACAGCGTATGAATGATGTGTCTCTACTGTGTATTTCTCCACCTGTAGAGACCGAGTGCATATTTCAGAGTGTGTCTTTGCGTGCTTGGGAGTTTGTGTATGAATCAATATGCTACACTTGTTTGCGGTTGTCGCTCCTTGGCCAAATGCAGTGTGTGTGTGTGTGTGTTTGTGTGTGTATCATTGTATGAATATGAAAGCTGGCTGTGATGCCCTTTATAACTGTGACATAACCACTTTGCAATCACTCCCCAACAATCTCCTTTTGAATGTCTGGACTGGTTGCTTATGATAATGAGTCCAATTATCCACAATTTTAAAAATCTAATTTTAATTAAAGCTACGTATGATTTTGAGAATCAGTGCTAGTATTAAACACCTATTGCAAATGCTTAATCCACTGTGTTCATGTCACGGAATTGCACTGGAATATTTCTCCATTCATCATTAGTTTAATGGATTCAATCATACTGC
Source organism: Pangasianodon gigas (assembly GCA_022758105.1). Lineage (NCBI taxonomy): Eukaryota > Metazoa > Chordata > Actinopteri > Siluriformes > Pangasiidae > Pangasianodon > Pangasianodon gigas. Next base: position 5,184,832 of record CM040475.1, read on the forward strand.
ATGCAATCATCCAATCAACCAATCATGTGGCAGTATGCGATACATAAAATGATGCAGATACAGGCCTTCAGTTAAAGTTTACATCAAACATTACAAAGAAAAAAATGTGATCTCAGTGACTTTAACCGTGGCATGGATGTTGATGAAAGATGGGCTGGTTTGAGTATTTCAGAAGCTGCTGATCTCCTGGGATTTTCACACACAACAGTTTCTAGAGTTTACACAGAATAGTGCGAAAAACAAAAAACATCCAGCGAGCATTGCTTCTGCTGCCGTAAACACCTTGTTGATGGATAGGTCAGAGGAGACTTGATGAAGCTGACAGGAAGTTAACAGTAACTCAAATAACCACTTTTTACAACCATGGTGAGCAAAAAAGCATCTTAGAGCACACAACACTTTGAACCTTGAGGAGGATGAGCTACAACAGCAGAAGATCAAATCGGGTTTTACTCCTATCAGCTACGAGCAGGAATCTGAAGCTACAGTGGGGAGGGGTTCACCCAAACTGGACAGTTAAAGATTGTAAAATCGTGGCCTGGTCTTTTTCCAATCTGTCCAGTTTGGGTGAGGCTGTGACCAATGTAGCTTCAGATTCTTGCTCTTCATTTTTTCATTATAAGACATTGACTAGTTTGTAATCGTTTATGGTTATGTCACCATACTAGATATAAAATATTCATGAATCTTAATATGAAAAAAAAATGACCACTGCAGTACATTTCAGTTGACCTGGAAGTCCAAGTATGCTATTCTGCTGGCTCTTCTCTGGTTAAGTTGTGATCTGGAACCTTCTTCTGTTTTCATAAAAGATATGATAAAAAAAAATAGGATTAAAATATTCTTAAACTGCAGCACCTGGAAGATCCTGGTGATTTTTTTCAGCCAGTGTGTCGTCCTCCATTACCATCACCCTGTTGCTATTTTTAAAAGCCACGTAATGATCCATATTTGCAGCATGTCAGGCACTAATGGATGATCGTTTATCTACCCAGTTCTTGCTGAGTCATGATATTCAGGTTGTTTTGTCATTAATTTTAGCCTCCAAATGAATATGAAATGATGAAAAACAAGCAAAGGAGACGTACAAGAGCATTATGTAATACTTATTTTTCCAAAGCCAGAAAATTTCAAACTTTAAAATTTTTCGATTTGAAATGAAAAACAAATGAATGCAGTGGTCCATAACCAGCTCAGTGCTTATGAACACGTGCTAATGATCAAAAGGTTATGAGTTTAAATCCAAAGACTTCTGCTATTTTGCCATGCTGTGATTTATGTGTGAGTAAACTTTTGTAATATTTAACAATCTGTAAGCTGTAAATGATCTGCTCAGAGGAGAAACTCCAAGGCTCTGTAAACGGGATAAAAAAACAATGTGGACCAGCAACATCCAGCCAGTCAGGAAACATGTTGCAGGTGTTTTAGAGTGTGGCTTTGGCGAGTGCACTGAAAGGAGGGATTTTATTTGTTTGAAGTTCAAAACCACAACGCTTTACATAACATCCAGCAAAACTGTTGGCTAGATTTTTTAACCCTCAACTCCTCAACTGGACGAGTGGTTGAGATAAAAGCATCTACTAAATAAATAAATGTAAACTTGTGGTTCAACATTAACTGTCCAAAGGAAGAAGTAGAAGAAATGAAGAAAAAAAAACACTCGACTTGAGGAATACACGTCAGTCTCTTGGGCTGAAGGTTCAAAAATGTAAAAATTAGTATGACTGATTTATTCATCAGTGTTGGGTTGCTTCTGACAAAATTAGACATCTCTTCATGTATTGATTTTTATCATAACAAAAGTATAGTGGAAGACCGAAGAATAGCACGAGTACGGCAAGTAGCGTTGCTCCTTCACAGCTCCAGGATCTCCGGTTCAATTCTGAGCACAGGATACTGCCTGTGCAGAGTTTCTCATGTTCTCGCTGTGTCCACATTCCCCCAGGTTCTCCGGTTTCCTCCCACTATGACCCTGACCAGGATAAAGCACTTACTGAAGATGACTGAATGAATGAATAAATTGGACTTGGAAATAGTCCTGGGTTGTATACAGGTTATATTTTTTTCCTCAAAGTATGAATTTTGTCCAAAATGATATACTGGGTGTACACATCACACCACCCCATCCATCACATGTAGTAATGAACTAGACAAGTGAAGTTCATCATGACTAACTTTGATGTTGGCTTGACAAAGTCGATCTGAAAGTTAGAAACTGTTTCATAAGCTGAAGATAGTTAGAAAGAAAGAAAGAAAGAAAGAAAGAAAGAGTGACAGACAGTTACTGGTAGAAAGACAGATGATACAAGCAGAAAGTCGGATGGAGTGAGAGAGAAACACAAGTAGATAGATGGAGAGAGTGTTATTAGTAGAAAGATGGAAGGAGTGAGAGAGTGATACAGGTAGATTGATTAAAAGAAATATGGAGAGAGAGCATGTGTGTGTGCTACTGGTAGATTGATAGAGAGATAGATAGAGAGAGTGAGTGGCATTGATAGAGATAGATGAAGTGAGAGTCTCGGTTACAGGTACATTGACAGAGTGAGAGGGAGAGAAGAGGGGCTTTTGACAGTTTAAACAGTTGGAGTTTGAAATCTTGAACATTCCAAGCCAGGCTATGAACATTATGTCAGTGCAAGTCTATGGGAGTTTTTGGGATTTTTTGATCATCTGCTACGGGGAAACTGTAAGTCCGATGAGTTCAAATAGAGCTTGATAAGTGAGAACAGCCTGAAGGGCTGTGCCGAGTTCAGTGAATGTAGCTTGAAAAGTTTAGGAGTTATAATAGTCCAAAATGTTCAATTCAGGTCAATGGGAAATTTGGCCACTTTGAGCTTCCGTAACGGGAAAACCGTAATTCCGATCAGCTAGAAATGTCATAGCACACTAACTCAGAGCAGCCTGAAGGGCTTGAAAGGTTTAGGAGTTATAACAGTCCAAAATGTTCAGTGGAGGTCAATGGGAATTTTGGCCACTTTGAGCTTCCGTAATGGGAAAACTGTAATTCCGATCAGTTAGAAAAGTCATAGCACACTAAGTCAGAACAGTACGAACAGACTGAAGGTCTGTGGCGAGTTTGAAATCTCTAGGAAGAGTAATGTTTAGAAATTATGGGTCTCGTAATAATAATAATAATAATAATAATAATAATAATAATAAGCTTAAACAGCAGAACAGAATGCTGGCTTGGTGTCATTGATTAATAAGTCAAACATTGTAACTGTTGTGGTAATTGTGCTGTGGTATAAGAGGAATAAAATGACAGTGAATGCTTAACCACACACTCTGGAGTGTGTTATTCTGCTTATACCACAGCAACCTGCCAGCAATTACAGTGTTAAATTTATTAATGAACTACACAACATTCTTTACTTAATCAACACTTCCTGGCCAGTCAGCTTCAAGAATTCAGCCTTGTGGTATAAACCATTCAGCCTGCGATAATGTGCACGCAGGCAATAGACTCTTATTATGAAGAGTCGTTAATGGACACTGTCCAGCAGGCGGCGCTGTTACTGCAGTAAGCTTCACTCGCCCGTTAGAGCCTTTCTCTCCATCCGTGATGGCGGAGGACAGCGAGTCTGCGGCCAGCCAGCAGAGCCTGGAGCTGGACGACCAGGACACCTGCGGCATCGACGGAGACAACGAAGAGGAAAATGAACACACACAAGGGTAAGCTTTTTAATTTTTTTTCTGAAATGCTCCCGAAGCGACTGTCGTGAGTTTTATCTGAAAGGGTGATTAATGGTCGTGGTTAGAGGCTAACACTAGCTCAGCTTTAGCATTCATGTTCATCAAAAAGGCTAGTAATAAAAAGGTAATAATAACCGCAAACAAAACCAAAGCACAGCTGTCAGCCATCATAAGTGCAAACTGTGCAGCTGGTTAACACTTACATGTGCTTTACATTTGGTTTAATTTGTGGCTGTGTTTATTTGCTGCTTGTCATTTTAGCTAACAGCTTTTGGTAGCCACAGTAACGGGCCACGTTTGAATGAAAAGCTCGAGGTGTGTTTAGTAGCTTAGCTCCATGTAGATAACATGACTAGCTGCGGTGTCAGTTAGCTAGCTAACGTCAATAATCTCATTAACATGCTAGCTAGATTTAATCTCTTTTTGTTTATGCAGGAGTTTACCATTGTGCGAGCCGCTTAACACTCTCGCTTCAATTAGACGATGGTGATGATAAACCACAGCGCTGTTAAATTCTCGATTCTGATTGGTCAGAAGGTGTTGAGTAATTTTCAAAGTAGTTCCGGCTGCAAGGTTTAGATTAATGCGCTCGTTTCTATAGTAACAGCTCCTCCACAGGGACTTGGTGGACATGGCGGAGTAAAGTAGTGTGTTACTGTTAATATGGTGAAGTTTTCTGTCAGGACACGTTTATTTAACGTTTGTAGACTAATTTTCCAGTGTTATCGCTTTTTTAATCGTCAGAGGTAAAGCTGTGGTGGAACTTTACATCTTCCACCACAGGAAAGTCTTCAGGACGGAGCTCACTCAAGTGATAAGTGGAACTAACTTGTGTCATGGCCGCTAAACAACCTTAAACTATAAATGGATGAAATGACTTTCTTTAATAAATGAAAAATTGTTAACGTTGGCAGAATGCTCTGGGATAAAAGGAATAAAACACTTCAGGGTATGCTGTTATTGGAAAATAATCAACTTTGGGGTGGTCACACCACACCGCCACACCACCCCTGTCGCTGATTATTTTTCTTTCTTTTTATTTTTTTAACATTTATGGAAGTGTGTAGAGTGTGTGTGTTTCATTTTTCATTTAATAGAAAAGGCATCCAAGATGTAAAAATGTGCTCGCTGTTGCTCGGCAGATTAACAAGCCTCATTTAGCTTAACTGAAAAATATGCTAAGTAATGATTTCCACAGTACCATCATCTTTCAGGTCTCTGTTACCAACACATCATCTCAGTAAATGAACCTGCTGTCTGTATACTGCTCTACAGCTTAAACATGCTGGTTAAAGATGATTGTTACTTATGCAGTGTTAAACTAGAGTCCAGCATTAAGGGTAAAACTTCCATCCATGATCTAAAGATGATCTGCTTCTGTGCAGGAGTCCTGGTGGAGACCTTGGTGCGAAGAAGAAAAAGAAGAAACAGAAGAGGAAGAAAGAAAAACCTAGCTCAGGAGGAACCAAGTCTGATTCTGCCTCTGATTCTCAGGAGATAAAGGTTTCTAACACTGCACATATACCTGTTTTAGCTGTTATTTCCTGTTCCCAGAAATGATTACTCAGAGCATGACATGCTAGTATGTTGGTAATTTCTTACATTCAGTTTACTTTTGAAGTAGTTTAAATGCAGTCCTCATTAGATTACCTCACACATCCACTGACTCATCTCTCTTCTCTATCAGAATCCAGCCATTCCCATGCAAAAGCTGCAGGACATTCAGAGGGCGATGGAGCTGCTGTCTACGTGTCAAGGACCTGCCAAGAACATAGACGAGGCCACTAAGCACAAGTACCAGTTCTGGGACACTCAGCCTGTCCCTAAGCTCAGTAAGTTCCTCTTCCAGTCAGAGCTGAAGAACTGGATCGATACAGTCAGGTTCATCAGTCTTAGAGCCTTCATATGAGCTCAGAAATCCTGCTTACTTTATCTTAAACCCTCTACGTGAAAGCTGAATTCTTCCCAGTAGAGGAGCACTGTGAAGGAGCACACAGCACAGCCGGTGCAATCGCTTCCTAATAATTACCAGTTTCTCCAATTTAGTGTTTTTAAAGTGACCGCGGGCTTTTTCTTGGTTCACTTTTCTTGTTTTTTGGTTCACGCTTCCTGGGATCACAAACGGGAAGGTTAGATAATCTCAGCCATGATGTTATCCACTAACGAAAGCACATTCCTTTTTTACATTCCAGTGAAGTAATTTATTCACGTTCAGTCTGAAAACCTCTGGCTTTTTATATTCCAAATGAGTAGCCTGTATTATGCAGCTCAACTCATCTGTATCTTGTGTTTGTTAAAGAGAAAAAAAGCTTGCAGCAGTGTTTCTATTATGTTTGTTTATATTTGGAGGAACATGACCAACTGAGTTTATTAGAAAATATTGTGTACAAAGTAAATTAACTGCAGGAGCATGTAGGGTGTATGAGTATATTTGAGTGATGTAAAAAAAAAAATGACTGTGTTCAAGTGATTTTTACAGTATCCCTGTTCATCAGGCTGTATTTTTATAGAATGTTAATAATATCTATAATTGTCATCTTTTCCTAAATTAACGTAGAAATTTTGCAAGCATTTGATTTTAATGTTAGAATTATTTAACAGATTACATTTAGCAGATGTTCTTCCCAAAGATGGCTGGATACAGGTTTCCTATATCAGTGTGAAATTTCTTTTGTTTGATCACAGACGAGGTGGTGACCACTCACGGGCCGATTGAGCCGGATAAGGAAAATGTCCGACAGGAGCCATATTCCCTCCCGCAAGGTTTTATGTGGGACACACTGGATCTCAGCAATGCTGAAGTGGTGAGTGTGTGTAAGACCAACTCGTGTGTCCTTTTTCTGCTTATAGATTAGTGTTTGGTCATGATCTGTGTACATATTTATTCAAATTCCTCCCATTTTTAGTGATGTGCCTTCTCTTCTTCTTTCTCTTATAGCTGAAGGAGCTGTACACGCTGCTGAATGAGAATTACGTTGAGGATGATGACAATATGTTCAGATTTGACTATTCTCCTAACTTTCTCAAATGGTAAGATAAAAATGGTTTATTATTTATTTATTAGCTGCATCACACAAAGCGTTGTTCTATAGCTTATAGATGTAAGCTTTTGTTCAGCTTCCGTTTGGAATTAGGAGAGAAATTGATGTTCCTTTTTGTAAATTGATGTGCAATTTGCATTTAATGTCCATTTTATAATGCAAAAGAAAGTGTACATTTCTAAATGGTATGGTGCTTGGGTTAAACAAATAAATATTTTTCTCAACTCTTTGCAAGTCTTTTCGATTTCCTTAAATTTTTACTATGGCTTCTTTTCAGCTGCTTGTCATATACAATTCAGCACAGTAAATATCTTATTGTTCCCATCTGTATCAGGTTTAAAAATATCACATAGCCAAGTGGTCTTAGTATGCCACCTTGGTTCTAAGGGATGCTGTATTTGCTTATTTATTAAAATAACTAATGTGACTAGCCTCACGTTCGTCCCTGTTATTTCTCCTCGTCCGGGTCCTTTAGGGCACTGCGCCCGCCTGGCTGGCTGCCTCATTGGCACTGTGGTGTGAGAGTCTCATCCAACAAGAAGCTGGTGGGCTTCATCAGTGCTATTCCTGCTGACATCCACATCTACGACACGTGAGTGTGGGCCCGAGACTTATAAGTGCAGGTTGAAAATTAAAAGATACAGATAATATTTTAGGTTATAAGGTTTCTCGTACTTTTGTAACATCTGATTACGGGCAAATTAAACACTTTCTTTAAAGACTTTCTTCTGAACTGCATTCAGCAGCTCTGACAATACAACAACAACAACAAAAATATCTAATCCCTCATATGGTAAGTGTTCTGTAAGGAGATTTACATTTATGGAAAGCAGTCTCCAGTGTCAGCACTTTGTAACAGACAGTAATGTTTCTCTGTAACACAACAAGATGCATTTTATTTATTTATTTACTTATTTATTTTTTTAAACTTTGAGAGATAAAACGAGAGGCTGTTGCGGAATAATGTAAATGATGATATGTACTAACTTTTAAATGTAACTATAAAATGGATAAAAAGCATGATGTGTAATTCATTAATAAATTTTAAAAAATTGTAATCATTAATCAATAAGATTAATCCTCATAAGAGGAACAAAACAGTGTTATAGGAAAATAACCAACTTCAGTGTGGTAACAATAACTTTTTCTAAACCAATGAAGTTGTCCTTCTTTCTCTTTTCTTTTTTGATTCTTGTTCAGGTTAAAGAAGATGGTAGAGATCAACTTCCTGTGTGTGCATAAAAAGCTTCGCTCCAAGCGTGTAGCTCCGGTTCTGATCCGAGAGATCACACGCCGGGTCAACCTCGAGGGCATTTTCCAGGCGGTCTACACTGCTGGGGTGGTACTGCCCAAACCTGTCTCCACATGCAGGTCTCAAAACACACACTCATTATACACAACAATGAATCATTAATGTCTAAATGCTAACCTAATGCTTTAACATTATTTTTCCTTTGTACTGAAACTTTGTATTGTTTTTGTAGGTACTGGCATCGCTCTCTCAACCCAAGGAAGCTTGTAGAGGTGAAATTTTCCCACCTTAGCAGAAACATGACACTACAAAGAACCATGAAGCTGTACAGGTTACCCGATGTAAGTCTTTCCTGACTTATGTTTTGGAAATATACACGTATTTATAAAGGATGCATATTCTTTTGGCATAATTTAGTATATAGAGTACAATACTGTTTGCATGGAGATATGTACAGATCTATTCGGTACCTTAGCTACTTGGAATTTTTATTCATCAGTCAATACGCCTTCTCTTTTAAACTTTAAAAAAAAAGAGAATAGTTGATGTAATTATGGTGTTGGAAAATGTTACTGAAAGTTTCTTTTAGCAGAAGAAATGCATGTTTCTGAAGCCTTCTTGCCCTCTGTGTATTGCACCACAGAATACGCGCACTCCTGGGCTGAGGCCGATGGTGGCTGGTGATGTGCAGCAGGTGACGGCGCTGCTGCAGAAATACCTGAGCCAGTTCCACCTGCAGCCCGTCATGGGGGAGGAGGAGGTGCAGCACTGGTTCCTCCCGCAGGAGAACATCATCGACACATACGTGGTCGAGGTACACTGTGTTCATATGCTTCCACAAACCTCAGCTACCTTTCTGTTTAGTTTGGTCTTTAATGTAACACTTTACTTATTTAAGCATTCTCTGTGTCATACTTTACTTTTACTGAATTTCGTATTTAAATCTCCTTTCGCTGTCTTCTTGTTCAGGGTTCTGGTGGCACGCTGACTGACTTCATCAGTTTCTATACGCTGCCGTCCACAGTGATGCACCACCCGCTGCACAAAAGCCTAAAGGCAGCTTACTCTTTCTACAACGTGCACACGGAGACACCGCTGATGGATCTGATGAACGATGCGCTCATCCTTGCAAAACTGGTACATCTGTGATTTCCATGCCACAGTACAGATTTAACACAGGGACTGAAAAACACAACTGTAAAATTAATTCAGATACCATTATCAAAAATAGTGTGATAGGGATTAATACAGGTATCTTTAGAATTGCTGTGGTACCTTTTAATTAAACATTTCGTAATATATAGAAATTTATATTAAGTTATAGGAAAATCCACACCAGAGTGGTGTGTTACAGCCTGACACAAAGCAGCCTGGTTTATACTTGATGCGTGATTTTGCGTGCGCATGCAGAAGGAGCGGTAACCCAAGCATTATTACTCAAAAACTTGTGTACATCCAGAAGATTTTAAAGCGACATCCACTAGGTGGCCTGGCAGAGCCAAAACATCCCAGTATGTCAGGTTTCCAAGTTGAATTGTAAAATGTTTAGCAGTTTTGATGCACACTGCCGAGCACACTCTCAAGACTGTCGTCATGAGTATTGTCATGGCCTGCCTCTCAAATCGAAAACTCTGACCTTACATTCAGAAGTATTTACTGAGCTAGAAAATCGAGAAGGCTGGTAAAGGCTGGCGAAACAGACCTATCAGTAGGTTGACAGCGACATGAGTGGTTTTTAAAATTCAAACGCTAACTGTAATAGGAAAACCGGTTAGTGTTATTACTGAATAACGGTCTAGAATAGTACATAAGTATTAGAATAGTACATAATAGTACTAAAGTATGTTTAGCTGAGTTAGATGGTTGTGGAATCTTTTTTGCTGAAATACATTAGTACAGCATGTCAGGATATTGAAAAAGACTGAAATAAAATAAAATTTGAGAATTAATTGAATGAAACAATATAGGAGATTCTCTCGTGACCCCATTTGGAAATCAAGTGACCCCATGTGGGGTTGCAGTCCCTAGTTTGAGGAACCCTTGGTGTAGATGTATGATTATACGGAACTGTGTGACAGGATACATGCAAAAGCTCAAGTATGCAAAAAGAGTTTCTGGCTCTTTTGAGTGTATTTTTACTTCTTCCCCCCAACCACAATTAAGGCTTCTCTTCGGGGTGTACTTTCTGTTTCCTTTTTCTCACCCAAATGATTTGTTCATATATAGAGCATCAAGACCTCTGTCAATGGAAAAAGAAGGAGCAGTGTGTACCGTTAATATTGTTTTGTCAGTTACACTTTTTTTCAGCTGTGTAACAAATCAGCTGACTGATTCTGATTTTCTTTCTATTACAGAAAGGCTTTGATGTTTTTAATGCTCTGGATTTAATGGAGAATAAGACTTTCTTGGAAAAGCTCAAGTTCGGAATTGGAGATGGGAACCTTCAGTATTACCTTTATAACTGGAAATGTCCCGGTATGGAGCCTGAGAAGGTAAGCAAAAAAGCAGTGAACTTACAGAAATATCCATATGAGTCAGGGTGATATGACAATGTGATATAGATACAGCAGTATAATAGCATAATGATGCACTTCTTTCAGAATCTGAGTCTCATCAGGTGTTATTTAATAACTCGTATCATTAAACTGTAGCAACAACCTAGTTGAGTATTAAAATATGTTTTTGTACAAATCGTCTTCTTTCCATTTCCATGTTAGATACTTACATCATTGAGAGTGTTCCACTCCGCATGACTCCACAAAACGGAATACTGTGATAAATATGTATCGTGAAAATGTCTAAATATTGCAGTATGGTTTTAGATATCTATATATATATATATATATATATATATATATATATGTGTGTGTGTGTATGTATGTATATGTAATTTATACACTAGCACACTGTGGCATCGAGTACAGCGTAATGTTTTCCAAAACTATATTAGTCTTAACATGAGTAAGGATTTCCTTACCTTCCTTACAAAACAGCATGTTTTGTTCACTTTTTTGCATTTGAGTCAATTCAGTGTTGAATCACTTCCTTACTTCAAATGAATCGTATTAGAGTTAGAAGCAGACTGAAACCACCTCGCTCAGACCAGTCGTTTTGGTCCGCACCAGTGTGATTTCTGCGTTCTCACCTGCGTAATGAACTTCACCAAGGAGAAAAAACACACCAGGGTTCCGTTCAAACGAACTAAACGCTGCATATGTGAAAGCACCTGAAAACAGTTGGCAGTTTTTAATAACACTCATTTGTTATTGAATGTTTTTTTTCTGAATAGACATTCTGAAGATTTCAGTGAACCTTACTTATTTATCAAGGAGGTGTGTCAGTCACTAACATCTCTCGCCTTTCTTTCAGGTTGGCCTCGTGCTACAGTAACCAGCTGCTACATTCAGGCCCACGGGACACGGGCAGTAGTTAAAACAAAACATGAAGAAAATCCATTCAGTGAATGAGTTCCATCGTGCAGCTCTCTTAGGTCTCATTTTTGTTATGAGAGATTCTCTCGTTAATTTTTCCTCTCTAAATATCGGCAGAATGTGAAAAGCATCAGCTTCAGACTGTCTTCTTCTTCATACTGTATACATAATTCTTTTCTTAAGACATGCATCAACTATTGTCTCTTTTTTAAAAAAAAAAAAAAATGCACATACAAGATAGACAAGCGCACGTCTTTCAGATGATCGGTTAACTCCCTCAAGCCCTTTTCCTTTATTTTGTTCCGAATCAGTGTGAAAGAACTAGAACCTGTATAGTTAATATGCGATATTTATTACGTGTTGTGGTTTACAAAGGGGCTGAGAAAGGGGGCAGGGTCACATCCAAAGTCTTTACCGTGGAACTCTGAGTAGTTCCGGCTCTCTGCTGGGTTTTGCTGCATACATGTGAAGAATGTATCACTTTTTTTTTTTCTCCCGAAGCACAACATGCTCTTAATAGAGCTTGGATGCTCTAGTGCATGTTGAAGATGATTTATCCTTTGTGTTTTGTGTTTAGGTCATGAGTTTGTGCAAACCTAGAAGAATGTGAAGCCTCGTTTTAAATTTTGTTCACTCCGCAGTGTTTAGTCTGTTATTTCAAACAATTCTGATATTTAGAATTGTATTTAAGTTATATATGTATCATTCATCAATCGTAAGGACAAACGTTCAGTGATACATTTGCCGGCATGTGCTGGGAATTTTCACACACAAGCACAAAAGAAGCAGACAAGACGAACAATCACGTGCGCATCGTCACTTTGATGATTGCGCAGTCTTTCTAGCTCCGCTTTCCCTGTGCTTCTGGTTATATGCAGCTGAAAACTTGCTCATTACTTGATTTAATTGCTGTTACATGGGACTTTCTCAAAAAAAGAAAAAAAAAAAAAGCTTTTTTTATACAGTAGAAAATGCCTTTGTGTTCCTGCTTCTCTTATAATTGACAAATGTATCAGTGTCTACACTTTAAAGCACATCTAAATTACAATCTTAAAGAACTAGACAATAATCTCATATTTTAAGTCCGATGCTTATTCTCAAATCCAGGTTGCTTTTTGCGAGTGTGTGTGCGTGCGTGTGTGTGCGTGTATGCAGTCCTGAAGCTTGCTGTATGAACCAAGCATGATTTTTTTTTTCCCCCTCATGAAAGTCACCCAAAGTACTTGCCTTATTTACGAGGTCTTTTTTTAAAATACCTGATGTAGTTTTGAAATGACGCTCAGCTTTCTCTGAAGATTTTTATTAAACTCCATTGCAGGTTGTGTGAACTTCAAATGAACTTAAGATAAATTGTACCAGCACCATGTCAAACACGGTGGCCACCCAAAAATCTGATTGTTAAAGATATATCAATGAATACCAGCATGGATATTTGAATAAAATAAAGTCATCTGAACCTGTATCAACTCTCATTCACTCAGTCTCAGAAGAAGCTGTATCATTTCTTTAACTGTGTTCTTCAGTGTATAATACATTTAGTAAATGATAATGATATGCATGATGCACTGTTGAGGATTGTGGATTGTGCAGGTGTCAGTGCTTATGTCCTCTTTTCTTAACTTCATTAGATGTTAAATTGGATTTTTGTACACACATTTCTGTTAACATTTTCCTCATTTTTTGAGAACAGTGACTAAAAATCATATTTCTCATAAGATGGCTTTGCTATTTCATTGCCATGTTGTAAGTAAAATTAAATATTCTGACATCATGCATGATGAAAATGTCTAATGGGAACAAGATGGCATTATTCCAAGGGCCCCAAGAGGCCAAAAACTGTCCAGGAGTTGAAAAATGTTCAGGTTAGTTGACCTCAAAAATTCCCGGAACTAATGGTTACTTCTGCTTTGCTTTCTTTATCTTTAGTTTCCGGATTTTTGAAGGATTTGGGATGATTTTCTTTACTTTAAGAGGTTGCAGTAAAGTGACCGGGTCCTTCTTAACTTCAGGGGAATCCTCCAGTTTTCTTTTTCTCCCTCTCCCCGGTTCCTCCTCTTCAAGCTGCTGCTCTGCTTCTCCTGACACCTGAACCACTTCCGGTTCACACGCCCCTGTCCCTGTAGGCACCCAAGCCACGCCCAGCGGCGGCACTTTGGGCGCGAGGGCCGCGATCGTATCCGCGAACGCGCCGCTTTGGCGTTTGAACCCGAGCGCGAGCACGCTGGTGAGACCAAGCGATCTCGCGAGACTCGCGCTCAGTCCCGGGACCTGGCACGCGGGGACCGAGCGGGTTTGGCTCAGAGAGATGAGATGGCTGGTCATGTGAGCGGGTCTCACCGAGTCACACACCAGCACCAGGGCGAGCTCGTTCTTCTCCAGGCCTTTAGTCACCTCGTTGATGCCGATGGCGAGCTCGTGCCTCAGGTGATTATCGGTCCAGCCTCGCTCCTGTGATTCCGGAGTCGGTTCAGCGGAGTCCCGTGATTCCGGAGTCGGTTCATTGGTGTTCACTGAATCCGAGTTTCCTTTCCTGGCCTTTCTTTTGCTTCGCCACTTGCGAAACACTTTCACGTGTCGTTTCCGGAGTTCGAGCGAGTCGAATTTCTCCGTCACCGTTTTCAGGATGAATCGCGCGTGCCCCTTTTCTAACGGCTTCCACTTTAAGTCGTACGGGTTGTTGAGGGACGTTTTCACCGGGACCGGTTTCTTTTTCTCCTTCTTCGTGGCTTTCCCCGGTGTGGCCATCCTGCTCTCATGAGCTAAATCCAGCCACGCTGAACACGGTCGCTTTAATATAGTTTCAAAAACACTGTAGCTGTGAGATCTTTACTCTTCTGTCCTACCGCAAAATATAGCACAGAGCTCTAAAGCTGCAGCGTGTGAGGTGTCTGTGGAGGCGGCCATATTTGTTTTTGTGCTCTTCTTCGTCGCATTAACATTGAGGTGTAAACTTTTTGGATTAAAAGTGTTAGCGCCGCCTGCTGTTCAGGTGGAATAACGCAGTCTATTTAACAGCGTGAAATCAGGTGAACTGGGGTAGTGGTGTTTTTTTTGTT
>CM040475.1:5199404-5251095 GCA_022758105.1 Pangasianodon gigas
ATAATACATTTTGATGATCTAATGAATGAATGCTACACAAATACAACCACTTATATGAAATATTTAAAAAAAAAAAAAAAAAAAAACCTTTTTCATTGTATTACCCTAAAATCCACTTCTTTATCATTTACACTAGCAGTTCTCAGCATGAGGTCTGTAAAGCATAGCCTGATTATTCCCTGATTATTTCATTTTTTAGCACAAATCATTACTGAGTCCTTACAGTTATTAACTCATTTGACTGGTGCCTTGAGTTAAAGGATTTTATTCCAAACCTCAATAACTCAATAAAAGAATACTATAATTACTGTGAACCTGGACCTAATGTGTTCTGTTGGTGGAAAGTTCAAGTTGTTGGATTATGTTCATACATCTGTACTGAGGTTAAAGGGTTACCTGTGTCACCTAGAAAAGGTTTTACACACATTCACACACCAGGTAGCTGATGAATAGGACATCTAACACCAAAAAACTTAGATTTATTTATGATTTATTGTGGTATCTTTTTGGCAGCTGTGCTGCACGGCACAGCTACCACATGCTTCTACATCAAGTCATTATATTTTACAGCCCATTAATGCAGGATGTCAGAAGTTTCAAGATGTAATTTGTGTTTATTTTGAGTTCGGTGTATCACTGGGTGACTGCACTTACTGATGGATTTATTGATGTATTGATTTCTCCTTCAGTGGTGTAGAAACCCAAACCTGGTAATGGAGGATGTGGTTCCAGGATCAGAGTGGGTCTCAGCCTGGATCTTGATGTAGAGAGTGCAGGGAATGCTTTCTGTACATGGAACTGGACAAGGAAATTTGATTTAGCTCTCATATCTCCAAACCAACAAAAGAAGCACTATCAGTGTAAATGATATAGGAGAAAATCCACACAGACACAGGGAGAACATGTGAAGCTCCACACAGACAGTAACACAAGCTCAGGTTCAAATCAGCTAATATATTATCATTTCTACAGTAACAACTCATTCACAGGGACTTTTATGGCAGACAGTCCAGATAATCTTAAAAGAATAAGAAACCGAATATAAAAAAAATGTGTTATTTAACAAAGACTGTCAAGCACTGATTTGGTGAAACTTTCTGTACAGACACATTTATTTACCATTTATGGAAGGAGTCTCCAGTGTCAGTGCTTTCTAACAGTCAGTAAGTTTTCTGCTATAGGAGAGTCTTCAGGACAGGAGTTTGTGCTTCCAGTTCCTATGTAAAGTGACAAGCTGCATTTTGTTTTATTAACTTTGAGAGAAAAAAAAACAGGTTGGTGAGGGAATGACTGTTTATAGCTGCTCTAACATAAGTGAAACAGGAACTAACTTGTTTCATGGACATTCCACAACATTAAACATAACTATACATGGATAAAGGCATGACATGTTGTTTAAGAAAGTAAAAAATTGCAGTTGTTGTCAAGTTGCTGTGGTATAAAAGGAATAAAACACTTTGAGATGTGCTGTTGAAGGAAAATAATTCACTTTGCTGTGGTAACAGTAACTCGGTTGTCCTTTGCTGATTATTTTACAATAACTTGCTGAAGTGTTTTATTCCTCATATATCACAGCAATTGGCTGAGGATTACAATTGTAATTTATATATTTATAATTCAATGAATAGCTAAGCTATTTGCAGCAACAATACTAAAAGAAATCATTCATTTATTCATTTTAATCATTTATTTTATGATTATTGACTGGTCTATGTAGACCAGTAGCTTTCCTTTTAACCGATTATTTAAATGTTAATGCGTTGATCGGATTATTTCCAACACACACACACACACCCACACACACCCACACACACACAAATATATTTGTACATCTTAGCGCAATCACACCTTTATTTTGAAACGCTGACTCACTGCGCCATTGAACGCACTGCTGTTTTTCTCTCAGCCAATCAGCGCGCGCGCGCTCGCTCACACTCTAGCTCGCGACAGCTCGGCTCGAGCGCACTGTGTAATTCGTGAGCAGATCTGCGCGCGCACAGAGCGATAAACAAACAGCTGACTGAGAAAATGCTGCAGGTGAGCTCTCATCCTTTACAATATCATGCAGAATGTGTTGTTATCGCTCTATAATAGCATAAACATTCGCATAGAATTTATTTTCTATAATGTTATTCTGTTGTAGGTGCAGTTCTGCGGTTATTTATTGCAGGAATGTTTAATACGCCTTATAAAATAACAGGATCGGGACACTGCAAGAAGCTGGATGCTGTATGAGGTGTTCAAAGATCACAAGACTTGTTTATGTTATTTCACCAAATTTGCAAATTTTGCAAATCTGAACAAGTCAGATTTTTTTTCTGTCATCAGCAATCATCCACTCTTACGTCATTCTGCATTTAACATCTTTTTTGCCCCATTATAAATAAATAAATTAATAAATAAGCAATGGCATGTGAGGCCCTTTAGTGAAGAAAGTTCTCGAGTCTAGTCCTGGGCATCGCTCTGTCACTCTGGATAAGAGCTCCTGCCAAATGCCATAAATGTAAATGAAAATGCAAATGATGTAAAAGAGGAAGATTGCGATGACACATGGGGGACAAGGATGCAGAGCAACTTCAAAACACTGTCAAAAATATATCCGCATACTCGTTCACTAGGTCAGGGACTAATTCAATTCAATTCATTTTTATTTGTATAGCGCTTTTTTACAAAGGTCATTGTCTCAAAGCAGCCTTACACAAACAAAGTAAAATGAAGTGTGTGTGTGTGACGTCTCCGATGAGCAAGCAGGGCGACGGTGGCAAGGAAAAACTCCCTGAGATGGTGATAGGAAGAAACCTTGAGAGGTTTCATTAAGAGTGCCATCAAGCTAAAACCCTATTAGAGGAGGTTAGAAGTGAAGTGTAGAAGTGTTAATTCAAGTACTTGGTGAAGAAGTAGATCTTTAGGGGTCTTTAATCTTCGTATGAAGACAGACACTGACTCAGGACAGCCAGGGATGGTTCATTCCATCAGCAGAGTGCCAGGACAGAGACCAGTCTTGATGAGTGTCTTCCTTGTATCTTGAGGGATGATGGATCCAATCAAGCAGTGCTAGAGGCTCGAAGGGAGCGGGGTGTAATTAAGTGCTTAAGGCAGGTGGGCACTGGTTCCTTTTTGGCTTTGTGGGCAAGCATCAGTGTTTAAATCTGACACGGATTTCTACAGGAAGGCAGTGGAGGGAACGCAGCGATGGGGTGGTGTGGGAGAACTTGGCATGGTTGAAAACAATTCGTGCAGCTGCATTCTGAATTCATGCAGCTGCATTCTGCATTCTGCATTCTGCATTCTGGATGGCAAGGTTCGGATGGCGCGCAGGGGCAGGAGTGAGTTATAGTCATCCAATCTCAAGACGACAGAGGACTGAACAAGCACCTGAGTGGCCTCTGGACAGAAAAGGCTGGATGTCCAAACTGCATGAAAAGAGATTCTGAGAAGCTGGAACGGTTGTGTATGAAGTAGGAGTTGCATAGACTAGCCAACTAATATATTCACTAGTTGCCACGGTGGGAATGTCACCTAGTCAGAACGGTGGAAAAAACAATAAGACATACGGTAGAAAAAAAAAAAAAAAAAAAAAAAGCAAGCTAAATGTACTTTGTTAGTCTGAAAATATTTCAGTATAGTCAACCGCACATTGTGAAGGCCTCCACTAGGAAAAGTCTTTATTTTCTTTTGATTTAATGGAACAATATCACTTGGTATGAAGCGTAGAGGTGAACGTGGGGCTGATTTTTTTTTATCACACTCCCACCCACTCACAAAGTTGAACGTGGTATTTCAACTCCCGAGTCATTTTCATGCTGTAAGAACCTTCAAGACGCTCTTCTGTATAAGGAAGGGTGGCCTTTGAGCTATAAGGAAGACTCTGTTGATGGACATGAGCTTTCATGCTGCGCACATGAGTACATTTTTAGAAATCCTTAAATAGTGTAATATGATACACAGATTTATTATTTTGCCAATTTATTGCAAAGATTTATTTATTTTGATCATTAACAGCATTGTCTTAGAAAGTATTGAAGCTGGAAATGTAATTTGTAGCCTAAATGTAATGTGTAAGGATGTTAATATATGTGTGGTTTGTTTTTTGCATTTAACTGCACTAATAAAATAAATAGACAAAAATATCATGAATCAGTTTTTGCTTTATCTATGGAAAAGATGACTAATCAACTACTTTTTTTTAATTTAAATTTTTAAATTTGACTAGTAAAAATGAATAGTCGTGAACACCTAGCATGACATAGGGACAACTTGAAGAGTACAGTGATGAGTTCCCAGAACTGAACCTGTGAGATGCAATCCGGTTTGTTCTTTCTCTTTAAGTTGGACTTGGAGGTCAGTGGGTTTGTGCTTCTTTGTAATTCACTGCATGATTGTTTGGTTACAAGGGGACTTTCGATTGGCACGCACATGCATTTGTTGGTTATTAGCTGAACAATAGGCTGCCTGCAGTAGAGGAATACAGCACAGTGATTAATAGCAGGCTTAGTGGGACCAAATTCATGGAGAAAATAGGTCAAATATACCCAGGCTGGATTATTTCACCCAGTGTGCATTTTACCTAACAGCTTTAACTAATGAAACAATGTAATGACATGCATTAACATGCTTTTTTTTATATATATATTTTTTATATATTTATATGTACAAATCACATGCTTTACCTTCAGAAAGCATAATGCAGCCGGGGGTAGTTGTTAGAATACTTTTTTTTTTTTTTCAGGCAGAGTTTGAGAAGATTGCAGCGGATGTAAAACAGGTGAAGACTAGGCCATCTGATCAGGAGCTACTGGATCTGTATGGTCTCTACAAGCAGGCTATTGCTGGGGACATTAACATCGGTAATGACACTTAAGCATCAAATACCTTAATCCTGATCCATTATATACCAGTCTTATATATTTAAAAATGCCTAAAAATAGCAGAAAGTGTCTTCTTTAATGCAGATGCACCTGGAATGTTGGATATGAAAGGAAAAGCAAAATGGGATGCTTGGAATTCCAGGAAAGGTACTGAACTATTGCAATGCACTCTGTACATATTATAACACATTCATTTTGCTTCTTTTTAATCATTTGGCTGCAATTCTGTCTAAATATTCTGACAATGGAATTTGACCCTTGGTTTATAGCTTCTGAAGAGATAATTGTTTGCTTTTTTTTTTGCACGACAGCTGAATAAGTATCGGTTAAACGCTTAGCCTACTACATGACTGCTTTGGAAAATGATAGTCATGACTGATTCTTTAGGCTGTGTGATTTGCTCTGTAATGTTTAATCTTTCACCTTTTATTTAACAGGCATGTCCACAGAAGATGCCATGACTGCCTACATCACCCTGGCCAAGGAAGTCATCAATAAATATGGAATGTGATGAATTTTTATCACTGGATTAGATTTACATGTGAGCCCAAATATAGTGGATATGATATTGCACAGATAGATTAAACAGTTATTGTTAATGTTACACTAATTAACTGTTGTGGTTCTGAATTTTAACAGTGTAATAGTTACTGTAAGGGCTAAGGATAATGCTATTAGTTTTGCATACATTATAAAATAACAGGTTGAAACATTAAAAACATTGTTGTGATTTGTGTTATTTCTTCTAATTTTTTTTACATAGGCAGCCCCAACATCTACAGCATTTACCAGTTTTGACACCTTGTTTTCTGATAAAAATTTCTCTCTGGATTTTCTTCTTAGCAATGTTAACACCTCTGCATAGGAGTTCAGCACTATCCTTCCGAAATAGTACTTTATCCTGGAAAGCACTTAATCAGTATTCCAGTCTGAAGAGCAGCATCAGTGCTCAATGTGCACACTGACTACAAAACAAGGAGCACTTTGTTCATCACAGTAAGAGCTGAGCCAAGTCCTCACAAGTGAATGCATTCAGAATAGTAAATTCGTTATTTATTCGTCACTTACAGTCTGATGGAAAGAGTAAACGTGGAATAAAAATACATCAACCTGAGGTTTCTTTTGCTCTTGTAGACTAATATATATTATCTTAGCCTATACTTTGTCCAGAGTGCAGAGTCAGGATATTGATCGGGACATTTTAGCTGGAGTTTTTATTCTCCATTAGCTCTCTTAATAGCTTAGAGCTTGCCAGATATTAAAAGGAAGACTCCAGCATTTTGCATTAATTTGCTCAATTAGAGACATCATCTACTATGTTACCATGTTACTCAGAAATAATTTAGTATATTATTGACTTTAGCTGAGGCATCCAGTGATGACATTTATAATGTTTTTTATGTTAATAAATATTTCAGTTGCTTTATAATTAGTAATGATTATGCAAACCGATGTTGGGCTGTTAGCCATTCGGTTGGGTCAAGGTTGAGTGCGAAGATTGGGCCAACGTCATTTTGTCCATTGGGCCAACAGATTTCAGCCACTTTTAAGCCCATTTTGGCCCACCATTGGCAGGGTTGTTATGAAAAGTGCTCCTTTTGCCAATGTTGGACCAGCGTTGTGCCAACTTTGGCATGGATGTTATTGAAAGTGCTCCTTTGCCCACGTTGGGCCAACGTTATATAGGGAGGGCCAAGATAGCCACCCAAAATAGATGTTTAACCAATGTCAGTTTGCCACCTGGGTTATGAGCCATTATTAGAGTTTATAAAAAAATGCATACAAGGAATATTTACCAACTTACAAAGAATTGTAAGCGCAGTATTTTATGAATGTGGGCTTCATCGCAAGTGTTACTAATTTTTTTTATTTACTCACAGCAGTATGAACAAGCACAGTCAGAAATGATTAAATCATCTTGATATTATATCTGTATGGTCAGTTTGCAACATGTGCTGAGAACAGCTGATCTTTCAAGACTGTACCGAGATCGGACAGGGATTGATCAGCGAGTTCTCAACGAGACAGCCATGCTGATGCGTTTTCAGGAATCTACTGCATCTCAGTCCTGCTGGGGGATGAGCTCATCTATAATGAGATGCTAGGATCTGATAGTGGAAAGACAAACGTGTTTGGTGTCATCACCATGACTATAGTAGGAGAAACCATGTGAAGATACAGTTGGGGTCATAAATTTACATAAGCAGAACCTGCAAAATGTTAATAATTAAAAAAAATAAATAAGAGGAATCATAAAAATTGCATTTTGTTTTTTATTTAGTAGTGCCATGAATAAGCTATTTCAAATAACACATGTTTACATATTGTCCACAAGACACAATAATAACTGAAGTTACACAAATGAACCAGTTCAAAAGTTTACACACACTTGATTCTTAATACTGTGTGTTGTTACCTGGATGATCAACGACTGTTTTAATGTTTTGTGAGTCCCTGAGCGGTTAAACTGCCCACTGTTCTTCAGAAAAACCCTCCAGGTCCTGCACATTCTTTGCTTTTCCAGCATCTTCTGCATATTTGACCCCTTTCCAACACGGCTATATGATGTTGAGATCCATCTTTTCACTCTGAGGACAACTGTGGGACTCGTACACAACTAGTACAAAAGGTGCAAACATTCACTGATGCTCATGAAGATAACACACTACAATAAGAGCCGGGGGGATGTAAACTTTTGATCGGTGTAAATTGTTATTATTTTGTTTTCTATGAAACATGTAAATATCTTTTGCAGCTTCTGAAGGACAGTACTAAATGAGAAAAACAAGATATTTAAACAAAATAATAGCAATTTACACCAATCATCCTGTTCAAAAGTTTACACCCCCCAGCTCTTAATGTATCGTGTTGCCTTCTTGTGCATCAGTGAATGTTTGCACCTTTTGTAATAGTTGTGTATGAATACCTCAAGTGTGCTCAGTGTGGAAAAAAAAATTAACATTTTGCAGATTCTGCAAGGTGTATGTAAACTTATGTTTACCCCAACTGCAGTGGTTCTTGGTATCCAGGGTTCTGAAAGTAAGCATAATCAGGGAGTTTGTGATATTATTTTTTTCTAACATTTTGTTACAGTAGTGGAAATCACAACCCACCTTGATCAAGGTTAAATAATAAATAATGTCAACAGGAATCTAATGAGAGTTTTATTAAAAACATAAAAATGTGTTATATGTATGGAAAGTTCAGATGCAAAAAAAAAAAAAAAAAAAAAAAAAAAAAAAAAAAAAAAAAAAAAAAAAAAAAAAAAAAAAAAAAAAAAAAAAAAAAAAAAAAAAAAAAAAAAAAAAAAAAAAAAAAAAAAAAAAAAAAAAAAAAAAAAAAACCTCTCTGATGCCTCAGATATTATTTAAATAATATCTCTAACATTTGAATAGCTGGATTATGTTGGTAAAATCAATGAAATAAAAAAGAAAACATGATTTAGGAGCGAGAAACACATTACTCCATGATGTAGCTTTGGTACTTGTATTTTGAAATCGCATTGCACAGGCCGCCATTTTGCCTCATTACCTTCCCCGAGCTGTTTACAGGCTACTGGGTGAAAGGTGACGGGATCAGAGCCCGGTTCGGAGTCAGATCACAGAAAGATGCAGTAACACTGCACTGCGTCCATCCTGTAATAACATCACTAACATCTGGACTTCATCACCAGCTGTTTGCTTCTTACTTCCTGATTATATGGTGTCTTTTCTCCTTGAAGATCGTCACATCTTACTTTGAGGTGAGGCAGTGTTTATTTACACTGAACTAGTGTGTTAAAGTAGTAGTGCAATATTAGAAAGGACACTGGACTGGGCATTGGATTTGGATTGGACATTGCATTGGACAGCACAGTAGTATAGCTCTCTATAAACTAAATCTTCACTGACTTTATACTTTCTATTTAAAACTGTTGCATATTCACCCTATGTAGTGGACTATATTCACCCTATGTAGTGGACTATGTTCACTTTATGTAGTGGACTATATTCACCCTATGTAGTGGACTATATTCACCCTATGTAGTGGACTATAGTCACTTTATGTAATGGACTATATTCACCCTATGTAATGGACTATATTCACTTTATGTAGTGGACTATATTAGTGTAAAGCCATTTAGGATTAAGCCTGGTTCAACTTTAAATGGTTTTCTATGTACTCTCTATATGTAATATACTATATAGTGCACTATATTTGTGCAAAGTCCTTTGGATTTCAGCAAACTTCCAGTTGTCTAGTTGTCCATTATTGTCCACAAACACTTTGACAAGTTAGTATGCAGTGCATGTGTAAAGTATTTATTACATGTTATATCTAAAACAGGGGGTATGGTGGCTTAGTAGCTCGCACCTCCAGGGTTGGGGGTTTGAATCCCACCTCTGCCCTGTGTGCGTGGAGTTTGCATGTTCTCCCTGTTCTCTGGGGGTTTCTTCCGGGTATTCTGGTTTCCTCCACCAGTCCAAAGACAAGCGTTGTAATGTTATATTGGATTAATTCATCAAATAATAGTGGTCCCAATTGGTTGTCTTTAGAAAATATGTCATGTCGGCCGGCCTCTCTTCACGCCCTGCTCTGCTCAAAACTCCCGCCACCCGAACCAATATTTAAATTTTCTTCAAATCCAGTGGTTAAACACTCATTCAAAATACGGGCACAATTTAGAAGAAGTTTTGCACTCAAGGAATTATCAGTCTACGCTCCCATAGCAAGAAATCACATGTTTACTCCTTCTATTATGGATGAAACCTTTAATATTTGGTCTGTGAAAGGTCTTAGGACACTAAAAGATATGTTTATTGATGGAGACTTTGCATCATTCAGTCAAGTGAAAATGAAGTTCCAAATTCCTGACTCCCACTTTTTTTAGATATCTCCAGCTTCGTAGCTTTGTGTCTTCCTCATTGAGCCACTTTCCTTCGTTGCCTCCCTGTTCCCTTCTTGAGTCTATTATGGACCTGAGTCCATATTCCAAAGGAGCCATTGGTAAAATTTATTCTGTAATCAATTCTCATAACCTGGAACCCCTAGCTCAATTAAAAAGAAAATGGGAGGTGGAATTAGATATAGAACTCTCAGAAGACATGTGGCAGTCTGTTTTAAATAATATTTATTCATCTTCAATTTGTCTAAAACATAGAGTGATTCAATTTAAAATTGTTCACAGACTGCATTGGTCCAAAGTGAAGTTAGCCAAATTTAAACCAAATTTAGACCCTAACTGTGATAGGTGTGAAATTGAGGCAGCTACGCTATCTCACGTGTTTTGGCTTTGTCCAAAATTAAAAGATTTCTGGCAGTTGGTATTTAAATTTCTCTCTGATACATTAAAGACATGTATAGAGCCTGAGGCCATAATTTCAATATTTGGTATCATACCACGATCCTTAAGTTTTAATCAAAGTAAGAAAAATCTGATCGCTTTTACTATGCTTTTAGCCCGGAGGTTAATACTGCTCAAATGGAAAGAAAAATCCCCTCCAACCTTCAAGCAATGGCTTAATTACTACATTATATGGCCTTAGAAAAAATATGGCACACTATAAGAGGCTGTACCAACATGTTTTATATTACTTGGCAACCTGTTTTAGATCAGATAAAGAAGATGGAGCCCTCAGTTATCTCGGTGGAGTAGAATTTTTTTTTTTCTTCTTCATATTAGAACGCTTAAATGTATAATTGTGCAACAGGGGGAATTGTTGTGGGTAGGGATGTTATTTAAAAAATGAAAAAGATGTCTAACTGTATTATATGTCTCATGTTTGACAAAATATTCAATAAAAATACTTTGGAACAAAGACAAGCGTTGTAGACTGACTGGCATTTCCAAATTGTCCGTAGTGTGTGACTGGGTGTGTGAGTGCATATGTGTATGTGTGTGTGTGTCATTGTGCCCTGCAGTGGGTTGGCACCCCGTCCAGGGTGTCCTCCGCCTTGTTCCCCCAAGTTCCCTGGGATAGACTCCAGGTTACCCCGTGACCCTGTGTAGGTTAAGCAGTACAGAGAATGGATAGATGATTCCTTAAAATGGAGTTTTTGTTTAAAAAAAACAACAGATCCCTTTATGACAACAACAGAAACCGTAACTTTATATAACCTTAATATCAAATATGCAAATATGTACAATCATTTTTTTTTTCATTATTATTCCAATTGTTCCTAATATGTTTTTATTCTTTTTAATGCTATTTCTGTTCCAAAATCAGTTACATTGTGCACAGCATGGTTGAATTCTTGATTCTGATTGGTCAGAAGGTGTTGGTTAAGAAGAGTTTATCAGCTCCTGTTTAGCATTGTGCAAAATTTGTCTAAATTATCTTTGCTAGCATCATTATGCCTTGGTTGATCATTTGAGCTAAGGGGAAGAGTATGTGTGTTTAATTTTTTATTTTTTTTGCTGAATTGTTTCTTTAATCTTTAGTGTAAGCTCTTGGCTTGTTTGAATGAAGTTTGACAGCTCAATTTAAGTATATTTTCTGAAACTTAGTATATTTGAAAGTGAACTCACTGATATTAACTGCTTTTTGTGGACTAAAGGTGTGATAATGGATAATCAGGCATTTGAATCCGTGGCCGAGCGAACTTTCCAGTATCAGTCCACGCTGCCACCGCTGCCTGTGCCTTCCCTGGAGGAAAGTCTCCACAAATACCTGGACGCAGGTAGGATGAGCTCAGTGGAGCTGTTCTGTGTGTTGAAAGAACAGTTTTGAGGTTGTTTTTTTTCCCCCATTGGAGCATTTAATGTTTTGTGTCCTTGTGTGGACTTGTATTATTTGTCCGGTAGTTCTTTGTGGCGGTCTGGGAAAACCCATCGGGTGTTTTTTTGCAGGTGAATTTTAGAAAACCTCAAAAATGATGAAAGATCTGGGTTTGACCAAAACAGATCTTCTTCCTATAACATATATTGTCATGTCTATTTTAAGAAAATATTTCACCAAAACGATTCCAAAATGTTTTTATTATTTTATTTTTAAAAAAAAATAATAGATAGGTAGATAAGGAGCCATTTTAAAAGAAGCAGCTGTAAAATAGCTGTAGGCTATGAATAAAGGTGAGTATTAAAAATAGTTCTCATGGTCATATTTATTATTTTATTTTTTACATGTTAAATTACATGCAAATTTAACTGTAGTTTGCACCACAGATAGTGCTTTGAAACTTGCCCCAATATGGTATCTCGATCTTGGTCTCATCAAGGAAAAAAAAAAAAAAACAGATCCAGACTGAGTCACTCTTATGCTTTAATATGGCTCATCTTGAGCAAAGGTTTCTTTCTAGTCACCCTCCCATACAGTCCCCGGTTATGCAGAGCTCGTGAAATGGTTTTCTGGTGCAGCTTCACTCCACTCTCAGCCACTGTACGCTGTAACTCCTTCAGAGTGACTGTTGGCCTCACCGGTCTCTGCAATAAAAATACTGACAGGAAGAATAATGTTTATTTTTCATTGTTGTTCAAACAAATCTGATAAATTCCAGGCAGGTTGAATACCTTTGCAAGCCACGGTATATAGTATCGTGGAAAATGCCAAAATGTTTCAGTGTGAAGAGATTTCCCAGACCACCAGACGTATATGTTTTCTTGAGCGTGTAAAATTTAGTCATGTTAAGCTTTCTGTGTGCTGTATGGGATGACGTTTGTGTCGCTAGGATTTGTATTGGAATTTTGTAATTATGATTTTGCTGTATTTTGAAATTGTATATCTACTGCTAAAGTGATTGAAGTTGAATTAATTGAAATGAAATTTCAGTTAGGTGTATAATAGTTGCGCAGTATTCTGATTCAAGTGATGGCATGAAGCATTTGAGGTTTAGTGCAGCATGATTCCTGACTTCTTAAACCATGATTACATGTGGCCTTGTTTGCATTTCCGCAGTGCCTGGATGTAGCCTTAATAAATTTGAATCTCAATTTGGTGAATTTAAAATGCACTTTTCCACCAAAATTTGAATTTTGTCCAGCAGATTATTTAAAATTTCAGTCACAAACATTTACACACAAATTCAAGTAGAGAATGTAACTCAGTTTGCCTTAATCGAGCGTCAAAACTTGATTTAAAATATCAAAATAAAACACAAAAAATCACAGTTGCTTCATTTTCGTAAAAACATGAACATTGGAGGAAAATTACGGCTGCATGTGAAGTCCATGGGGCATGTTTGCATGGCTGTTAGGCAAAAATAAAATGCGTAAATCATAATTTTTTCCACTGTGTATTATTTTATTTTTTCCAGTGAAGCCATTTGCCTCTGAGCATGAATTTCGCAACACCGCAGCCATCGCGAAGCGCTTTGCTGAGGGAATCGGGCAGCATCTTCACCAACGACTCCTACAGCGAGCCAAGAGCAGGCGCAACTGGGTAACACTGATCTAACAGAATTTACATTTAATTATTGCCTCTCTTGTTCCGTTGAATGACTTAGCCCTGACCCGATACTCTGATGTTAATCTGATATGTCTGCACAATTATATTAAATTAAATCTAATTACATTTCTATGAACACAGTTATATTAAATTAAATCCAGTCGTGAATTTGTATGAGACATTTCCAGGGACCTGAATGACTGAAAACCTTCCTGCTGTTTGTTTAGCTGGAAGAATGGTGGTTGGACACGGCGTATTTGGAAGTTCGAATCCCGTCTCAGCTCTATGTGAACTTCGGAGGACCAGGGCCGTACCTGGAGCACTGCTGGCCGGCGTGTGAGGGGACGCAGTTGGAGAGGACCAGTCTGGCGACGTGGCTCACACTTCAGTACTGGGACCTCATCCGCACGTGAGCATCATTTACTACTCACATTTAACACAAATAAGACAGTTAGGAAATGCAGAAAAAACCAAATGGGTTGCAAAAGTTACATCTATTTTTCTGCTTAAATGTTCACTTTCATTACGACATAATGTAATATAGTATAATAGTATAATACTATATAAAAAAAAGAAACTTCAGTATATATCTTTCATTAAGATGTAATATAGTAGGCTTCAGACTTTTATATGTGTTGTTTTTTTTTTTTTTTTTTTTCAAAGTGTTATCTTTGATACTTTCAAACCATTTGGACAGGGAACATTTGACTGAAAATGACAAAATTTAGCCTGCTGTCAAATGAGCAATGATGCCAAATATTTTCATCAAATTCTCTGATATGTGAGAGCAAAACAGCTGAATTAAACATGATATACAAAGTACAACTGATCAACCATCACTGGCACAACACATTCACCACAAACACGCTTGACCAATCCGTCCACTCCTGAAGAAATTTTGATTCCCACCGTTATTATTAATTTTAGATGTACCGCAATATTTTCTAATAAACTTGTGATTTTTGGATTATTTAATTATATACAATATGAAACCAAACCAAATTTTAAAAAAAATCGATTTCAAGTTTTTGTTGATCACTTTTGGAGTAATAGGTGTGAAAGCGCTCAGAGGCACTTGCAGAAATATGAAAATTCTGGTGTTAAAGTAACACTCAAGTTTGTAAGGTCCTAAATTTATTGACTTTTGATTGTTTTTCTCTCTAATGCACATCAATTTCTTTTCTTGATACAGTTAAAGTTCAGAATATGTCTGATTTTTTTTGAAGGAAAGAGCAAAAAACCCTGGTTTATGTGTTTAGAGTTTTTATTTTCATTATGTTGTAGATTGTAAATAGTTCAATTAAACTATTTACTATAAATATTTACTATAAAATAAACTAGTTTAATTTAAAAAAAATATGAAAAATCAAAACCACATTGCTTAGATATTATTAATGCAATGCAATGCAATTATTAAAAAATATAGGCCAATAAATAAATATCCTAGAGCTTGGAATTTGGGATGTGTTGTTCAGTATTCTGAGTTTCCAGAAATCAGGCTTCAATTTCTACCATGAATCATCATTTCAGAGCATCAGTCCATTCAGTGTATTTGATGGAAAGCTGATGCAACAGAGATGCAATGTTATATTATGAATAATCGAGAATAATCTAATATGTTATCATGTAGATACTTTTGTTCTGAATTATGTATTTGCTGAGTGTTTATTATGGTGTGTGTTACTGTTCAGGGAGAAGTTGGCCGTCCATAAAGCAGGAAACATGGCCTTTGACATGGATCAGTTCCGCATGCTCTTCTGTACCTGCAAAGTACCTGGAATTAACAAGGACAGCATTGTCAACTACTTCAAGACAGGTGTGTGTGTGTATGTGTGTGTGTGTGTGTGTGTGTGTTGCTATTCAGAGATTGCGCATACGGGGTTGAATTTGAGTACAACAGAGGCGTGTCTCAGTTATGTGCGATCCTGTCCTTGAACTTAATCACAGTTTTCTTGCGCAATATCGGCTTCAGTGTTGAGCAGTATTAAGTCCAGCGCTGCTGTTTGTCATTTGTGTTTTGGGATGAAATGCCACTGGAGGCCAGTATTACCTCCATAAATATGATTCTGTTAATTACTTTATAATATCATCTGTTTAAAGTCCAGGAAAAGGTTTTTTTTTTCTCTTTTTTCTCCACAGTGGAGATTGGAGGAGAAGCATCTTAATCTGAGACACTTCTTATCTCAAGGGCTGAAGTTATGAACTGATAAAATTGATAAAACTGAGTTAAATTAGCATGAGTTACAAATGGAGCAGATGAGTCCATCCCTAAATAGCAAACTTATGCGCTTGTACTCAAGAAGAAATATGTGCAAATTAACCTGCATATATATTGACATAACTTTTGGACCTAATCAGATTTCGCCAACTCTGAATACGGTTCCAGTGAGAAAATGTCAAGCCTTGTGATGTTTTGCCAAAACGCTCATCACTATGTATGAGTATTTCTTTTGTAGAAAGTGAAGAGTGTGTGTGTGTGTGTGTGTGTGTGTGTTTGGTAGAAAGTAAAAGATCTGAAGTGTGGTCTCTGTGTTGTAGAAAGCGAAGGCCCGTGTCCCTCTCACCTCATAGTGATGTGTCATGGGAGAATCTTCACTTTCGATGCTCTCTGTGATGGACGCATCCTCACTCCTCCTGAATTACTGAGGTGCGTTTTTCTCTTTCATTTTGCCTTGTGATGACATCATTTTATTCAGACCAGACCTCCAAAATGCTCAGTTGCCATTATGTAAGTGAGATATTTACATATATATACATATTTCAGATTGCTTTCATTAAGAGATGACCAGCTTGGCATTCTTGGATGGAGCGTGTAGTGTGTTAGGAATAAGGAATAATTACAGTTGTGTTATGAGTGGTGTGTGTGACGTTTTAGGCAGCTGACCTACATTAAACAGAGCTGTGATGGAGAGGTCTGGGGTGATGGAGTGGCTGCTTTGACCAGTGAAGAGAGGACGAAGTGGGCTAAGGTCAGAACCGAGATCGCTCTAAATCTCTAAAACAATCAACTTACAGTATAATATAACATAGTCTTATCATAGAGCACACAACATAAAGTATATATGCAACATAGTGTTTACTGAAACAACCAGAGCTGACTCACTGAGTCAACATTGAAGAATCTGAGAATCACTTACTGTCGCCTCAAACACACTGCAGTTCCTCGCTTTGCGTTGTTCTCCAGGCACGGGAGCATCTGATCTCAATCGATCCTGTCAATAAGAACGTACTGGAGACCATCCAAAGCTCGTTGTTTGTTCTCACACTGGACGATGCAAAGCCATATTCCACCCCGGAGAATTACACCTCGGTAACGCACACACACATGCATCATGCACGTTGACCAACTTTGTTGAACGTAACTCTTTAGCTCCTTTGACTGTGACTGTACACAGCTGACTGTGATGCCACAGTTATTAGAATATATAAGACACAGATGTCACATAGTGGACACCAAATCACTGGATAATGCAAATCACAGGTTTATGTTAATGCGCTCATTGTAATATGTTATCGTTTCTATAGTAACAGCTCATTCAACAGTATGGCAGATGCTCCACATAAACATGGTAAAAAACAATGTGTGTAATTGTTGATATGGTGAAGTGTGATCTCTGTGAGGAGATGTTTATTTAGCATTTTTGAAAGGAGTCTCCAGTGTCAGCACTTTGTAACAGCAAGAGAATTCAGGTTTTATTCCCTTTTTTTTTTTTTTTTAATAGCTGTAATCTAAAATCTCTCTGTTTTTTTTTTATTTTTTTTTTAAATATAGATGACCCTGTTGGCTCTGACAGGAGACCCCACTATCCGCTGGGGTGATAAATCCTACAACTTCATCAGCTTCGCCGACGGCACCTTCGCCTCAAACTGTGATGTAAATCCAGCCTCATCATCCTCATTCTCATTATTGCAGTCATCCATCTAAGTCCTTACATATATTTGATTATTGTTCATGTTTTTTTATTATAGCATGCACCCTATGATGCCATGGTCTTGGTGTCGCTGTGTTACTACATGGACCAAAAAGTGAAGGCCATCAGTGGAAAATGGAAGGTAAGGAGACATAGAGTGTGTGTGTGTGTGTGTGTGTGTGTGTGTGTATATATATATATATATATGGGTGTGTGTTAACATCACTGTGTTGTGTGCAGGGTACAGAAGTGGTACGGGACCTTGCTGATCCAGAAGAGCTTGTGTTCACTGTAGATGAAAAAGTCAGGAGAGACATTAAGCTGGCTAAAGAGCAGTACAGCAAAAGTGTGAGTCTCACACACACAGTATAGCATCTCTGCGCTTGCATTTCTGCATCATGTTTCAATTTTATTTTGGCCCAGCGTTTTAAATTTATGCCATATTACAAAGCAGGCAGGGCCGGCTGGTATAAACTGACTAGCAGGACTAAGCGCTTGCTCTCTTGTAAGGAAAAAAAAAAAACATTAAAAAAAAAATAACGCTCAGTTTTCTTGCCATGTACATTGTCTTATTTTCTGTAAAGGAGATTATTTTTTAATTTTTGCAGAACCAAAAACACACCACAAAAAGTCGTGTTAAAAATACACAGAATGGCATGAAGAAGGGGCTGGGGCTGATTTCTAGCCCAGAGTGTAGATTCACACAAACTATCTCTGAAAGTCGTGTCAAGTGAAATGCCTCCTTAGATTTCATGTGCATTGTGGCTAATTTATTCAAGCCTGCCATGCTTCGCTGACACATCCATAACACATCATCAGCAGTGATTGAGATGGTGCACGTGAAATACAGTCACGGGTATAATACATGAACAAGGTAGATTACTTTCTTAATCACTGATTTTTCAGAATGCCATTGGAGGAGAAACTAGAAGTATATAGACTAAGCAAACATTGTCCAATCAAAATAGAAATTACACTAAGGGTCAAAAGATAGAACCGTAAATTTTATGCCTATGATGGTTTCATAACAGTTGATAAACTGATAACTGAGTAAATGATACGTAATAGATTTTTCTAGCCTTCCTATTCAATATCGTGACCAGCCATCGCTGAAACTAGAGAATATATTACAGGGGGTGAGATCATGTACATGTAAGGTACACCACCCACGTAAAGGTACACCACCCACGTAAAGGTACACCACCCACGTAAAGGTACACCACCCAAATTAGTAATTCATGACCATAAAGAGCTTGCGTGATGATGTGCAAACGAAGCAGTGTAATTAGTCTGACTATATCAAGACATCAGCGATATTCAAGAGCTGGCTCACTTTGCATGCGAGGAGTGTGTTCACCTATAGAGAACTTGGATAAAGTGTGGAACATTGGGCAATTTTTTTTCCCCCCGCTGAGGTTGCACCTGCTCCCTATAGTAGAAGGGACGAAGCCACCACGTGATGCTGTGGTTCAAATTCTGCTGAAAGTTTTTTTTGCAACAAGTGACTAGATGGTAGACACCAAGTAAAAGCTAAAAAGGTTTAGATTTTAAATTTCTCTGGAGTGTTTTTTTTTTTAAGTGCAAGTTGATGACCTTATGGTAATTTTTCATTTCCATTTAGTGCAGAAAAAGAGTTTGATTTGAGACATTACTACGTGACGTTTTCCAACCATGACTTCAATAGATGGTTTCATTTCCAGACTCAGGATCTGCAGGTCATCTGCTATGCCTTCACCTCTTTTGGGAAAGCAGCGATCAAGAAGAAGAATCTTCACCCGGACACATTCGTACAGTTGGCCATGCAGTTAGCGTACTACAGGCAACATGGAAAGTAAGCATCTGCTACTACGACGCTATCCTGCTCTAGGTTTCTCAGTGTGAGGATTTCTAATACATCACATGATGCAGTAATGGTGGTACGCCAAGTGATATTCTTTCTTTCTTTCATTCGTTGTCCATCTGTCAGACCTGGGAGTTGTTATGAGACCGCCACCACCCGCCGTTTCTATCACGGCCGCACGGAGACTATGAGGCCGTGCACAGTGGAAGCCCTACACTGGTGCAAAGTCATGCTGAATCCCTCGGCAACTGTAAGCAGCCTGTAACAGCACCATCACATGTGCACCTACAGCTGAACTTGTAGAGCTTAAAGGAGCAGTTTGTCATTTTTTAGAGGCCTCTGCTGCCTATATGGCGAATTACAATATGTTGAACCTGCATATGTCTTGTGAGTTGCCTTTTAAGGAAAAACAGGCAGAGCTAAGTAGGAGGGAGGGGCGGAGCTAAGTTCAGGGCTGGAAATGAGAAATCTAGTGATATCCACTGGATAGCAATCTTGCTAATAACATTTTTTTTAATGGTACTATGGTACCATATAATATTATAGTATGAAGGTATGTGGTATTAATAGAGTTTTGAGACACTAACATTGCAGACTGCAGTTTTAATCTTTAAAGTGGCCAGTTTAGTTGAGTATTTTTTTTAATTAGTATTCCTTCACAGACTGAAGAGAAAAGACAAGCGCTGCTTCGTGCTTTCAACAAACACAACAAACTGATGGATGAGGCTCAGAAAGGAAAAGGTATGAAACATGTCTCAAGTTGTTTTCTTTAAGTTCAACTTTTTATCTAGGAAAGTGGGAGTAAGTTTTAAAAAATACTCGCTTATTCATCATCAAAAAAAAAAAAAAAAAATTTTGACACAAATTTTGATGTGAAATGCCATCATGTGAAATGTAATCATGTGAAACTACATCACATGAAATACTGTCATGTGACACACCGATACGTGTTCCACCGTAACGTGAAACCCTCATCACGTGAAACACCATCACCTGAAACCCTCATCACGTGAAACCCTCATCACGTGAAACCCTCATCACGTGAAACACCATCACCTGAAACTCTCATCACGTTAAACAGCATAACGTGAAACAGCATGATGTGAAACTCTCATCACGTGAAACTCTCATCACGTGAAACTCTCATCACGTGAAACTCTCATCACGTGAAACTCTCATCACATGAAACACCATCACATGGAACTCTCATCACATGAAACTCTCATGACGTGAAACACTAACACGTGAAACACCATCACATGGAACTCTCATCACATGAAACTCTCATGACGTGAAAAACTAACACGTAAAACACCATCACATGGAACTCTCATCACATGAAACCCAGTATTGTGCATAGAATTAACCTGCATTTTGGAGTTTTATCCACATTACCACATTAGTTCCAGTCTTTATGTTTGTAGCATAATAATCACAGAATTTGTGCTGATTTTTTAAATTACTCAGGCTTTGACCGGCATCTTTTGGGCCTGTACCTGATCGCCAAGGAGGAGGGACTTCCTGTTCCTGAGCTCTACTCAGACCCTCTCTACACTAAGAGGTTTGTCTTATTTCTTAATCTTATTGTTGTAGAAAAGCTAAACATGCTGCTGCAGGAGATTTGTACTGAAGTTACATGTTATTATACAGTAAGTTTATAATAGTTTATACTGTAATTATGATTTTTTGGGGGATTTTAGACCAGGATTGAGCTTCTTGAAAATATCAGAGGCCCTATTTTTTGATTATGGTGCAAGAACAAGAACAAAACTGGCACGTTGTGTATTTTTGGTGTCATGACCATTGGCAGAAGTAGTAATGTGTGCCATTCATGACGTTTTCATAATGACATGAATAGATTTTACATACAGATTTTATATCTCTGTTTAGTGGTAGAAATAACTAGCTGACTGATAACACTTCATATAAATATAAATGTAAATATATTTTCTGGCACTATATTTTAGCAGTAGTGTCACAAAAGCAGAGCATGTCAATATGTGCTTTTATTCTGAATGTGAACAGTCCAAAATCCACATAAACGCAAAAAATGCAATACGGAGATTTAAAAAAAGGATTCAAGAGGAAATATGCAAAGGGTCAATAATGAATATAGACAGAATGACAAAGAAAGTTTTCTCTGTGTTTCTCCGAGCAGCGGCGGAGGAGGGAATTTCGTCCTTTCCTCCAGCCTTGTTGGCTACACGACTGTTCTGGGGGCCGTCGCTCCCATGGTGCACCACGGCTATGGCTTTTTCTACCGCATCCGTGACGACAGGTGAGCTCAGAAATATATACGCACGTCTTTTTTATTAGGCAGAATTGTTAGGTTGCAGCAGTAAAAATGTTCCAGTAGTTAAACAAGTTTGGATGTTATTAATAGAGTGTTATTTACCCTGCTTATTTTGCTTCCAATTTTAGGATTGTTGCTTCCTGTACAGCCTGGAAATCCTGCCCGGAGACAGACGCTGAGACGTTCTTTCAGAACTTGTGCACCTCCTTCCATGATATCATGCGGGTCACGACCCTGTCTCACCTGTAGAGTAAAGCTGTCTGGGAAATGGAGTCCTTTTAGTACGGTTTCAACTTTATGTAGACAAGCTAGCAGTGATCAAAGTGCCTTTAACTGTATTAAACCTCAGGCTTTCACGCAATACAATACGATTTAGATTCATAAGTAAATGAGTCGATATCTGAATCTGCTACCATATGATAGGATTCAATTTAGCAGCCTTTGATCGAACTTTGTTCAGAATCTGTTGTAGGCCTACTGTTAATTCGTGAATGATAATTACATAAAATAGGACTATTTTAAAAGTATCGGAGTTATGGAGCTATCATCTAGATAGACAATTAAATTGTTTACACATCAGTTTAAAAATATGAATTATTTTTACACAGCAGTTGTTTGTCCTTCAATAATAATCGATTGTGATTGTTGCATCGATTAATTTCAGTCATTGCTTTTTAAATCAACGCATCAATCCAAATCATCAGATAGTTACACCCCTAGTAATCAACGAAGAATTAAAAAAAAAATTAACAGAATATTCGTGACAGGTTTTGTTTGACCAAAGGCACTTGTAATAATCTTTCATATTGTTGCCTTTAGGTGTTTTACACCTCACCTCACGCTGTTGGAGAAAAAACTGCGATGAGCACTATGTGCAAGTCTCATAAACTAAGGTATTATTCAGATTTTGTTTAGTCTTTCATTAAAAAATTCTATCTTTTAAATTAGGAATTTTTGTTTAGCATTGCGTTGGTACTCTTTAATAAATCTCTGCATATGTTACAGGTCAAGAAGATGTAATATGTAGAGCTTTAAATGGAACAGTTTAAATGCTCTTACTGTAGTTTACTAACTTAAATGAGAGAGTAATGTAGAGAGGATTTAGTACATCAGTGGAATTGCTTAAATAAAAAGCTGTATTGAGTAAAATCATTTAGTTCCGCGTTGAAATGACTTATAATTCTGAATCACTGTAAATTCAGTTGATGGCAACGTCACTTACCGTTGTTAGGATTTACAACATAAATGTAGTTGATCGGTCTTCGACCTTAATTAGGGCTATACAAGTTTTCCAACTTTAAAAAAAAAACCAGAAGATGTATGTCGGTGGACGAGACAGCTAAAAAATTTTTTTTAGACAATAAGAAAATAGGGAGGCAAAAGTCCAATGTGAACACTACTTAATAATCCCCCTTTATTTTATAGACCACAGAGCCCACAGTCCCTCCCATTTGGTTTCTGTTGGCTCACACTACTGAAGCTCTTGATTTCACAGCAATAAATTCAGCACAAAATGAGATTAACTGCTACCATGAGCACATGCCTGTTTCACGTCCTGTATCCTTTCCCCTTTAGTGAAAAAATCATAACTGCTTCGGTTAAAGTGTAAATATTGCCCTGTCTGGATTTGGTGGTTAATTATCTAATGTGTTCATGTAAACAGTGCTGTCTCTCTCTGTGTATGTGAAATGCACAAAGAACCAGATGGTTCAGTTCATTACCTGGTATTACCTTATGGATTTAAACTTTATCCAAAGCTGCTTTAGAGAATGTGATGAGGATTACACAGAAAATGCAACACAACATTGATATATATTGAATGTATAGAAAACATGATAAACCCCCATGCAAAGATCAATGCAAGTGAACAGAAACAATGCAATCATTCTTACTTCATTTTATTTCTGTAATTAGTTTTCTGTTATATACTGTTTTGCTAATTTTAATTTTAATCACAAGTGAAATGTTCTTCATTCTTCTGTGCTATATCGCTGTATTTTGAGTATCAATCAAGAGTAACTTCTTTATATTTTGTTATTACTGTATCACAGTTATTAACCACTTTTTTCCCCCTCTCCAGGCTAATGTGAATCCTGGAATTGATCTGTATTTAACTCAATTTTTGTTTTAATAAGCATGTTTGTGTCAAGTCTTAACTGAATAGGAAGTACATTTGCATGAAAGTAGTGGCATCAGCAAGTACTACATGTTTAAGCTAAAGAAAGATTGGGGGGGGGGGGGGGGGGGGGGGGGGGGGGGGGGGGGGATGTCTCTTCCCTGTCAATCACAGCGACTAACTAATCCTGGGCATCTGTTAGCTCACGTATGAGGAAGAGGGAGGATAGCGCTTTCTGTTTTCGAACTGGTATTCAGGCTGCATCACAGTGCAGCGTGTCAGAGCAGTAGTTTGAAAAGATATGGCGGCTGGCTTCACGTGTCACGGAGGAAACGTGTTACCCTTCACCCTCCTCGCATGGTAACTGTCATATGATAGGGGAGAGCTGGCTGGTGGGTGAGAATTGGCAGGTGACCAAAACTGGGGAGAAAATTAGATGACTAACCACATGCTGTGGATACTAATATATTTTCAGAGCAAATTTTTTTCCCCAAATGTAGTTATTCCATAGCACTATGCTGAATGTCTGTATGCACTGCAATAATTCACTGACAATTTCCATTTAATAATGTGTATACGCTTTAAGAATTGTGAGTTATGTAATTATAATACTGTGCCAGACAGGAATTTTTAGGACTTTGTAAAACATTAATGCATCCTGTATGAATTTACTGACAGTAGACATAAAAGACTGAAAATAAAACTGTAAATGAATTATATATATGTGGGTATGTGTGGGTTGCTGGGCTATTACAGTCTAACATCACATTTATAACAAAAAAACAAAACAAAAAAACAAGTTAGCAAATGTAAATAAGTGAAACTTTATTCCAAAAAAAAGTAGCTAGCCAGTATAAAAACATTTGTGCCCTATTAGAACACAATACAGTGCCATCACAGAACTTTATTAACAATTATAAAAATTAATAATAATTCAGAACTTTATGTTAGCTGCATAAGTGCCAGTCCCAATTTTTCTTTTTGAAAACCTGTTTTCTTTATAAACCTTCCTTAATTTAAATAAATATGTATTAGTCATAATTACATACATTCAAACTTGCCAAACACAAAGTAGCCAATGATTCTTATTACTTCTGTGGCACATTTTGGCTCGCTGTAAATCAGACTCCATATCTCTCCCTGTCATTATGATTGGAAGTGTGTGGCTAAATTGTTATTTTAATAAATGCGTTTAGTTGTATTATGGATTGTAACTGACTATGAAGCTGAACCGAGTGAGTGAAATAGTTAAATAAACTTACAGATTAGAAGTGAGTACATGTCCAGCAGACAGAGGTTATTTTAAAAGTACTAACATCTTCAGTAGTCTTCTGTCCCTGTCACTTTTCTTACTGTGACCATGGTTTTTCCTCTACCACATCTATTACAGCTTTTAAATATTAAAATGACTACGTCTCATAGAAGAAAGAATCACATCTGCAACTTACAACCTCATCTAAATCCTGTCTTACATAACAGATCATCTAAAATGTTATGATCAACCCCATTCCTTTTTATAGTAGAAAAGTTAAATTTCCATACTGCATAAAACAGCCTGGTTCCCTGTCACTCTTCTCAAGTAGTTGCCTATTTGCTGTAACCCATTTGGGAATTGACGAGGGTGTAGTAAACCCCCTGCTGGCTGAGGAGCTGTTTGTGTGTGCCCTGCTCCACCACCACACCATTCTGAAACACAGCGATAACATCAGCATTCTTGATGGTGGACAGCCGGTGAGCCACTATGATGCAGGTACGACCCTCACGAGCCTTATCCAAGGCCTCCTGCACGATCTGCACCAACAGAGAAAATCAGTCATTCTCATGCTGTTGAATATCTGCATAGGCACTGAGTTACTGCTGCTATGAGTTTGAGTTTTCACTCTTTCAATCCTCAAGCACCATGCTGTTTATATTAAAGCAATATCCACACATTGGGCTTAAGTTATATCCCTAGACAATGCAATCACAAGCCCTTAGATGGTGGAACACAAGCAAAAGCAACGTTTGGATAAAGTTCTGCTATTAAGATGGATTTCAAAAAGACGTCTGATTTTTTTTTTTTAACATTCATTTCACTACAAACATTTGGTCCTTTCCTCTTGTGGGGGCTTTTACATTGCTTTTCTTATAGTACATATACACACTTGCACTCCGATCACAATGTACACTGTTTTTACACTTACTAAAGACTGTCCTGTGTTCATCCCTGAACTCTTATTCACAGCATCCTCATACTGAAATTCCTTTCTACATACTTAGTACTACTTGTATTTACTCTTCTATATCTTGTATACTGTAATGATTTATAATCTCACTATCCCCATGTCACCCAGAGGGGTCCCTTTTGAGTCTGGTTCCTCTTATGGTTTCTTCCTCATGTCATCTCAGAGTTTTTTCCTCACTAATGTTATATCTAGCTTGTTCAATATGGATCTAAATCTACATCTGGATTTCTGTAAAGCTGCTTTGTAACAATATCTACTGTTAAGAGCACTTTACAAATAAATAAATAAATCAATAAATCAATAAATCAACTTTTAATATTTTTATAATTGTTTCTAATATGTTAAATCAAATTTAAATTTCTAGATCAATAAGTCTAGAAGATCTAGAAGTTAAAAATCACATTATGGCTCAGTACCTTTTCACTTTCTGTGTCAAGAGCCGATGTGGCCTCA
This sequence comes from Pangasianodon gigas, assembly GCA_022758105.1. Taxonomy (NCBI): domain Eukaryota; kingdom Metazoa; phylum Chordata; class Actinopteri; order Siluriformes; family Pangasiidae; genus Pangasianodon; species Pangasianodon gigas. Next base: position 5,225,474 of record CM040475.1, read on the forward strand.
TCCAGTAGCAGCAGTTTGGGGTTGCGCAGGATGGCTCTAGCAATAGCGATACGCTGCTTCTGTCCGCCTGACAGCTGAGTGCCTTTATCACCTGCCTGAGTCTGGTATTTCTGAAAGACAGAATACATCAGACACACACACCAAACCAGTTAGAGGATGTTCACTCATTATGCTTACACATCATGCTTGTATATCACATATCATTTCCTTGTTGTATATTTGTAAACGTGCTAAATCAAAATGTCAGGAACAGTTTCTTAATTTGACGATTATGCAGATAGATATTTATTCTAATTTAGAATAAAGAAAATATGCACTTATGATTTAATATTCAATTTAATGGAGCCAAAATGTTTTTAGTGTATATAAAATACTTGAGTTTCATGTGGTTTGATGGGATGGATGTTCTATTAGCAACCTGAGAATGCTGGTTTTAATAATATTAGGACTGTAATAAAATGATGTTCATCATGTAATCATGTATACCTGTGGAAGTCCCTCTACGAAAGAGTGTATATTGGCAGCCTTGGCAGCTTGTTCGATCTCCTCATGAGTGACCTGCCTGCTGTTATCTCCGTATGCGATGTTCTCGGCCAGGCTGCAGTCAAATAGCACAGGCTCTTGGGATACAATACCAATCTGAGAGCGCAGCCAGTGGATGTTTAGCTGTTTGACGTTGTTATCATCTAGCATCTGCCAATCAAAACACAGATAATGTTATCATCTACATTACTAAAACATTAGAAACAGCACAGATGAAAAACAGTGTAATGACTCAGATAGGTTCTGTCATGTTTTAGTGAGGAGTAATCACTTTGTTACTCTTGCTACCCTGCAGAACGCAGTGTATGAGACCATGAGAGCAGTCTCACATTCTGGATATAGGTTTACTGTGCAATTTGTCTAAATAAACAACAGAGGACATTGAATGGTATTTTATGAGCTAAAGAGTACAGTTCCTTTTGGCTATACACTCGTTGACAGGTACATTACTTCGTTTAAGATTATTACTTGTCACACTGTAAGTGGTGGTTCCAGTAAAACCTTGGTCAAATTCCACATCAGACTGTGATAACATTTTCTCCATGTCAGATTATACAATGAAGATCCTCTAATGATAGACCTGTGCTTAAAGAAAACTACTAGAATGTGCTTACATCATACACACTGGCCACACTGTGCAGAAACTGGTCCACTTAAAGTATACCTATTAAAGTGGTGATCCTATGGTAGTCACTTTCCAATAACAGATGGGGTAAAGGGGTCTGTTCATAGCAATATACAGGGTACAGTGAGTAATTGTACAACTGCAAAGTGTCCCTTCATGCTTTTTACCTGAATAAATGCCCAATGTGTTTATATATAGTGGATAAGTTAAATGCACAGTAAAAAACTGATATTGTGTGTGTGTGTGTGTGTGTGTGCGTGTGTCTCACCACTGTGCCTTCTAGGGGATCGTAAAATCTCTCCAGCAGCTGTATGGTGGTGCTCTTGCCACAGCCGCTGCTGCCCACCAGAGCAAGGGTCTGACCCTTCTTCACTCGTAGCCGCAGGCCCTGCAGTACAGGCACGTCTGGCCGTGACGGATATCTAAATTTCACATCCTGAAAGCGCACATTCCCTTCGAAGTGATCCTGCGAACATAAGACAGAGTTACTCCAGAGGTGTGTACATGCATGAACTGAAATGCACTACACATTAACACTTAACACTAACACAACATAAACAAATTTCTCAGTGTTAATGTGACATTTTATGCTGAAAAAAACACATAAAAATGCATATAAAAGGGCCACAGTTTGCTTCCTTTTGGTTGAAGTTCACAAAGCCATAAGACAATCATTAATTTACAATGGCAAATACAGAAGTCTCAGCCTAATATTCATTTTGAATGTTGTAAATAAAAAGTAATAGCACATGAGAATTCTATCAAGAGTGTTTCTTTTTTATTTAGAGAAAGAGAAATGAGAGAAACAAAGGGAAAGAGCACTGTACCGGCTTTTCTCCCTCCTCTGAGTCGTTGTCGATATCTGGCACTCGATTGATGAGCATTAGGATATGGGAGGCCGACATCTTAGCCTTGGCGTAGTTTGGAGTAAAGGAGTTGGCTTCTCCCATTGCCATGGCTCCATATATTACAGCTGAGATTACACTGAAAAACAATCAATATACATTATATAAGAATAGTTCATTAAAAAGAATATTAAAAGAACTTTAAAAGTTTCCAGTGAAATAAGTGGAAGGACAGACAAGTCTTTGTCTTGACAGATGTTGATTATTTCGGTTCCTAGGCTGTATGCTTTAGTTATTGCTTTATAATAAGCTATCAGAAGTGTTTCATATGTCAAGAATATGATTTGCTTTTCCCCCACTGCCACTCCTTAAGTGTTGTATGATCAGGGAACAGTATAGTCAGGAACAGCATAGTCTGTACACATAGTCTGTACATAAACTCTGAGATTAAAATGCACTAAATGGAAATCTGGTGCAAAGTAATACAAAGACTTAATATTGTTGCGTATACTTGATGTCTAGCCACACAAGAAGCAAATATTTTGACAGAACTTTGTTTTTCAATTCAGTAAGCAAAAAATCCAGTAAATAAAAAAAATGGCAGATAGTGCCCTTTACCTAAGTAGACATGCTTCTCACTTTTTTAAATGATTAACTTATACCATGGGAACCAGCAACCTTTGTATCCCATAATCAGTTCTATCTACTACTGTCCATGTCCAAGTCACTCTAATTCCTTGTGTGTTTATCTGTATATGTGTGTGTGTGTGAGTGTGAGTGCCTGTTAGTGTAGTACTGATTAATTTTTTGCATGCATTGACTCATGAAGACACTAGTAAGCTATTGGTTAACATACTTTATACATTGTTTTGTACTCACCTTGAATTTTTTCACATTTTATAGTGTTAGAACCTAGCCTCTTAGGTTTCAAAATCTAGTGGAAATCCTTCCCAGAAGATTCAAGGCTGTTACAGAAGCCATGGGATGGGGGGCAACTCCACATTTATGCTCATGAACAACAAGCACATATGGGTGTGATGATCAGATGTCCATACGTCTGGCAGTATTGTGTATAAGACTTCTGATAGTAACTAGTTGTTTAACAACAGGGGGAATACTTCAATACTGCAATCACTACTTTATGTAGAAGGTTAATTTTAATCACTTACAGAAAAACACCCTCAAACGTCATCATTTTCTGCTCAATGAGCCATGCACCAAACTTGAAGCAGCCTGCATAGGCAAAGTAGATCATGGCTTGGGAAAAAGAGAAAGTAAAGCCAAAAATATGTGCCTTCTTCTGAGCATTCCTGAAAAAAAAAATACAACCACCAAAATCACTTTGTTACTCCTTTACGTAGTTAGCTATAAGACTTTTTGATCAAGCATAGACAGATGAACTGACTTGTATGGAACAATTAGGTTCTGCTGGTAAAGACTCTCAAATGTCCTCTCTCTGGTCAATGATACGACTGTGCGGATATTTTCTATGGCTTCAGTAGCAATCTGAGAGAAAGAGAAAACAATGACTTGTCTTGGTAAAAAAAAGTTGCAAAACAGCTTTGCACTGGTTTTATTCTAATTAACACAAAACTTCAAATTGCTAAATATACTGTGGAAAGCCACATCAAAACTTCAGACTGACTAAAGGTGGGATTCTTTCAACAGCAAGGACGTGAATCATGTCTTTTATTTGCTTAGTTTACTATGAACAATGCAGCACCTTTCCAGCTTGCTCTAACTCCTTCTTGTCCTTTGCAGCATGGCCTCCTAACAACTTCATTTGAATAGCCCCTGCTACAGCCATAACTGGCACAATGGAGAGGATGAGGAGGGTGAGCTGCCAGCCGTACACAAATGAGATGATGATTGCAGTGCCAAGGTTGGCCACATTCTGAGCCAATGTGGCCAATCTCAACCCCGTTGCCTGTCAAAGAACATTCACAATATATTAATACTACTTTTAGTGTTTCCTCTTTTCCTTTAAAGCAAAGAGGAGGAGATAGAAAAAGTTCTAATTGTATTAATGTTGGATAGCTCATGTTTTAATGCAACAGGTTAATAAACCTGCAGAAAAGGTGCTAGTACGTGAGTATTAGGAGTTGTGATATTACGATGTACCCATACAAGTACATCCCTTTTTAATGAATAAGGGGTGCACTTACATGCTAATACATTAATTCATTTATGCATGACAGGGAAGGATTAGCTGATATGTAAGCATCCAGATATCTTTAGTGTAGGGATGTAACCGAATACAAATACATTACTCTGAATGAACAGCTAATGTATTCTACACAGACACAAATGCCAACACAAACAGGAGGCATACTATTCACTTTATTTATTTATTTATTTGAAAGTTTGCCAGAAAGAAAAAACTCCAGATTTAAATATGAACACAGATACAGATATGGATATTTGGAGAATTAAACAAATATAGATAGAGTTAGTGGTACTCCTCAACTTTCCTCTGGACTTGTGAACTGTCAGATTTGGATACAACAGTTTACGCATGGTTAACTTGTAGAGAAGGTTCAGAATGCCAGATTTTTAGTCACTCATACAAACTACATCAGTACTTAAATCTAGCCTTGTAGCTTCAAGAGGCTAGAGACTGAATATAGATTAAAGAGAAGGGATAAAAACTCACACCCTGCACTTGAGCAGTGTCTGTGGCCAGTCTGGTCGTCAGCGCTCCCACACTATTCTTAGGGTCATCATACCAACCTAGGTCCTAAAACACACACGCACACATAAAATGAGCTCAGTCCTCCCACTTACTCTGTACATGAACATGGTTTAGGTGATATACTGGAAGCATTATTGTTTTGACTCTGACCTGTCTCATCATGGATTTAAAGGCTCTGTACCTCAGTCTCATAGTCAGAATCTCGCCAGCTTTCCCAAAACAGAAACCCTGAGAGAAATAATTCAAATATATTTTATTTACAAGTAAATTGCAAAAAACTACAGTCTACAGTAACAATATCAAATGCATATCAGGTCATACAGATCTTTTGTGTTGTTTTAACTGTTAAAATGATCTGTGGTGAAGGCCACTTCTGGTTCTTGGCCCAACAGTGCAGAGGTTAGCCTTACTTAGAAATTCATATATTACTATATAAAATATGCTAAACCCAGGACTTTTACTTTACCCAGTAATAACTGTAATATTTTATAATTGCCACCGTTGACACCTGTGCTAAATGTCATGGCAGATACACTGGGTTAATCAATAACCCATCAATGCTCTCTTGACTTACTCATACAACTATGTCTGTAAATGAATAACCTGTTATTGGGACTTTATTGAATGAAATCAAGTAGTAAAATGGAAGGCAATAAACTCTTTAACATGAACAATGATACAGTATGTTTTTAAGGCTTATGCTACCGCACCTGTAAGAAAAGAGCGATGAAGGAAATCACCCCAATGACAGCAAACAGCAATGAGAAGAGATTCGCCTTTTCCCTTTTAATGTCCTCGTTTACCTCAGCAAACACCTGAGAGAAAAAAGGAGAGAGAAAAGTGGAAATCCATCATCACTCTGATTTTTTAAAAATATCTTTGGTATTAATAACTGCCTTTGTGTGTGTCCTACAGCAGTGATTTTGGAGAAGATAACAGCAAAAGCAGGCTGCAGGCCCCCATTGATGATCGCACAGAAGATGCCCACCACCATGTAGGGCCATTCTGCCTTATTCAGACTCAGTACTCTGAAGAATGACACTTCTGGGACCTTTTCCTCCTACAGAGAGAGACGAAATACAGTGAAATACTTTTACAATATCAGTATCATCTTCAACATCTAATCAAAAAATGGACAGATAATAATGCTATATTTTCTCTTCCTATACAGGCTATGTTTTTCCTTTGTTTTAGGTCACATTTTCAACATCTGAATGAAAATAAGAATAAATGTATGTTGTGAAATGTGCATTGCTGGGTGTTTTACCTGTGCTGAATCTTTGAGTTCATCCTCCTGGCCTTTCTCTGAGCCAATGAAACTCTTGGATTTCTGTCTGTAGAGTGTGTGTTCTGTCACAGACGTGGTAGAGGGGCTCTTCTCATCCAGCCCTGCCTCCTCTGCTTTTAATTCTGTGGCTTCTGTGCTCTTAAACGTCTGAAGAGTCAAACTGGTTTTTATTTCCATAATGTTTGGACACATTAATGTATATACAATATATACATTACAGATAAATATGTATAAACTAAGTCACTCTTATAATCATTCTCTCTTAAACTGTGAGAGATCAGCTCACCTGCATAGTGACCAGTGAGTGGTAGACTCCCTTTTTCTCCATCAGTTCATCGTGTGTGCCGAGCTCTACAATGTTCCCGTTCTGGAATCCAGCGATGACGTCAGCATTGCGGATAGTGGACAAACGGTGGGCCACTATGATGGTCGTCCTGCCAAGTCTCACCTACACCAAATCCATGTATAAAGCTTATCATACCAAGTATACTTTCTTTGACTACAAGTGAACTTTATGCTTTTTATTTTTTTTTGTACAATTCCTGCCCACTAGGTTGTCCGTCATGTTAGCTATGCTGTAAATGTTATTGAGATAAACTATAACTCCCGATAGGATGGTAATGCAGATCAGAAACAGAGGCTACATCAAATGTATCTAACTTGAAAGATTATCTCGTGGCTCATTCTTGTCAGCAAACTCATAAGGAATAAAAGGAAATTAAAACTAAAATATCCTACATGTTTTCTGAATGACTGCCTGCCTGTCTGTCTGACCAGATCTCCAAGTGATGCCATGGTGATGGCTGATTTGCCTTGGCAACCCAATTGCTCATTGATCAACTGCTGTAGACTGCACAAGAAGTTGGAGCATCATAAATGGTCAACCAGTCTCCATGTTTGATGAGTAATCATGACAGTTTTAATTTTAGGGCTTATTTCAAGGCAAGTGCAGCATCCATCATTCCATCAAGAAAGATAGATAGATAAACATTTTGTATGACACAATGACTGTCGGATTGGGTTCCACCTCACTTACAAGCAGCTCTGGATAAAATACTGCCGTTAACCAGCCTGCTACGCCTCCAAAGGTGTAATAAAGTGGTCTTGTTTGATGTGGTTACCTTATCCAGGGCTGCTTGTACAATCGCCTCACTTTCTGTGTCCAAAGCTGATGTTGCCTCATCCAACAGGAGGATCTTGGGATTGCGCACAAGAGCTCGGGCGATGGCAATTCGCTGTTTCTGTCCTCCACTCATCTGTGTGCCTCTGTCTCCCACCAGAGTCTCAAATTTCTGAAAATAAGTGCACACATAATAAACGAATGGAGCCTAACAGCTTTTATTTTTATTGCCAACTTTTTATTGCCAGACACTTTTTTTCCTAATTAGTCCTTTGAATAACAGGCTCTTTTCTTATGATGTTCTCCTCCTTTTTTTGCTTATTCTTAGGTGGTCTTACATCAGGAAGTTTCATGATGAAATCATAAGCATTGGCTTCACGTGTGGCCTGCTCTATCTCCTCCTGCGTCACATCCTCATGGCCATATCGAATGTTCTCAGCAATTGTGGTGGCAAAAAGAACGGGCTCCTGACTCACAACGCCGATCATCTCCCTCAGACAACGCACATTCAGAGTGCGAATGTCATGGCCATCTATACTCACCTAGAGAAAGAAAGTGGGTTGAGATGAGAAAGGGTTGAGAAAGTGTGTCTCCTTTTATTTTGACCACTGTCTCTTTTTCTCTGCCCACACTTACTGCTCCTTCTTGGGGGTCGTAGAAGCGCTGAATCAGTTGGACTGTTGTACTTTTACCACAACCGCTGCTACCTACAAGAGCAATAGTCTGTCCACTGCTGATCTTCAGATTCACGCCATTTAGGACCTACAAATACAACAAGAAATGGGTGCTCTGAACATTTTTTCCTTTGACATTTTCCTTTAAGACCAATAAGATTGACAGTTAACATTTGGCTAAGTACAAGCTTGAATGTACTTTCACATCCTGCCGCGAGGGGTAGCTGAAGTGAACGTCTTTGAACTCAATATTTCCTTTCACCATGTCGGGTTTGTGGCCTTCATCTGAGAAACTGTTGATGCTGGATTTCTGTGGACAAAATACAGGAGTGCTTGACTTCCCCACACGAAAACAAAAACAAACTCCAAAACAAATAATTAATAAAATATTTCATGTTTTTAACTCCCGACCAAAAGCACATCTAATGGAAGCTTGTTTGGACTGAGTGTTGTTCAGAACTCAGTAGGAGACTAGCTCTGGTCTGAGTTCTGAACAACACTGAAACAATGGCAGGAAGCTCTAACGCCATGTTTTAATTTATTTGGATAGGCTCAGATGCATTTCTTAATTTTTCTTTGTTCCTCAAAGCCCCTGTTTGCGCCCTGAATGTTTATTATAACTGAAAAATTGGCCATGAAATAGAGTGTGCGTATATCTGTGTGCATGTTTGAGTGTACACTAATCCCACACCCTGACCTCTTCTTTCCGTACTGGGAAGAAGCAAGAGACAGGAAGTGAGAAGTCCCAGGCAAGATGTCCTCCAGTTCAATATGCTAGAATATTTTATACAGTAAGGGGTCTTCCAACTTCCCTTGTAACTGCTGGAAAAGTAATTAACTTCCAGTTTCTGTACTTTAGTCCTACTGTAGATTTACATTTGGTATAATCTTTGACATCCAGCATTATAACTAAGGACTAATATTAAAAATGCAGTAGAGATTTTCCTTTTGTTTAACTTTAAAAATTTGAATTCGCTAGATGTGAAGGATTTGTGATTACTAATTCTTTAGGGCTGAAATTAAAACCTGAATGCAAGAAGACAATTATAAATAAAATAAAACTATAAAAATATAAATAAAATATCCCAAAGGTGTGCATAACCCTGAGATGACCTTCTCACTGGTGGAAAATGATAGAACAACATTGCCTACAGCTAGCTCATCAGTGTGAAGAATATCTAAGAGTAAGAGTTACTTCAGAGTTAGTTTAGGGTCTGTGGTTTTGTTATGTAATATCTTCGAGAGAAAGCACAAGGTCAGTAGGAGGTGTTACTCACGTGATCGATGATGTTAAAAACCTTGTGAGCAGCCCCTCGTGCACTAGAAAACGCTTGAATGTTAGGAGAGGTCTGGCCAAGGCCGAATGCTCCAATCACAACAGCGAAAAAAACCTAAATGGGGAACAGAAAATGTGGCTTTTTCTGCTTCTGTATGTGGTTATGACTGAGTTAACAATTTAGTAGATTGGACAGTGATATTTCTTTTCAGAAAATGTTGCATTTGTATCTTTATCATGCTATGCAATTTGTACTGTACACAATTTTAAGTGAAAGCTCAGTTTAACTGGCCTGTTAACTTCTGATATAAAAAAAATATATAATCTTGTCACAATAGCCAACAGTGACTGACTATCCTTTTTGATTCATGGATTTAACAGTCAAGTGACTGAATATATTAAACCTTATACTCACTGTCAAGAGTGTTCCGATGTCATACTCCCCAGCGAAAATCAGCGTGCTGCCATACCAGAAGGACAGAGCGTAGGACATGTAGATCATGAAGTATGTGAAACCCACAGCAATGTTTACTGTAATGGCTTTCTTTATACCAACATTCTTGGCTTCTTCCAGGTTTTTCTGATACCTTTCAAGAAGTAAGAGAAACTGGTAACACAAAGATGATTAAGGAGCCTCTAATAACATTTGAATGGTTGCACCAAGCAACCTACAATAGTTTCCATGTATCTTTACCACTTACCTATTAAATTGTGCAACATGTAACATTGTATTTAAAAAGGCAAATTTTATATTTGTTGTTTTTATATTTTATATTTGCACACGGGACACAAATGTGCGGCAGTGTGCAAAAATGTCACTATGCCTGAATTCGTGTTTTTTGTCAGTAATATACTTTGACACCTCAACTTTAGGAATTTTAGGAAACTAAATCACTTTGGAAATAGTTTTGTTTTACCTGCATATTGTCAAACCAAGACCATGCTGTGTAAGGAGCCAGTTTAATAAACATAGGGGTAAAATAGTATGTCTGCATAAAGATGTCGTAAAAACTAGCAAGATTTTAGACATCTCGCACAGTGAATATCATGCTTTGATCAAGTTGTTGAATAGCTATTTGCCATAGTGAAATGAATGTTTTCCCAGGCAGTCACAAAAATAGAACACAAAGCACAGATAATGTGCAACTACACGAGATAATAACTTTACCACATTACCGTTAAGTTCATTTGTCTGCTGTTCAAATACGATTTACTGACTGTGTGTAGACACTTCTGATCTATGACTTTAAATACTAGTTGTGCCGTGTACATACAGTTATATCTACATATATAGCATGTCTTTGCTTAGACACAATTATAGTGGTCTTAACGTTCCCCAGATATTGGCTTTACACAAACACACCTCTTTAGTTCCTTCTTCTGTCCTCCAAAGGCAAAGACAGTTCTGATGGCAGACAGCACCTCTTCAGCTACAGCTCCAGCTTTCGCATATGCTGTCTGCTCCCTCGACGTGAATGAGGTCATTACCTAAACAGGAAGCAGGCAAACCTCAACACTTCTTTTTCCATGTTTATAATCAAATGCTGCTCTTAACTGAATGGGAAATGTTTTGGTGGTTAAAAAAATGTACGAAGATCCTCAGTATAGCTTACATTCCAAGTGTTCTCCCTGCCCTCCACCTCCCCATACTTATATACGCACTGAAATGCACCAGTGAATCATGCTCTTCTCGTCTGTTCTTGTGTCTGGTTACATTCTCTTACCTTGGTAATGACAGCACCTGAGATGCCTAGCAGGGGGCTTATGGAGATGATGACAAGGGTGAGCTTCCAGCCTTTGATAAAGCCAATGATGAAGCCCGTTAAAAAGGTGCTGATGGACTGAATTAATGTGCCCAGCTTGTCTCCAATGCCTTCATTTATCTTAAAGATGTCACTGAAGAGAGAACAGAGTGTAATACAGATATTTGTAAAACAAATCTTTTTCAATGAAAATTGCCTTTTACGAACTATGTGGAAGTTTTAATCCTTTTAAAAAAATCTTACAGATATCTGTGCATTGATTCACAATTGTTTCAAGAGAGAACTGAGTTATATATAAGAGCCCATTTTTCACTCCTACTTAAATATAGTGTATTTGAAATAAATTGTTCTTATTATTATCCAAAATTTCATAATTCTACTGGTACTCAACCCCGTCTCTTACTCTGTGAGCCGTGTGTTGAGCTGTCCTGTCTCATTGACATCAAACCAACCAATGTCCTGTCTGAGGATGGAGTGAAAGAACATCTTTCTCAGCCTCTTCACTTGTCGCCCTGCAGCCAGGGTCCAGAAGGCCACCTGCATATAGGCTGCAAAAAGGACTATGCCTCCCATGATGCTGTAGTAAATGGCATGCCTGAGCAGGGGCACACAGATAGGGTGTAAGTATGAGTTTATAAAAGACCACAGTCAGTGAACCCTCTAGACATCAAACAATCTATGGGTTATTTTTTAATATTACTTCCATACCCCACAGAGTGTGATACCTACTGTACACTTACCTGGCCAAAAGCTTCAGGATCTCGAAAATTGCAATCTGACTGGCTATTCATATGTCTGTAGATATACATTTCTTATAGTCTAGTGAACTCAGGGAATGACATTGAGCATTAATTAGCTCAGCAAAAGATACAGTGACCCAGTTAAAAATATGTCTGGATTTTTATTAACCAAGTTGAGGCCTATGTTTGCTTTCGAGCTATGAAGGCTAAATCAAGTGCTTTTTGTATAGTCTCTCTAAGACAAAGTTAAAAAAAAACATGCTAGTTCCAGAGGGTTGAAAAAAGTTTAAAGTTTCAAAGTCTCACTTTGCTCTTAATGTTTGACTACATGACTGAGAAGAGGTGACATAGATATAACTGTGTTAAAATAAGTAGTAAATTACAGAAACACAGCCAGTAGTTGACTATGAACGTTTCATGCATAAACTTTTAATTCAGACACAGCTTATGTAATGATGCACAAAGAGGAACCTGTTACCTTGTCATCTGTTCTCCAAGTGTTTGATTGGAAAATGGCCAGGTCATGTCTAGGATCAGAAATTGAGATATATGTATTTAAGAGTTAATTCCTTGTAGATCAATAAATATGTTAAAAATATGGTCTTAAGTTGTGCATCTTTTTTGTCTCAAAGTCTCATGTGTCTAAATTTATTCTCAGATGACAATACTAGATAAGTTAATCATATGTCAAAGTAAATGCTCATATAGAAATTGTTTTTTGACTCACTCTCAGTCATGTTTGGAGACAGGCTCTCTAAAATACTGTTGTCCACAAAGCTGTTAGTCATTTCTCCAAATACAATCACCATTGCAGGAAGCACTGCTCCATTGGCCATGGCCATAATGGCTCCAACCAACATCAGAAAAATGTCCAGACTATCAGCAAAGCGAAACTGATAGACAGTGAAAAGAGACACACAAGTTGCAGAACATACTTGGTCAAATAAAAAACCTACATAAGCAAATTTGTAATCAATTTAAAATATTTATAGTCTTGTCCTTCTTCGACTGCATCATTCATAGTTTGACTGACAAGTCTTAGTATTGAATCTTGGCTCCCGTTCATTATGAGGCAGTCTGTGATAAAAACCATTCTAGACTATGTTTTGATGAATTTATAATAAATATTCAAAATTCAGTTCACTCAGCAAATATACAAAAAACAGTAACAAATTTCCCACGTCTCACGTCTGTAAATTAAATACCATGATCATGATATTGTAGGATTAAAATGAGATTATAAGATTTGGACTTCCACTCACAATTTCCAGCGGTCCCACCATTGGCTCCGGGGCAGCTTTCTTTTCTTTCTTTCCCTTTTTTTCCCCACTGTAAGACAAATGTATATCACACTCAAATACTCCAACAATCCCATTAGGCCTGGGAAATATGACAATATGACACCAGTATTGTGATAAATTATGTCTCTTTTCTGAGATATTTGTACTGTTTACGTTTTTTAATTCATAAAATGTTAACATTTTCACAGATTTTTTCCTCTTTTTCCATTTTATATTTGTAGACATTAAAATATCATTAAACCTTTTCACATTTGTTTCTAAATGCAACACTGCTGTGTATCTGATACACTGTTAGCAAACTTACATATCACAATGCACATCATGTATCATAGAAATGTCTTAAAGTATTGTGACATTTTCACTTATACCACAATTCTATTGAATCCTCAATTCTGATTGGTCAGAAAGTGTTGATTAATTTTCTATAACTGACAGTAGTTCTGTCTGCAAGGCAAATCACAGGTTTATATTAATGCACTCGTTCTATTACCTTATCTTTCTTATAGTATGAACTTACACAGGAACTCGTATAGTGAATGCTCCACATAATTTCAGCCTAATAATAAACCTATATATTTAACATAAACAAGTATAATCATTGATATGTTCCAGCTTTCTGTAGGGTGAGGTTTATTTAACATTTATGGAAGGAGTCTCCAGTGTCAGGGCTTTGTAACAGCTTTCCGCCACTATCTTACTATCTTCAGGAAAGAGAAAAAAAGAGATGCTGGTGATGAAACAACTGTTTATATAGCTGTTATAATGTAACTGATATCAGGAACTAACTTGTCTCACAGACACTCCATAATGTTCCTTCATAGGACATGCTTAAAGTATACTTTCAAGTCAATATTTAGTTTTCTTCTCAACTACTGTACAGTTATTAATAGGCATACAGAATCTGGGATACTTTAGTTTTTGTCCCAAGTTAGTACAAAACTACACATGTTCTTATTTAAGTATACCTTTAATAATATACAGTTATGTGCAAATGTTTGTGGTTAATCATTATCACAAGATAACGAAATGATCCAAAAGTGAGCATGTTAACAGCAAAACAATGAAAATGATATTTCCAAATGACATATTAATGTGAACTTTTAATTCAATCGGCTCTAAGGACTTTTTCCGGTCTCCTGCTATTTTGTTTTTGTTTTCTGCAAATCACTGGCAAGTTTTTATAAGGTATATTCCACTTTTTTGATCATGTCTTTGTGTCTACTCTATAGACACGGTATCCATGAACATTTTTATTTTACTATACCCTTTCCATTAACCTGAAAAAGGTTTTACATTCCTTTGATTGTTGTTTTCTTGATCCTATTGACTCTGAACTTGGATGCCCACAGAAAAGCTGAGCGCTTGAGGTTGACTGAATCTTTCATTCCTTGAACATTTAACATTTTAAATCTTTACAAAGTGAACATGTCTTGATTTTAGTAAACCATTAGATGTCTTAATAAGTTAATTTAAATAATAAACATAACTGCTGACTCATTTGCTATGTGTTTAGACTGGATGGAAGTCTTTTTTGTAGAGGGGGTGCAAACTTTTGCACTCAATTGTTCGTAAGCAGTTATATTACACTTTAAAAAGTAAAGTATCACTAAAATATAGTATATTTTTATAAGACAACGTACCTTATGTCTCCATTTGGACTGCCTTGTCTTTCCTCCTTCTTTAAGTCGTACTTTTTGCCCATGGTGTCTGTTTTTGTCTTGTTTCTCTGAAGCCGCTTGTTGTTCAGGAATGATGTTAACTTGAGCTCTGCGGCTTCCTGAGGCAAATTAATAATTTTTTTTTTTAATTAAAATTTCACTGTATCATCCCCAGTACGGAGAAGGTCTACACAACATGAGCAAAACGACACAAAACAGTCCGAGAAGTACAAGCGACGATAAATTACAAATGTAGAGTTTAGCTTGCTTACACACAGCCCTTACCTTACTGAGAGCCCGTGCGCGTTCTTCAGGTCGACGAGCTTGGAGAGGTAGCGCGCGGTCAGTGCGTGCGAGAGCTTTTATTGTCCCTGCAGTGACGTCATTTACAGCAGGAAGCACGAGGCTGTTGATGTATGTTGCATATGGTTGAATTTGGTGTTAGACATTTTGTCAGGCAGCATTAATATTGTGAATAATGTGAATAGTGTTCAGTCTCTTTTGTTTTCTTGTGGCATTGAATAAAAAATGTTGCATATGCTGGTGTCTTATAAAAGATGTAAATACATATAATACTGTATATCTGAGCAAATATGAAATGAATTACATTCTTCAGAAAAAGAGCAAAGAAAAAACAAGAATAAAAAAAAACTGTCCTGTTTCGGTGCCCACTGTAGCCTCAGATTCCTGTTCTTGGCTGACAGGAGTGGTACCTGATGTGCTCTTCTGCTGTTGTGGCCTATGTGCCTTGTGGTTTGACGTGTTGTGCTTTCTGAGATGCTTTTCTGCACACCACGGTTGCAAAGAGTGGTTAATCGAGTTACTCTAGCCTTCCTGTCAGCTCAAACCAGTCTGGCCATTCTCTTCTGACCTCTCTCATCAACAAGAACTCCGCTCACTGGATGTTTTTTGTTTTTCGCACCATTCTGTGTAAACTTTAGAGACTGTTATGTGTGAGAATCCCACTTGATCAGCAGTTTCTGAAATACTCAAAGCAGCCCATCTGGCACCAACAACCACGCCACTGTCAAAGTCACTGATATCACATTTTTTTCCCATTCTGATGTTTCATGTGAACATTAACTGATGCTCTTGACCTGTGTATGTATGATTTTATCCGCTGTGCTGCTGCCTCATGATTGGCTGCTTGTATAATTGCATGGATGTGTAGAGGTACAGGTGTTCCTATTCAAACATACAGTATATCCCATACACACACACTGAAGTGTATTTAAGCATTTAAGCAACTGCTGTAGATGTAGTAAAAGTTAAGTGAAGTACACAGCATTTCTAGAGAAATAGGCCGTATCGTACTACAAAAGTTACTTAAGCAAGCAAAGTGCTTTTCATATGAAAAAACAGCAAGTGTCCTTCATATTGTGGTGACAATGTGATGATGATGATGATGATGATGTTTGTGTTTGTGTGTGGAATCTTCCCTGTTGTCATATATGAACAGAAAATACAGAGAGATTTACTTCTGAAAACAGCAAATATAAAATATTATAGCTATAAATCATATAAAATAATAAATATGGTGGAGTTATGTGTCAAACTATTTTGTATTTCACACTAAAAAAATCAGAATTTATATATAAAGTGTATAATATAATGAATGATATAAATAATATGTGCTTTGCAACATGGTCATTGTTTTTTTGTACATGTATAGGTCCTGCTATGGAGGGAGCACCAAGGTCATTCTATTGCTTGTTATATAAACATAATAAAACATACTTGTTATACTTGTTATACTGAGGTGTAATTGTACTGAAATCATAATAGAGCCGAATTTCTGGCAAAGGTGAGCCTCCATATAAAGTAGCTAATTATTAATATGACTAGACTGTATCTATATTCAATTCGTTGTCATTTTTAAAACAAATATATAAAATAAAGTAGTACAAACAAATATATAAAATAAAGTAGTACAATGGGGCATACAGTATAATAGTTAATCAATTACAGAATCTGTTTAGTATATCTAACTATCTAACTGATATGTTCCTCACCATAAAGGATCTCTGTCTATTGCTTTCCCTCTTTATTGCCCTCTCTTTTCGGTTATATCAGATCCTACAAACATCTTGGGTTATCATTTCACTGTCATACAGTGAATGATTCAGCACAAATGTGATTATGGTGCAGGTTTCACATCCAAACCAGGATATGATGTCACTTTATGATGTCATTATATAACTGTTTAGATAAAGTGATTATATAGAGTTGGCATATTTGTTCTAACAGACACTCTGATATCTATTTAGCAGCTTGGAGTAAATTTCAGGAATTATAACCACATTTTACATTTTTCTTTTCTTTTACTGTAAACCAGCACATATAAAAGTACACACACAAACATACACACTCTGATTTGGCTTCAGTTCAAAAAGAAGACACAGACATCCGATGTTTAAGACTTCCTCTTAATAACCAAAAGTGATCAAATATGTAAAATATTAGTCATGATGGTGATGTGCTTTAAGTCAACCTGTGTCCTTTGTTTATGTCACAGGATACATGTTGTGTCGTGTCTACCTATATCACACACATCTTCACAGAATAGGATTCACCAAGAGATTGAATCAGAAAATATCTGATACCACTTTCAGGGCTTTCAGGCCAGTATCTGTCTCAGCACTCATACCCAGCATCAGATTTCAAACCCAAATCAATAAACACAGAGATGTGACAAATCATGTTCTGCACCTATCTATTATATTATCTATCACTCCTCCATAATTCCTTTTGTAATAAGCAAAGGCACACAACATCACTATAGCGATTTTCTGCTGCTGCGGATGGTCCCACATAGATACCCTAAAGATCTCCACAAGACAGTTTATGTCCAAGTCTCATCCTTTTTTCAGTGGATAATCTCACCTGGAAACTGTAGGTTTGTACCTAAGACTGTCCTTTGCTCATCTCATCCCAAGAAAGATACTGAACATCTTTTCAACACACTGTACTGTTCGCCTTTGCCTCTTCTACTCTTGTATAATTAAACTATTTATAATTCCACTATCCGGTTTCCCCCAGAAGAGGATGAGCTCCCCTCTGAGTCTCCTCAAGGTTTCCTACTCATGTTGTCTCAGGGAGTTTTTCCTTGCCACCCTCACCTCTGACTTGCTCATCAGGGATCTTTTCGTGACATTGTTAAAAGTGCTACACAAATTGAAGTGAATTGAATTGTTTCACAGCATGCCTAGTTCAGTGCAATGATACACACAAACCAAGGCTATTTCACTGTGTATAGTTTTCTTTAATTGAGATCTCTATTGTGCTAAATGTAAGTTAGCTAGTTGGTTAGTTAGTTAGTTTGAAAGTTAGGTCAATTAGTTTTACATGCTGTTCATGTAAATTTTTTTATTTTTTTTCCTTTTGGAAAGTCTTACTTCTGACAGCCACCAGGGGCCACTACAAGAAAGATGATTATATAAAGAATCTCTTCTCAGGCATTGCTAAAAAGCATGAGTAAGAGCATGAGTAAGAGCTTTTGTCCACACATCCAGTGCTCTGTCTAAGAGGACAAAACATTGCCAAGACCATCATTTACATTTGTTCTTCACATTTTGCTGACACATTTGTCCAAAAGCAACTTATAGTTTAGACATCATACACTGAGCAGTTGATGATTAAGGGTCTTGCTCAAGGACACAACTGTGGTACCTTGGCAATGCTGGGATTTGAGCTCAAACCTTCAGTAGCCCAAAGCCTTAACCACTGAGCTACCACTTCTTTATTAATTCTCTAAGTGGCAGAAGTCAAGTAGATCATCAGGCAAGTAAACCTCCATGCAGGTTTGCTGGTTTAGTTAGTGCAGACTCCATTTTCTTTTGAAAACTAGTCAGATGAAAGGCACAATTTTATAAATACATATAAAGCCATGTGCAGAAAATATTTTTTTCCTTCTAAATGTAGTCTTGACCAGTTGATAAAATAATGATGAACATGAACATCATGCTATCTTTAAAGTGTTATACAGTCAAGAATTATTACACCAGAATTATTGACACCCTTCAGGAGAATGATTTAGTTGCATGATTTAGTTGCAACATTACAGGAAGAGGCTCAGTGCTGTTATTTTCTCCGGGGGAGGCTTCACTAAATATTAATTGTAGGGATGTAAATAATTTTGAATAATTTTGAGTGTTGTGCAGAATAAATTCAAATTTTCTCTCATACTCTCACTCAGATAATTGGAGAAACTACGTTTTTTTTTTTAAACCAACCAAAATCAATGTCATATTTCTCTTAAAAACACATTTGGTGAAATTATTGGCACCCAAAAGAATAAAAGTTTATATATATATATATATATATATATATATATATATATATATATATATATATATATATATACAAAGTTTTTTTTTACCTTTAGACATTACAGGAAGACGCTCAGTGCTGTTATTTTCTCCAGGGGGAGGCTTCACTAAATATTAATTGTCAATCATTTTGATACCAGTGTTGTGCAGAATAAATTGCACTATCTATCTATCTATCTATCTATCTATCTATATATATATATATATATATATATATATATATATATATATATATATATATATATATATATATATATATATATATGTGTGTGTGTGTGTGCGTGTGTGTGGGTGGGTGTTTTTTTTTTTAATTCTGTTAAAAAACAAAACTAAATAAAAATAGTAACTAAATAATGTCCTCAAGTTTTAAACTCAGAATATCACATCATCACTAGTGTTTGCAGATTTGTAAATAATCCATACATAACAACTCTCTTTGTCAGAAGTAGCTATTCTCAGTGCTCGTGACCTCCGCAGGCCAAAATTATGTGATTGAGCCACTGTGGTGGTTTGGTGAAATGTAAATGAAGAGTGAAATGTAAGTAGTTACTCCTCTGTGTGGTTCAGCGGTGAAGAACTCCAGTTCTGGGGGCAAGATCATTTTTTATCTTTAGTCATTTTCCTGCTCAAACATGCCTGATTCAAATGAGTTCAACAAATCCGACAAATCAATCCAGTACTCTAGGTGTGTTTGAGTAGGAAAACTGGCAAACTGTGCTCCAAGACTCTAGTTGTTATCAAACAGGAAGCTTCTTTTCCTGTCGAATAACCAAGTCTTACCTTCTGAATACAGTGTATAAAAATATAACAGGAACTAACTTGTTTCCCGGACATTCCACAACAATAAATGTAACAATAAACAGATATTATTCTTCAAAAAATAAAAATGAGGTGTATTCCCGGCTCACACCCAGTGATAGACGCTTGGGACCCTGATCAGGATAAAGCAGTTACTGAAGATGATGTGATGTTATCATTGGCAAATTGCTGTGGTATTAAATGGATGTGCTGTCATATACACCCACCATCCAAGAACAGGAATCTGAAGCTACAGTGGGCACAGGTTCACTGAAACTGGACAAACGTTGCCTGGTCTTTTTTCCAGTCTTCATCTGATTTTGGTTGGTGAGCCAGCTGTCTTTTGGTTGATGGTTTTGGTGAACCTGTGCCCACTCTTGCCTCAGATTCCTGTGCTTTGCTGACAGGAGTAGAAACTAATGTGGTCTTCAACGTGTTGAAAGTGCTGAGATGCTTTTCTGCTCACCACGGCTGTAAAGAGTTATGTTGCGTTAGTTTACCTTCCTAGCAGCTCGAACCGGTCTGGACATGCTCCTTTGACTTCTCTCATTCGGGCATTTCCGCCCACAGAACTGCCACTCCTAATGAAGTGGACGGTGAGTGTATTGGCAAATAAATGAGTGTATAGGCAAATAAAGTGGTAATGTATCACACTATGCATTTTTCCTGTAATATTTTCCTGTAATTTCCTGTAATCCTGTATTACTTATAGAGGTGATCTCTCCCCCGCCCTGTATGCGCAGAGCTTGCATGCTCTCCCGCCCTTCAGGGTTTTCCTCCGGGTACTCCGGTTTCCTCCCCCAGTCCAAGGACATGCACTGTAGGCTGATTGGCGTTTCCAAATTGTCCATAGTGTGTGAATGAGTATGTGTGTGTGTGTGTGTGTGTGTGATTGTGCCCTGCGATGGGTTGGCACCCTCTCCAGGGTGTCCCCAGCCTTGTGCCTTGAGTCCCCAGGGATACGCTCCAGGCTGTGTAGGATAAGCGGTACAGGGAATGGATGGATGGATGGATGCAGGTGAAATGAAGTTAAGATTTTTTTTTGTATTTAAAAAAAAGGTTCAATTGTATTGTCTTGGGTTAATGGGAGAGAACCTTGCTAATTAGAAAGTAAAAAAAGGAATCTTAAAACGACAAAAGATAAAGAGCCCATAAGAATGTAATGCAAATTTTAATGTGTTTTTAATCAGAATTGAAAATGCATCATTATTGGAGAGAAAGAAAGACAGATCTTCAGTGAATGGGAACTCCCTTCCTTCATGTCCACTGTAGTAGCAGTGCGCACGTGACTGGTGAAGGCGAGGGCTGCGTCCCAATCTGCGCGCGCACTACCCTAACGCATAGTACGTCCAAATAATACGTCAAATACAGGTTACCATGGTTACCATATGTAGCGTAGTATTTGCACGCGCTGCTTAGTAGGCTACAGTGATGTGAGATTGGGACGCAGCCGAGGTAAATCCTTCCCTTCTGCTTCTGCAGCACGCCTCCGTGATCGAGCCGCGGGGCCTCGTGAGGAGGACAGGGCATAAAAGCAAAGCGCGGTGGGACAGACAGACAGACAGACAGATAGACACACAGATCTCAGGACCGCACAGGAAGCGGGCATGGCATCCCCGAGCCTGGGGTTTAACGGGGCTCGGAAGAAAGCCGCCGCGAGGAACGGAGTCGTGGAGAGGAGGAATTTAATCACCGTGTGCAGGTACGAGATGAGCGCGTGCGCTTTCATTACACTGGTGATTAATCATCATTATGCGGCTTTACACCAGAAACTGCACAATGCATATCTTTCCATTGTTCAAACTGGTTGCACCTGATTTAAACTGCTTACTATTAAATTCTTTCACCCGGAAATTCTTACTTCATCTCTCTACATTAAAGTTCTTTTACTCTGCAGCAGCCTGGATTAATGCAACTGTTTATTTTAATATCTTTGCATTTAGTTGTGACTGTTTTTTTCCCCCTTCTACGCTTTTTTGTGATATAAACCCCAGCCACTGAATCAGCATTTTGCTTTGTAAAGGCAAGATCAGTGGAAGTGTGTAAAACGCGTGCTGCACGCAGAAACAGTCAGATCAAGTTGCCAGATTGAGTGTTTTCACTCTGCTGTAAAAACCCATCCGAGCCAGGCTGTTATATCAGGAGTGGCAATGTGTGCAGTCCTATATGCCATTTAAAAAATCTTCATTTCATGCTCAAGCTTTTAATAAAAAAGGCAATATTTGCATTCCTATAAACATAACCGAATAAGACTTGCCATATTTGATGAATGCTTGGGTGAAGGGAAGTAGTTACATAATTAAGCGATGCAATTTATGAAAATTGACTATATTTGTATTAGTTAATCCGTAATAATTGTAGGATTAAAAAAAATAATAATCGAGCACATTTTCCTCCCTCACTTTCCAAACAAAAGCAGTTCATTAAGGAGGAGTAAGGATCAATCTGGCAACCACGGCGGCACACTCGCATCACGTCATTTTTATGCAAATTAGCCTGGTGACAGAAGCTGATTTCTGTATTTCATGCTGCTTAGGATTATGTCTATATTTTTGTTATTTTTTTTAAACACCAAATCATTGAAGAGTATAATTATAGACGATTCAGTCATTTATTTATTTATTTACCCATTTATCTATTTATTTACTTATTTGTTAAATTTGCACCAGCAAACAGACCTATTATGTGTGTTGCAGGTGTATAATTAGAATTAAATTAAGTGGTGAGAGTGGTATTTATTCCCAAGGGGCAATTAATGAGACTGTGGAAAAGCCAATGAAACTGACCCTATCATTACAGCAACAACACAAAACACATTAAGAGTAGGAATGTCCTGCAGTGACACTATTTTTATTTGTATCTATTTAGAGGTCCAGATATTTGTATCTGTATTTGGATTTAAACCCAAAGTTGGTGAAGCCTAAACCGGGAGCTGTTTTTTTTTTTCTTTTTTTTTCCTGAAATGCAAACACTGGAAAGTTCATAATTGGTCTTAACTAGAAATGTGCGTGAGATTGTTTTCTTTTCCCACAATGTTTTGGTTTTACTTTCCAAAATAGAAACAAACTTGTAGCCCAATTCAAGAGACCACAGTTTAACCACAGTGACCCTGACCAGGCAGTTACTAAGGATGAATGAATGAACCTTGTAAATGCATTGTTCACATTTATGTAATGAATGTAGTCTTTCCTTTTCCCGTGATCTTAATATCTGACAGCTCACTCTCACCCATGCACTTCAAGAAAAAAAAAAATCTCCCAGTCACATAACTTTTTTGTTGTGTTCTTGCTGTTTTTCCTGTTGTGTTGTTGCACACCTTTAGTTTCAGCCAGATGCCTAATGAACCTTTCTGGCTAGCTTTCTTAAAACAAACAAACAAAAAAAGAATAGTGTGCCTTCTATTCGTATTCGTACTGGTATTCGTTTAGAGCACATTATCTGTTCATTCCGAATAATTTATTTGTATTTGGTTACATTTGTAGTGTATATTGGAAGAAGAAATTAAATTAAATTAAATTAAATATAGTGCATATAAACCGAAAAACCTGCATGTGTATATCTATATATGAATGTAGTAGTGGCACTTTGAGTCTGAGGGTGTTTCGGGGCTCTGGAGAAGTTTTGACATGCCCTGACATTTGTGCATTTTTCATTTGCTTATAAAAATATAAATGGCTAAAGTCTGATTACACTGTAATCAGCACAAACTGGGCTACAATAATATGTGTGCAGCATATATGTACAAGTTTGTATTTTGGAGAAAATAACAGTTATGTGTGGTTATTGAAAAAACAACAAAAAAAAGTTACTGAAATAAGGCCATAAAACTCATTCAAAACATTTGTCCCCAAGACTTTTGAGAACTGGATCTTGTAGCCTAGAGTTTTTGCTTCAAAATGATGTGAAAATCATCCTGGTCACTCATTCAGAGAAAACAATATATTGATTTAAATTTTCTAAGACACTTTTTGCATAGAAAGTCCATATGCGAGGAGGCGTGAATGATCATGCATAATGCTGTGATTCACACCTGAGAAGACAAAGACCCGCCTAATGAGCTGCATAATGAGCCTTTCAGTCAGGTATGTGAAATGCCAAAAGCTAGCCAAAACTATCCCAGATAGCAACAAAATCTGGGCGAGGTCTGGCTTACTTTAGGCCCTTCTGGTTTAATTCTGGCACAGCTTTTTTTCACAGTCTTATGTGAAACAGCATTAGGCTGAGCTCTGGCATGAGTTTGGCCAACCAAAAGAACTAAAAGGCAAATGGCTTTTTTGGCTGAGTCTTGGCTGGAGTTTGGTCCACCAGAACAAGAAAATAGTCTGCTGCAAACCTGGGTGGGTTTTGGTTGGGTTTTGGTTAGCCAAAGAGTAAAGAAACAGCTTTACAGCCAAAGAAATCTTGTGAAGTGATTCATTTGTATGTCATACGTCAATAAAAAGTTAATTTTGTCAAAAACTATTTAAATAATGAAAATGTGCTTGATGTAGTTAAAATTATTGAATATTTGTTCCAGGGCAGAAACTTTTATCAAAAGCTATTTTAAAATGAGGGATAAAACAAATGAATTCTAATGAATTCTAAGCAGGTAATAATATGTGTTTTTGTAAAGAAAAGAAGACTTGATGGCTCTGTTGACCAGATTAGCTTGATGGGCACTTCAAACAAGGTGTCAATGTGCAGAATAAAAACAAAACAATGAAATGTTTTAGAATGAAGGAAGGTTCAGTCTGCAGCATCATTCCTAAGACAAAAGACTGAATCAAGGTTGTAACCACACCTTGAACAATGTCTTGTGATTACAGCCCTGGACTGAATAGGTGTTTAAGAGTTTATACCTGAATGGTTGTGAGTGAATTTTAAATGTCTTTTTCATATTGTTTTAACAGCACCAACTTCATATAGGTTTATTCAGTAAAATGGAGCAAATACAAATCAAATACTGAGACACTGTCTGACAGTCTGCTTCTTTATAATTTGATATCAATCCGAGAAGAAAGATCTACAACTAAACAAAAAGTTACAAAGACAAACCTTCATGGATCTGTTACAGTAGTAAAACGTTTTTGTGGGATGTTAAAAAGTAAAAATAAAATTAATTAATAAATTAATAATAAAATATACTATAAAATATAGCACCATGTCTTCGGCCTACAACAAAAAATAGACGTGTTCAGACCGATCGGCATGTGACATTATAATACCGCGAGAGAGAGAGTCGAGAGCCGAATGTTCCGTGTTCTTTTTTTTTTTTTTTTTTTTTTTTTTTTTTTTTTTTTATTCAAGGAACAATAACATACAATATGTTATCAAGACAACAACATTAAAAATAAGAAAAGACAAAGGAAAAAAAGATAGAAAGACAAATTACAACAAACAAAACAGTTGCCAGGGGGAGGAAAGTATAAAACTTCAAAACAAAAATACAAGATATAGATACATACACGTGTATGTATATATAAAATCAAATAAATATATTGTAAAATTCACAGACTTTCAAAGTTCTTACAGCTTTCTTATTCACAGAGTC
Organism: Pangasianodon gigas; assembly: GCA_022758105.1. Taxonomy (NCBI): domain Eukaryota; kingdom Metazoa; phylum Chordata; class Actinopteri; order Siluriformes; family Pangasiidae; genus Pangasianodon; species Pangasianodon gigas. The sequence continues at coordinate 5,250,655 of CM040475.1, forward strand.
TCTGATACTGTCAATATATATACATATTTCAGTCAACAAAACCATAAAATTGGGTTTTTTATTGGTAAATTTACACTTATGAATGTGAAATTTGGTCAATAGAATAAATAAATTAATTAAGTAAAAGTACCGTTCCTCTTGGTCAGGATAGTCAGTAAAGCCAAAGAGTACATTTTCCCACAGGAGTGAAAAAGGTCTTAAACACTGAATATTTTCGCTAATAAATTTTTGGACCTTACACCAGTGTAACGGAGTATGTACAGTGCCAAAATAAGTGCAAGGCAGTTTCCTCATATTCATTACAAAAAATACAATTTACATTTATTCCTTTTTTAAATTTTTGTAAATAATGATTTGCTGGATAAAATCTATGAATGAGCTTATAAGAAACTTCTTTAATCTTATTTCTAAGATGATATTTCTGTGGTAACAACCACACTT
>CM040475.1:5251195-5267422 GCA_022758105.1 Pangasianodon gigas
CTCAACTTTTAGGGTTTAGTCTTTCTCAGCAGCGCACTACTCGATCAGCTTGTTTGTTCATTCGAAGCTTTTCTGTGGTTGGTTTTTATTTGCTTTATGCTAGAAGTGCTGCAGTTATTCACAGTCCTCATTTTCAGTGCATAATGGAAAACTTGTGGGCGAAGCGAAGTGAGCGAAGTGAAGTGAGCGAAGCGAGCAAAAAAACATGCGCAAAAGGCTAGGCATGTCGATAGGATGTTTGAATCTTTGGAGAAGGAAATTAATTCTCAGCCTGAAAAGAGACCAAGCACTGGCACCGATGCATGTTCTAGTGTTGCCAGTTTTGAGACTGTTGTTTATGAATGTGAGGAGGAGGTTGCTAGTGAAGATTCTATTGATAGCGACTTTGAAAGTGTTTCATGTAATGATTTGGCAAGCTCTTTGTCAGGCTGGGCAGTTGAGTTTGGTGTTTCTTTAGTTGCTCTTACAGCACTTCTGTCTATACTTAAAGTGCATCATCCATTCCTTCCAAAAGATGGGCGTTCTTTGCTCAAAACAACTAAACAGTATATGGTGGACAAAATAGCGGGTGGTACTTACTACTATTTTGGAATATTAAAATCCCTTGGTAAAACGTTTGAAAACCTGTCCTTTAAAGTTCCTGATAGACATGTGTTCAGGTTACAGCTAAATATAGATGGCCTGCCTTTGTTTAAAAGTTCATCTCTTCAGTTCTGGCCAGTGTTGGGTATTTTGCAGGATTGTGTTAATAAAAAGCCATTTTTAATTGCTTTATTTTGTGGTGTTAAAAAGCCAAACCCTGTTTCAGACTACCTAGGTGCTCTTGTAAAGGAGATAAATAGCTTGACAGAAGGATTTGTTATAAATGGTAAGACTTTTTGGTTGAAGATAACTTCAGTTATATGTGATGCTCCAGCTAGAGCCTTTGTTAAATGCATTAAAACTCATACTGGCTATTCTGGATGTGACAAGTGTGTTCAGTCAGGTGTTTACACTAACCATCGCATGACGTTCCCTGAGATTCAGGCATCTCTAAGGACTGATGAGTCTTTTAAGCAAGCTGTAGATGAAGATCACCACTTAGGACATTCACCTCTCACCTGTCTGAAACCAAGATAGGGATGGTTAGTTGCTTTCCTCATGATTACATGCATTTAGTGTGTCTTGGTGTTGTTCGAAGACTTTTGGATTTGTGGATGACCAGTACTGGACCTTTACAATGTCGTCTTTCTGGACATCAGGTTAAAGCCATCTCTGAAAGATTAAGTCATTTAAAAGTTTTTGTCCCAGTTGAATTTGCCAGAAAACCAAGGAGTTTGGAAGAAAGACTACGATGGAAAGCAACAGAATTTAGACAGTTTCTTCTATATACTGGGCCAGTTGTTCTTAAAGGTTTCCTGGCTGAGCAAGTGTATAATAATTTCATGCTTTTATCTGCTGCATTCTGCATTTTAGCACATCCATCATTCTGTTTAACAATGAATGACTTTGCCAACACTCTGCTTGTCTCATTTGTTGAACATTTCAGTAAGTTGTATGGCCCAGATTTTGTGGTGTACAATATACATGGATTGATTCACCTTAGTGATGATGTGAGACTTCATGGTCATTTAGACCTAATATCAGGGTTTCCTTTTGAAAATTACTTGCAGAAATTGAAAAAAATGATCAGGAAACCACACAGCCCTTTAACTCAAGTAATTCGAAGGCTGTCTGAAATGGAAGCTGTACACGCAAACAGCAGTACTGAAGTTCAGGGATTGAAATCACAGGCAAAATTCATGCACACAGACGGTTGTTTGATGGAACTGTTGAGCAGTTCAGAGAGTTAATTAGGGATGGTGTGGTCATTAAAACTTCAAAAAGTGATAATTGTATTGAGGTTAATAATGTTGTTGTTCTGGTACAAAACATTATTTTGTTTAAAGGGAGCGAGTTTGTTGTTTATAAAGAGTACACCAAGAAAGAAACTTTATTTGACTACCCAACAGTTTCTCAGGAATTAGGAATTTTTGTTGTTTCAGACCTGTCAATGGAGCTAAAATGTGCAAGGCTTAGACAAAATATACACAAGTATGTGAGGTTGCCCCTTGAGGGACATGGCAGGTTTGCTGTTCTTCCCCTTCTACATTTAAAATGAATTTTTTTTTTATTTATTTTATTTTTTTTATTTTGCTTTTTTCTTTTTCCAGAATTTGTTCTACTTTGTTCTAACACAAGTTTGTTTGTTAGTTCTATGCTCTACACAAGTATGACTCACCTAAGACTCGTTTGTTTTCTGTGTTTGTCTTTATATTACCTTTATCTATTATTAAATGTTTGTCTGTGTTTGTTTGAAATGTTTATCTATTTGATTTGCTTTCAGAAAATATGTACCACATTGTGAGCTTTCTTGATACCCAAGAAGTGGAGGTTGTGCCTGCAGTCTGTAGTAAAGAATACCTGGGTAAAGAATGGTATTTGTTTATGGCCTCCATATAAGGGTGAAGGAATTCAGAGGGCAACCAAGTGTTTGGAGCAACCAAAGGAGTCTTGGTCTGCTTATAAAGTTAAAATTATGTATACTGCAGGTATGTATAAATGCTTTTTGTATACAATACATTCAATTCAAAGGGTTAAATGGCAAACAACTTCTGATTTGTTTTGATTTTTCAATTCTGTCTTTGATAGAAAACTATAGTGCGTCGGAAGCTGCCGCTTGCTGAGCAGCAGACTGATCTCCAGTCTGAGGCAGAGCCTGAGTCCCAGAGGCCACCAAAGTGCAAAATGAAGTAAGATATGCATATTATATACATTTACACATTACATTATATTACATATTATATAATATACATATTATATACAGACTATATCACAGACCTGTCTAAAAGGTCCTTGAATGATTGGGCAAAGCAATATTCATGTCACTGATCATACACATCTTACTGCTTAAACTGAATTTGTCCCTGAATATTATCTTCACATGGACATGTCATTTTTGCTTCATCAAACTTGGTGATCATTAAATTTTTTGCCTTCTCTAAAGACGAAACCGGCGCCTACTGGATCATTATGACACTGACGATGAGGCTACTGCACCCCAAAAAGACAATATGCCACAAGCCCCTCAAATACAACCACCACCTAAAAGGATTTGGTCATCATCTACTGAGCTACAACCAAGTCCTCAAGGACAAAGACAACCTCAATCCTCCGTATGGCCTCAGAAATCCTCGTGTCTGACACAGATCCCAGAAACTCCAGGACCATCATTGTTGGACATGAGCCCTTCATCTGAATGGCAAGAGAGAACTCTTGGGTCTTCATTACGCCAAGCGATTGACATGCCTGAACAGACGCCTACTCTGCCTTTTCACCTTACTGCCCAACAGTTTTCTGCCAGAACATCACAGGACATCATAGTGACACAACTTTACAGTCTCCCGATCAGGCAGTGGAATCACTGTGGCATCATGACTCCTCGATGCCCAGACTCCAGACAAAGCGCCTCCCAAGCAACGATCCATTCCAGAGATGTAAGATTTTTTTTTATTTCATAATCACTGTTAGTGTAAGCCTGATGTCATATGAGGGATGGTGTGGTAACCTTACAATTTCTCTGTAATGTTTCAGCACTTTTTCATGACATCTTAACAAAACTTGAAATTGTTATGGAGCAGCAAAGAAACATTGTAAGAATGGTTCAGGATCTCAAAGAAAACAATGTCAGGGAGATCACTGAGGCTAACGACTTAACTACAAAACGTTTTCCAGTTGAAGATTTAAGATCATTAACTTCCCTGGAAAGTGATCTTCAATCCTCTCCGGAAACGAGACGAAAAGTGGTAGGTAACACTAACGGTTATGCACAGTTCCCTAATGCCTACTGTCATCACTTACATATCTGTTTCTAATTACTGTTATAATTAAATTGTGTGTGATCAATCTAAAGCAAACTGATCTAAAGAGTTAATTTCTGAATTTTTGATAAGTTGTATGTAGTGTAATTACTAATCCTTATTCAAAAGTATTCAAGGACTAAAAGTGTGCTTAAAAACATTTCAGGTACTCAAACTTGGATTGCTGGCTGGCGTGGATCTGAAGGACACTGTCTGGAGAATAATGAAGCAGGCAATTAAAAATGACTTTGCTAAAACCATAAACTGGAGAGGTGTAAATGGAAAAACGCCATTCCAAAGTTTGGAGCTTAAAAGTGTTGAGAATTGGTAAGTGCTTTTGTTGCAAGTCTTTGTAGAACTTTTTCATGACTTTCATGTCATTAATGAATATTGAATGTCTTGGTTCTTTAGTACTATATTTTACTATATGCTTTATTTATTATACATTTTATTTAAATGTAATTTTTCTAACTCTGTATCTGTATGCTCATATTCTAGAGGCTGTAAGAAGAAATCCAGTTTGTGCCCAAATGACTGAGCTGGAGGTTGAGCAAGTTATTAGAAGGTGGTTTTATTTTGCTGGTGATCGTGAGGGTGGCAGAAAAAGAAGCACACCACTGCAAAATGTTAATCTAAATAACTAATTTTTTGTTATTGTATAATTTATACTTTTGCACATACTTTTACTTTTGCACATGTGTAAAAATATATTTGTTTTTCTAACCATTTTTTGTTTGTTGGTTTCACTTGATTTATGCACATTTACTTTAATTTGCACTATTGCTTTGCTGTTTAACATTTACATTTTATTGCTTAGATTTTAATTACTGTTATACTTCTATTATATTGTGACTGTTGCTTTTATTTTGTCTTGATCTACTGCTATTGGTTAATCTGGTTAATTGGTTAAACCATTGTTCTAATTTTATTTTTGTTTACATGTTTACTTGTTTACATTTTTTCACATTTTTAATTTGTCTTTTATAACCGGCTTTTGTTTATGCACTGCCCATTTACACTTTTTTGTTTGAGGTTTTGATTTAGTCACTATACCCATTTACATTTTTTGGTTGGTTTCTTTGATTTGTGCACTCTACATTTTTACTTTTTATTGCCTTGTTTATTATTTAACACTTTGCCTAGTTTTTATTCTCTCATTCTTGTATTGTGACTTTTGCTTTTGTTTTTTATTGTTGTCTTTAATTTATTACACTGTCCATGGCAGTTTGGCTCTTTTCTGGGTTACACATGGGGATTCAGGCAGTGTTATGGGACAGTTAGGGCTGATTCCAGGGACATGAAAGAAGTTGTGGGTGAGTTTTGGTCTGCTTCAGGTATGGTTCTGGTATTCTTTAGGCTAGCAGCTTAAGGGCCATTCGAGGGGAGTGGGCTGTGGTGGTATGTGGGCCATAACAACAGCCTAAATTCAACCAGATAAACCTGCAGTTTATGGTTTTAGCAAACCAATTTGCTATCTGGGAAGTCTGAAAAATAATTTCTCTTTTATATTATCAGAATAGGAATTATATAGGACTTACTCATCGTAACAACTTGCAGGAAAATCCTCAGCTGGATCAATTCGCTCTTCAAAATGCAACCGTTCGTCGTCGGAGTCGCAATCTTCTTCTGAGGAAAAGGTACATTCTTCCTCACTGTCCAAAATCATCTGAAAAGCTTCCTCGCCTGAATAGCGTGCCATCTTCCAAATGCGTAGGAAAGTCAAAGAAATAAACTATGTGGAAACTTGATATTTTTTATGGCATTGTCCGGGGGGGCGTGTGCCTCGTACGTCAATCACCGAACTATTTTTCCTGTGAATAGCGTGTGGGTGTATCCCGCCTCAGGTCATTATCAGATAATGAAGTGAGACGGAAAGACTGTACCTCTCTTTCATATGGATTACATAAACTTGACGATTCAGTTCATTTTAGTGACGCGTTTCAAACGGATATGCGCGGAGACTGAGACGGCTGAAAGCACACCCTGTATATTTTCTTTATTTTACAAAAGCACAATGATTTGTTGATTATTGTGAGTGTACACAAATAAAAATAGAGCCTTTACAGATTCAAACGAGGTATTACTCTTATGTGTACGATCAAAAAAGACGGAACATTTTAAGTTCCCCTTCGGGAACTCGACCTGCGTCAAACAACGCTTTGGGAACGCCTCTGCGTGGCCACGCTCTGAATCACGTGTGTAATCCGTCCAACGGAATTGCGTGACGTCACCGGCAGTATAAAAACGCATGCGGTGGAGCCGGCGCCAGCTTCTGTTGTTCAGTAAGCGCTCTATGTGTGTTCGTCTGATTTACTGTTGTCTGTCTTATATATATATATAATATGGTGAAAAGAAGCCTTGACAAGCAGTCTTTTAGACTGTGCGTTTCATTACTGGTGGGGATACTCACAGTCTGTGTGTGGCTTGTTTGGGAGTGGAGCACGCTCGTTCAGCTCTTGAGGGAGCTGATTGCCCGCATTGCGTCCGGCTTTCGCTGCTGTCCGGAGGGCGCTCTTTGAGGAGGGCGTACGGTGCCTGTCTCTCCTCAGTGCCCTCGGGAGATCGTTTTGTCAACCCTGCCACCCCCAGTGCTTCAGGGCACAGCGGTCTCCAGCGAGCACTTCTCCCAGTTCCCGCCCAGAAATCAGAGCAGATGGCGGTTCGACGTCGCGATGTCGTTCTCGCCCATATGAGAGAATTGGGGTTGAGACTGAACGCAAAGAAAAGTGTGCTTTCTCCAGTGCAGAGGACCACTTATCTAGGCGTAGTGTGGGATTCGACCACGATGCAGGCGCGTCTGTCTCCTGCTCGGATCGAGTCGATCCTCGCGGCAGTCAAGAGAGTGAGAGAAGGCCAGTCACTCACTGCTATACAGTTTCAGAGACTGTTGGGTCTGTTGGCCTGCTGTACATGAGACCCTTGCGGTGGTGGCTCAGCACCAAAGGGTTTTCCCCGAGGGGCAACCCATTTCGCATGATCAAGGTCACGCGGAGAGGCTTACGGGCCTTGGACATATGGAAGAAACCATGGTTCCTGTTACAAGGTCCCGTGTTGGGGGCTCCTTGTCGTCGCGTAACGCTAATGACGGATGCCTCCCTCACGGGCTGGGTCTGTGGGATGGGCCCCATCTCAGGTGGCACATAAACTGCCTGGAGATGCTGGCCGTGTTTCAAGCAGTGAAACATTTTCTCCCAGACCTGAGGGGCCATCATGTGTTGGTCCGTACGGACAACACTTCAGTGGTCTCCTACTTGAACCGGCAGGGGGGTCTGCGCTCACGCCCCCTTTACAGGCTGGCGCGCCAGATCCTTCTGTGGGCCCGAGGGAAGCTGCTCTCACTGAGAGCAGTATACATCCCGGAGCACCTCACTCAGGGAGCAGACATCCTGTCGAGTCAGGGGCTGAGGCCCGGGGAATGGAGGCTCCACCCAGAGGTGGTGGAGCAGATATGGGAGAGGTTCTACAGAGCACAAGTGGATTTGTTTGTGACTCAAGAGACTTCGCACTGTCCCCTCTGGTTTTCCCTCACTCACCCAGCTCCTCTTGGACTGGACGCTATGGTACAGACGTGGCCGAGGCTGTGCCTGTATGCTTTCCCCCCAATTGCTCTGCTCCCAGGAGTTCTGGAGAGGGTCCGCCGAGACGGAGTGCGTCTTCTATTAGTAGCCCCTTACTGGCCGGGCCGGCCATGGTTTGCGAACCTGGTAGCCCTTCTCGAAGACTCTCCCTGGGAGATTCCCGTCAGGCGGGATCTCCTCTCTCAGGCGGGGGACACCCTATTTCACCCTCGTCCAGAGCTATGGAGGCTGTGGCCCCTGAGGGGGCACAGCTCGTAGCCTCGGGTCTCTCAACCGAGGTTGTAGAGACCATACTCCAATCCAGAGCTCCCTCCACGAGGAAATCGTACGCCGCTAAGTGGCATCTGTTCACGTCATGGTGTAAAAACCGTCAGTTAGAACCAGTTAACTGCCCGGTTGGTTCAGTGCTGGAATTTCTGCAAGAGCGGTTTGCCACGGGGTTATCCCCATCCACTTTACAAGTTCATGTGGCTGCTATTGCTGCATATCATGCTCCGCTGGGTGGGCAATCTCTGGGGAGAAACCCATTAGTGACGCGTTTCCTCCGTGGTACCAGGAGGCTGAGGCCCCCGGTACGACCTAGAGTGCCTTCTTGGGATTTGGCCGTGGTTTTAGAGGCCCTTTCTAAACCTCCCTTTGAACCTTTGGAGGAGGTGTCTTTGAGATTTCTTACAGTCAAGACTGTATTTCTATTAGCCATCTCTTCCCTGAAGAGAGTCGGTGACCTTCAGGCTCTTTCTGTGGCCCCCTCTTTTCTAGAGTTTGACCCTGGCATGGCCAGAGCCTTTCTTTACCCCAGACCGGGGTATGTTCCTAAGGTGCCCTCTGTGGTTCCACGGCCAGTCGTGCTTCAGGCATTCTGTCCACCTCCCTTTTGGGACCAGGACCAGGAAAGGCTTAATTGTGTGTGTCCAGTGCAAGCACTGGACACATACGTCCACAGAGCTGCCCTGTGGAGGAAGTCGGACCAGCTGTTTGTCTGATACGGTCCTTATAAGAAGGGTCTTCCTGCGAACAAGCAGACCCTCAGCAGGTGGATAGTGGATGCTATTACTACTTCTTACGAGTCCTCTGATCTCCCCTCTCCGTTGGGGGTCAAGGCTCATTCTACCCGAAGTATGGCGGCCTCCAAGGCCTTCTCCTCTGGTGTTTCTCTCCAGGATATTTGCAATGCTGCGGGATGGTCTACCCCTCTGACTTTTGTCAGGTTTTATAGCCTAGGTTACGTCTGTAACCATGGTTCCCCGAGGGAACGAGACGCTGCGTCTCGGTACCATACTTCCTGCATCCCTGCAAGCGCTTCCTTCACTCTCCTGAAGCTGGCGCCAGCTCCACCGCATGCGTTTTTATACTTCCGGGTCGCTACGTCATCCCGCCGGTGACGTCATGCGATTCCGTTGGATGGATTACACATGTGATTCAGAGCGTGGTCACGCAGAGGTGTTCCCAAAGCGTTGTTTGACGCAGCGTCTCATTCCCTCGGGGAACCATGGTTACAGACGTAACCTAGGGACGTTCTTTTCGCTGTTATCATTAAAAACTGCAAGTGGTGGCGCCAGCGCCCCCGTCGACCGCAGAGGGTTAATCAGCCCGATGGCTCTCATCTTGACAGTCGTGCTCCTCAGCACAGCATGATGCTGAACAAGGAAAACAGTTCAGAGGCTGGATGAAGGACATGATACTGATGACTAATAAGTCCTATGAATTTGGCCCCAGGGAATATCATGCTCAGGGACTGACTTTTTTTTTTTTATTGAGGTTCACTGAAACCAGTAAAAGGAGAATTCACTAATGCTGTTTGTAAAAGAGCTGAGAGTAGAAGGGATAGATGTATGGAGAATTATTGCGTGAAATTATTTACTTTGCCTTTTTTTTAATTGTTGTTTCGGTTCTGTCTCCAAATTCTAGTTTCTCGTCAAGGAGAGCGGCAGAGTATTCATTAGGGATGTAAGGGTCACACTTTTTACATTTTTGAAACAATGCTGATGTTAGAGTTTGGCATATTTCCTGATAACAATCCAGTTCCTGCAAACTTCTGTTGCCAAGATGTGCGAAACATCAGAGAATGCAGTGTGCAATCAGCCATAACATTAAAACCAGCTGCCTAATATTGTGTAGGTCCCCCTTGTGCCGCAAAACAGCTCTGACCCGTCGAGGCATGGACTCCACAAGACCTCTGAAGGTATGCTGTGGCATCTGGCACCAAGATGTTAGCAGCAGATCCTATAAGTCCTGTAAGTTGTCCTGTAAGGAGGTGGGGCCTCCATGGATCAGACTTGTTTGTCCAGCACATCCCACAGATGCTCAATCGGACTGAGATCTGGGGAATTTGGAGGCCAACTCTTTGTCATGTTCCTCAAACCATTCCTGAACAATTTTTGCAGTGTGGCAGGGCACATTATCCTGCTGAAAGAGACCACTGCCATTAGGGAATACCGTTGCCATGAAGGAGTGTACTTGGTCTACAACAATGTTTAGGAAGGTGGTATGTGTCAAAATAACTTCCACATGAATTCCAGGACCCAAGGTTTCCCAGCAGAACAATGCCTAGAGCATCACACTGCCTCCATCAGCTTGCCTTCTTCCCTTGGACAACTTTTGGTAGGTATTAACCACTGTATACCAGGAACATCCCACAAGATCGGCCATTTTGGAGATGCTCTGACCCAGTTGTCTAGCCATCACAATTTGGCCCTTGTCAAAGTCGTTGGATCCTTATGCTTGCCCATTTTTCCTGCTTCCAACACATCAACTTCGAGAACTGTCTGTTCACTTGCTGCGTAATATATCCCACCACTTGACAGGAGCCATTGTAACGAGATAATCAATGTTATTCACTTCACCTCTCAGTGGTTTTAATGTTATTGCTGATCGGTGTACGAGAGAGAAGTGAGAGAGGATGTTTCAATTATATGGATGTCACTTTCTTTTTCTGTGCTCTTTTTTTCTGTTGTTTTAATAAATGTACTTTTTGCCAATGTTTTTCTTTGTTTAGAACGTGCTATGGGAAAGACCTGCGTTTAAAAATTCAAATTCAACATTATAGGTTATGGTTTTGCAGGATTCTCAGGGAATAGTAGAAAAGTTTCTAAATTGCTCCTTATACATAAAAAAAAGATGTAGTTTTGTATGCACAATAAAATTGGGATTCATCAAATGTGTGCACACATCATAAACACAATTGTACACAATGAAACATAATAAATATCAATTGTTTGTAGGGTCTGTGTGCATAAATGTCACTGCTCATTTAAATACAGACATGCATATGGTATGTAGGCTACGCTTCAAAAGATACCTGAAAAAAGGACTCCGACATTTTGTTACTGCCACGTAGAAAAAAGTGAACAAAGCAGATATTTTAATTTTGATCAATACAGAGGAGAGTTATTAAGCTGTGCTGTGTAATATTCATTCTGTCTTTTTTGTGAACCTGCTCAATAATTTTTCTAGAGGCACAGAAAGAGTGTGTGGCACGTTTTCTGTTTTCTTGATCTGGATTTTTTTGTTGGCTCAGAGAAGGGAAATGTCATGAGAAACTGCAGCAGATGTCATTCTGCATCCCAACACATGGTTTACTGCTGTCAGAGCTTTTAGTTTTTCAAAGCATTGTAGTATAGAATTATGGAATGATTATAGTATATTATAAGTCAAAAGGATTACAGAAGCATCAATCAATGAATACAGCATTTAAAAAAACATCAATTATTTATAATCTTCTCTTCTACTTCCTTATGGACTGAACCAAGTGCTCAATAAATCCTGTAGAAATGATCAGTGTATGAAAAACTGGCCTTAGTTCAGAGATTCCAGTTTTTTAAACAAGAAGCCTTGTAGATTCTCTAGCAGATCCTGTATTGTGGCCAATCACATGCATTTATGTAAAAACAACAAAATGACAACACAAGCAGAGTGTTTAAAGGCAATGGGACAGTGAAGTTTACGAATATTATTCCAAGTCACATTCAAAACAGATGTTTCATCTGTTCAGAGTCCATGGCTATAGTCAAAAGTGGTAACATAAAGCACCACTATGAAACAAAACATCACCACTTCGTCTTATTTATAGTACTACAACTAAGTACTAAAGGTATTAAAAGCATTAAAAGGTAACTGTTGTCACCATTCAGTCATGTAACAAATTGTAGTTTAATACCTCTGATCAAAACTAATGTCTTTATCAGTCTAAATGGTGTGATTTGGAGTAATTCATGTGTATATATTTAGTGGCTGAGTCATGTCAAGTGGTGCCTCGTGCAGTGTCTTTGAAGTAGGATAAGCCATCGTCGCATGGTGCCAGCTGAAATGCCCGCTAATGTCAGACACCACCGGGAGACTCAGCAGGAGCACCTCGTTGTGTAGGCCACTAGTTAACACATTAGCAATCTTCTTTCCTCTGTAGTGAAACAGAACGAAGGAATATGAGGATAAACAAATAGACATGCCACATGCTTTCAGGGATATTACAATATTATCAATAGCAAAAAACATTTAGTCTGACAGGAATCTTGTCAGGTATTAGATTCAGGACTCCCTTTAAAGTCGTTATAAACCATAACTGAGACTTTATCAGTCATTTACTCACAAATCATTTAGCTTCTCATTTGCGCTTAGAATATGGCTAAGATTTTTAAATAACATTAGCTCTTGTTTATCTAGCTAACTAGCTAACTTTTACTCTTAAAGCTAATTAAAGTTACACCAAAAAGTTTCACCTTCCCAGATGAAATATACATGGTAGCTAGAGCTAGCTAGAAAACCTGAAGATAATATTGCAATAATGGCTAACAAACAGTACGGTCTGGAAAAAGCCATCGTAAGTCGTTGGAGCTGAATTCTGGAAAACAGACAAAAAAAAAAAGAGAGAAAGAAAATCAGGTTTGGACCAAAATTGAGTTTTTCTGCCAACATCATACGTACATTAACATTTCTACTTTAAGAAAACCTAAGTATATTTTACCAAAACGGTGTGGAAATGTTTTTATTTAATACATTCTGCCTAAAGGTGACTAAAACCTGCATGTGATTTTTTGCACAATTTGAAGTTTTTGAATAGCTACACGCTGTAACAGACACCAGCTTTCAAAATTCCCATGATGGTCCATCATCATCATTTAAATTCCCTAATAAAAAGACATTAATAACAAGAGATTTAGTCGATAGGACTGTCTGAATGAATCAGTGATTATTCCCCCACCAACATTAGCATGAGAAGAGTTGAGTGAATAAATGCCAAGGATCCAGTTAGTCAAAGTGACTTTTACCCTCAGAAGATGAGACCGAGACTGATGTGGATGATGCTAATAACGAGTGAGAACTCGTTTCCCATTGTGAGCTTATAATTCTTTAACAGTAATGTTGCAAAGTAGATTAGGTAAATAATGTAGAGGTAGGAGAGGCGTATTTCAGTGGAAAGGGAATTGAATCTTTTTAAATTGGATTTTCTCTGTATTCCCAGTGAGAATACTAGAAATTTAATTCTAGCTGAAATATGTGCAAAAGAGAAACAGTACAGTTCAGGAAAAAGTTTTTCAGAACTACTGTATATATTGTAGAAAATGACAAAAATTGACCATGTGAAGGGTTTTTGCACATACAGTGCAGCCCTAATGCCAAACCTGTGCTTCGTCCTGTTGATACATTTTGCAATCTTTTTGGCAAAGCCATGCTGATTTATCGTGTCTGTTCAGCCACTTAATACCATTTGAACTGAAAGCAAGACTAATATGAAACCCTGGCTGTCACAAGACGACGTATCAGCGGTTTTCAAGGATAGAAGTGTGATCACCACAGAGTCGCAGCATCCATTACTGTGTCACACATATGGCCCTGAGAATAGCAGCTCAGAGTCTATTATTGCAGCTGTCTGTCTCTCTCTCTCTCTCTCACACACACACACACAAATGTACACCCTTTTTTTCTGCACGCTTAAAGAGTCTGGCCTGTTTTCTGCCATTTATATTAATTGATCTGGATGTTTTGTTGGTTCAGAGAGGGGAAATGTCACATGAGAAATTAGCACCGAAATGTCATTTTACCTCCCAGCTGCAGAACCCAGCTGCTGTGTTCAAAAGTCTTTGGAAAGCAATGCGCAAGAAGCGTTAAGAACGGAACGTCATTTCACAGTAATTAAATTTAATAAAGACAGGTGGTACAAAAGGTCTGAAATGATTTCCCTATTAATTTCCTCTCAGGAAAATACAATCAGTGTGCTGAGTGCGTGAAGGAACTGAAGTACTGAATTCGGTAAATGTTAATATGTCTATGCATATTAAATATGCTTACCATGATTTTTAACTCCCAAACTCCTTTTACATGGCTGATTCTGATTATAGTGGTTGGGTCAAATTTGTCATATGTTTTACACTTAAACCAGAGGCTTTCTGAGTACTACTGTAAAAAATGATTTGGGGAAGGTTACATAAGAACCTGCTTTGTCAGCTTATCATGTCATGTTGAAAATACTTGAGTAATTGTACTTCGTTACTATTCTTAAGTGTTATTTCGGGGTATTTTCTTTGAGTGTTACTGAAATTGAATAATTGTACTATTACTTACATTTCCAAGAAAAAAAAAAGCATTGAAGTTGTGTGTGTCTGTGTGTGTGTGTGTGTGTGTTCAAAGTACTTGTTACAAATCTTCTTCTCTCGTTCAGACAGTGACTGTGAGCTATATATCAATAGAATATTCTCCTGCATAATTTATTTATCTTTCAATTTATCATCCAATCAGGTTAATTTCATGTAGAAAAAATATCAAGAATTGTGCCAATTCATCATCTGCTGTGACTCTCTCATGCTACACAATGAAGTTATTGCTAAAGCTGTCCATGTGCGTCTGAATATTGATAAGCCACCGGCCTACAGTGTGGAACTTGAGGATGAGGGCACCTGGCCCTATCTCAGTAACATGCTGGCGTAAACAAAGACTCATATAAAATGATGTGTCTCGTTTGCCTCTCTAGAAGGCATGAACTCCATGTAATTTGAAAAGGCATGTTGAGGTCAGTTTTGCTAATTTTCTAGTGTTAACTGACTGGTTAGCCTGTTTTCTTGCTTAATGCCAGGTTATACTAACATCGATTCTAGTAGCTAACATAATCAGCTAAGCAGCAGGTAAAATTTTGGCAAATGGTAAATATGGGTTATATACATGATATTTTACTTGAGGGGTCCCTGGAGGACTAGTGGTTAGGCCATGGCGCTCTCACCACTGTGGCACGAGTTCGATTCCTGGCCAGGGAACCACACGACAGTGCACTCCCAGTGCTGGTCCCAAGCCCGGATAAAATTGGGGAGGGTTGCGTCAGGAAGGCAAAACAAGTTATTTTCTATTAAGACTTACATTATAGGAGCTATAGAAAGCCATTCCCTCAATTTCTATCAATTGGATTTAAAGCAAGACTAGTAAGAATCTCCTCTGTCACATAATGACGTATCAGTTTTTTGTTTAAAGAAGAAATGTGTGATCCTCACCGAGTCACAGCAGGCATCTCTGTATCAGACATATGGCCCTGAGAATTGCAGCTCTCATTGCAGCCCTCTGTGTTTATTAGACATAGAGTACATTGAGCATCCACCAGTGAATGAGCTGTTACTATACAGACAATAATGATAGCTGTTGCTGTAGAAATAATAATGTTCCTATTACTGTAGCTGTTACCATAGAAACGATAGCTTTTACTATAGAAACAAGAACGTATTAGAAGGAGGGCTTTGACATAAACCTGTGATTTGCTTTGCAACCAGCAATACTGTTAGAGCTGCTGTAATAGAAGATTAATCAACACCATCTGACCAATCAGATTTGAGAATTTAACAGCACTGTGCTCTAAGGCACTATAACCATTCTCAAACTCCAGATAGATTGCTGCATTCCTCTTATAAAACCCCACATGCTGTGTGTCATCATTTCTGCTTCATTAAGCTCTTCCTAGCTGAATATGCATTACAGTGCTCTCCCTCTCTCTCTGCAACTTGCAATAAGAGACACACACACACACACACACACTCTGAAACTTGGTTAGCCAACATAGGGATGTTGACTGGGGCTGTATTCTCATCTGATGATGCAAGTTAGACGTCATGGAAAAAGCCTTTAGCCTGTCTGTTAGTCAACCTTGATAATACTGGATGTCTCAATGGCCAGTGATCAAATACGTGTGTGTGTGTGTGTGTGTGTGTGTGTGTAGGGAAGAGAATAAGTGAGAGAGATTGACTAACAAACAGAAAGCCTCTGATCTCAAGTGCTCTGCTCGCTGTAAATAAAACTCCTCCTTCTGATGTAGTCTTCAGAAGCGCTCCTGCAGAGCTTGATAAGAAGTCGAATTTCAGTATTATGAATGACATTTGAAGGCTGCGCTTTTCTTGCTCATCTTTCATTGGACTTTTGTATGAAGAGTTCTGCTTCTCTGGAAAATTACTACCATTATTATTCACAATTATTCCTGAAGTACACTGTAGTTACATCCTGGATTCTTCTTCAGATTTTTCATACAAAAGATGTGTGTATATGTGTATGTATGTACGTGTGTATATGTGTGTGTGTATATATATATATATATATATACACGTCTGACATACAGTCAGGTCCATAAATATTGGGACAGTGACACAGTTTTGGTAATTTTGCCTCTGTACACCACCACAGTGGATTTGAAATGAAGCAGTCAAGATGTGACTGAAGCGTAGACTTTCAGCTTTAATTCAAGGGGTTTAACAAAAATATTGCATTAACCGTTTAGGAATTACAGCCATTTTTTACAGAGTTCC
>CM040475.1:5267522-5289631 GCA_022758105.1 Pangasianodon gigas
GAGGAACTCTGTAAAAAATGGCTGTAATTCCTAAACGGTTAATGCAATATTTTTGTTAAACCCCTTGAATTAAAGCTGAAAGTCTACGCTTCAGTCACATCTTGACTGCTTCATTTCAAATCCACTGTGGTGGTGTACAGAGGCAAAATTACCAAAACTGTGTCACTGTCCCAATATTTATGGACCTGACTGTATTTATGGTGTTCTGTCACGACATGAACCTTCCTACCATCACCTTAAACCAGGGGTTTTCAAACATTTTGTAGACCCCTTTGACTGTAAAATACATTTGACCCTGTTAGTGCAGATTTATTTCATGGTCATTGTTTAATATGTGTGCAATAATATTTTATCTATTTATTAGAGCCATATTGTTTTCTATTCCTGAACTGTTCACCGACCAAACACATCAGATCCAAGTTGTCATTATTTTATAGGCTGACTGTTGAGGTATTGAGGTTCGGATTAAACCCATTCCATTCAAGTGACAAGTCAGACAGGCCAATAACAATAAGAACTCAATATTAAATATAATAACTTTCATAATGGTGGATTCCACTACTGTAACTAATTTTTTTAAAAATCACAGACCCCCTGGCTGTTCTTCAGAGATCCCACTTTGAAAACCACTGCCTTAAACACATACCTATGTCTGAGTCTTAAATGAATTCCTATTGGATATAGTATATTGTATTATACAATATGTTTATCCTACAGTATGTAGTAAGGAGGAAGTTATACTTCAAAAACAAACCAGACCTGCTGTATCTGTATTCACATTTCTGAGTCGTGCTCTGTTCCTGTTTATATCTCTCTGGTTTAATTGTTTTTTATTCCTGATTTTGCTGTTTTTCATATGTGGCCGCCTTCATTTTTCTATTGAATTACCTGCAACTACAAAAAGTACATCCGAGTCCCTGGATTATATTACTGATTCCTCTTTCCTTTCAGCTTCAAAGTCATAGCTATGAAAAGAAACCTATTTGCTCTGCCTTCATGGGCATCTTTAAACAGTGTCTCCAAGCTCAACAGTGGGTGATGATTAATTTCCTCTATCTGACACAGTTTATAACAGAACATTGTTAGACATGCCATTTGGTGCATGATTGTTTGCTAAAGTGGTAAGATCTAACTAAAAAAAAAAAAATCACTTGTTTGGTGTGTAAACAGACATCTGGCTCATGTTCCTTTTCTTGTAAAGGTTAACAAGGCTCAGCAGACTTGTTCGGACACTGATTCATGAGCTCCAGCTGCTCGGTCGAAAGGGAATGTGACGAAGCTTGTTGTTCCTGATCTATTTTTAAGTTTTGCCTGGTTTCAGGTGGTGTTTACTTTGCCCAGGTTTATCATCATGTCTTTGTCAATCAGTTGCATCAATAATTGCAATATAGTGTCACAATATTACCATGTAATGTTCATATGCAGAGGTGGACAAATTATACATTTTTTGGCTAACCCACTGAGCAAGTAAGAGCATCAGTGAGCTGCCTAGTCTCATGTTCTGATTGCCCGAAAATCTATTTGACGCGGCGAAAAAGTGGCAACTAACATAATGAAATACCTTAGGATGAACTAATTAACTAGGGGATTAATACAGACTAAGAAAAACTAATGCATTTATGATCATTACAAAGTTTCTAATGTTGTACATTGACTAAAATTCAGCAAGTCATTGGCCAAGGTTTCAGCTATGAGCTCTGGTCCCCTGTCTACACATCGGTTGTAAAACATAGTCAAGTCTCCCTAGCATCTTTATTTTCACCATGAGGTGATTGTTACTTAACATTACTTTGCTTGGTTTCCATCAGTGTTTCCACATAACAGTGCATTCCAGATCAACAGTGCGGAAAAGATCATCTGTCATCCGTGTACGTTAATTTATCCATCTAGTAAAAAAAAGTTCTACCGTTAGTCAGATCATTCCTCGGTTGATGTGTGTAGTGCAGCAGGTGGTGATATTTAGAACGAATAGCATGTGCTATAATTACAGCATTGAGGTGCATCGCACTATATTTTAATATAGCTACATACTAAATGAAAACTTTTTTGAGAAAAAGTAGGTTTGTTTTTCATTTTCTGGTTGTCGATCCTGCCAACTACAAATAGAAAATGAATAACCTAGGCATGCAGTCTGCTTGCCCCTGACACCTGGGCTACTGTTTTGTCCCCTTTTAATATGGTTAATGTTAAGATTTGGGAACATATTTCACATTCACAGGTTGTCCATCCATCCATCCATTCTCTGTACCGCTTATCCTAGACAGGGTCATGGGGTAACCTGGAGCCTATCCCAGGAGACTCGGGGCACAAATGGACACACTGGACGGGGCGCCAACCCATCACAGGGCACAATCGCACACACATTCACACACTACGGACAATTCGGCAATGCCAGTCAGCCTACAATGCATGTCTTTGGACTGGGGGAGGAAACCCCCGAAGCATGGGGAGAACATGCAGATTCCGTGCACACAGGGCGGAGGCGGGATTCGAACCCCCAACCCCGGCGGTGCGAGGCAAATCCCCCCTCACAGGGTGTCAGTATCACCTGTTATATACAGCATTCAGCCTTATTTGAAATAGAATTCAATTCTCAACATGTCTCTGCAGGTTCTCGGTGAAAACGCTGATAGACCGGTCTTGTTATGAAACTATAGATGACACATCGCCAGAGTTCATCAATTTTGTCTCCATTCTGGAACATATCCTCAGCCATCGGCTCAAAGGTAGGACTGTGAGACTACATTCAGACTTTACACATACTGAGCATTATAATGCCAAAGGCAGCCCTATACAGACATCATGATTAACACACAGTGGGTATGTCTGAAACATAAAAATGGTGCCTAATAAGACTGCATTTGGAGGCATCAAGTCCTGGATTGAAGGTTTGCATAGAGCACTGCCTTGTGAGGTGCCTTTCTCATTTCTGAAGGCATCATACATCAGTATTTTATCATCCACTATCCTACATATTCCATAATCCTGTGCATCAGCAGGCAGTTTGTAAAAATGTAGCAGTTTGTGGGCACATAAGTTACAGTATTTTTGTTATTTAACATACAGTGCATGTATTCATAAGCATGAAAATATATGTTTAAAGAACAAAATTCATAGGCACAAAAGCATTTGACGCTATATTAAAATAAAAAAATATATATATATATATATGTATATAAAGGTTGCTTAAAAATAAATCAGGTTCTAGATACAAATGCTTCAAAAAATGTTGTTGTTCAAATTGCACTTGGTGTCATTATAAAAGACGTTGCCATTGGTTGGGAAAATTTCAACAAGTAGCACTCATAGTGAAGACTGTGCTTCCTAGACCTTAAACATCCCTGTCAGTACAACTGATTCGATAATATGCTGGCGGAAAATTTATGGAACCACGACCAATCGTCATGCAAGATTTCACAATGCACTCTCAGGCTAATAATAAGGAAGGTAAGAGTGAAGTCAAATGAAAAGAGTTGCAGGATGACCTGAAAGCAGCGGGATCAACAGAGACATAGAGAACAATAAGCAATAGACTACACCACAATCAGTTTATTTTTAAAAATATATATTTTTGCCCGCTTATGAATACATACTTTTTGGTCGTATTTAAAAGTACAAAGTCAGAATACATTGTGTGTATATTTGAAGTGTATATTTGCACCGAAGTACACTGGCTGGCCAAAAAAAAAGTCGCTGTTTGGATTTAAATAAGCAAATACTTAAGAGCCTATGACTATGAATCGTTATTGCAGTGATTGATATGTTTCAGCTGAACTGATTCAGTGTGTAGCTTCTCATTTCTTAAACAACGATCTCGGAAGATATATCCCGTGGTTGTGAAAAAGATGTTACTGTGTTTCAGAAGGGGCAAATTATTGGCCTGCATCAAGCAAAGAAAACAATTAAGGAAATTGCTGAAATCACTGGAATTGGGTTAAGAACTGTCCAACGCATTATTAAAATCTGGAAGGATAGTGGTGAACTGTCAACTTGAAGAAATGTCAAAAAAAAAATCTTGACTGGTTGTGATCGGAGATCCTTAAAATGCTTGGTGAAGTCGCATTGTTAAAAAACAACAGTAGAACTCATGGCTATGTTTAATAGTGAAAGTAAGAGCATTTCCACATGCACAATACGACAAGGACTTACAAGATTGGGAATAAACAGCTGTGTGGCCACAAGAAAGGCACTTGTTAGTGAGGCTAATTGGAAAAAAAATGACTTCAGTTTGCTAGGGAGTGTAAAGATTGGACTGTGGAGCAATGGAAAAAGGTCATGTGGTCTGATGAGTCCAGAATTATCCTATTCCAAAGCGATGGGCGCGTCAGGGTAAGAAGGGAAGCGCATGAAGCGATGCACCCGTCATGCATAGTGCCTACTGTACAAGCCTCAGGAGGCAGTGTTATGATTTAGGGTCGCTTCAGTTGGTCAGGTCTAGGCTCAGCAACATTATACAACAATAAAATATAGTCAGCTGAGTAAATGTATGAATGTAATGCATTCACAACGCCAAGATTCATCTCAAATGTCAATCTCAAATTGTGAAAGAGTGGATCAGGGAGCATGAGGAATCATTTTCACACATGAAATGGCCACCACAGAGTCCTGACCCTAACCCCATTGAAAGTCTTTGGGATGTGCTGGAGAAGACTTTAAGGATCTTGGCCAAAATGCAGTTGTAGATGGAAAGAAATGTTGTGATGTTGCATAAGATTGTCGAAACAATGCCATGAGGAATGTGCACCGTAATCAAATCAAAGCTAAAGGCGGTGCAATGAAATATTAGTGTGTGCGACTTTTTTTGGCCAGGCAGTGTATGTGTGTCTGAATGCTTATTTCCCCTCTGTATTTGTAACTATTTTGAGAAATGGCAGTGTGTAGCCACAGAATATTCACTATTTTTCCCAATGACACTTTATTCCCATCTCATCTAATAGACTTTAGTTAGTGACTGTTAGCGTATGTCAGTAACCTGGCAACATGGTGATGTACGCTGCCATCGAAGGTCAGTGTCCGATCTAACGGACTATTGTGCATCCACTGTTGTGTTGATTTGTACAGAACCACATTATTCACATGCACATTATTCTACAATGTAAAACAGTGCAGGCGAAGCATTATATATGATTCTGCAGGAAACTATTTTAAGTGATGTTAATGTTTCTTTCCAAGCCTGTACTCACTTAGTATATGCTGTTTGTCAGAGACAAATAGGATGTTAAGTGATTGGACGCTCACGGTGGAAATTGTTTTGTTTCTGCACATACAGTGTAAACAAAATTAAGTTTCCATTATATGTTATTAGACACCTGAGATACAGCTGTCAGTAAAATCCATTAGCTTTCTGCTGGCATTATGCGTGTGGAAGCAGGCACACGGTTTCATTTTCCTCTGTTTCATTTTCTGGTAGCAGGCAGCACACAGCATACAGTGACTTGCAAAAATACAGAAAGAAAATCAGCATACACGCACAGGTTATAGTGTAGTTTTGTTGAAGTTGTGTTTTGTTTCCTATAGGATTTTTGTCTATAGAATTGTGCCATGCAGTACTTCTGTCCTTTCTGATTTTAATGTGGGATGTTTAGATCTTCAACGTACACTCACTGAACTTTATTAGGAACAGCTCTACACCTGCACGTTCATGCAATTATCCAATCAGCCAATCAGGTGGCAGCAGTGCAATGCATAACGTCATGCAGATCCAGATCAAGAGCTTGAGCTTGAGCTTGAGTTAATGTTCACATCAAACATCAGAATGGGGAAAAATGTGATCTCAGTGACTTTGACCGAGGCATGGTTTCTATGAGCATCAATTCTACAGGAGAAAAAAAATGTTTTGCTCTTGAGAGAGCTGAAAATTTAGCCTACACTTAGGTTTTTTAGCTTGATCTTAGCTCGACTTAGCTTTCACTCTCTTACACACCACCTCTCTTTTTACTTTCTTTATCTCTATTTTGCAGTCCCATTTATCAAAAACTCAATTCTCCCCAAAAATGGAAAAAAAATAATCTGAAGCTCCAGGATGAGAGTTTTGGGTTTTTCTTATGCGTCTTATCTAGTCTCTCCTTTATCTCTTTAATTCTCTCTCACTCTCGCTCTCTTTTCCTCTCTTCGTATTATTATGAGCAGGTCAGATCACTTGGTTTGGCTACGAGAGTCCACGTAGTTTCTGGGATTATGTGCGTGTGGCCTGTAGCAAAGTCCCTCACAGCTGCATCCCAAGCATTGAGAGCATGGAGAATGTACGCAGTTCCAGAGCCAAGGTATGGACACACATATGTATATATACACACACACACACACACAAACAAACAATATACAAATGTCTTATACAAAAACAATTGTTTTATAAAATGCTAGAGACTTTTCAAATTGAAAGAATAGTATTCTCTCTCTCTCTATTTCTGCAAATATATAATCTGTCTTTCTCTCGATCTGTCTCTATCAATTTTTGCATCTCTATCTCTCTCCATTTCTCTCTCTCTCTTTTTCTTCCCCTATTTTTCTATCTCTCTCAATTTTTCCATCTCTTGCCATTTCTCTCTGTCTCTTTCTATTTCTCCTTCTCTCTCTCTCTCTCTCTCTCTCTCTCTCTCTCTGTCTGTCTGTCCATCATCCATCCATCCATATATCCATTTCTGTCTCAGGGTCGTGCATGGATCCGAGTTGCCTTGATGGAGAAACGGCTGTCTGAATATATATCTGCTGCCTTGAGAGACTTCAAAACCACAAGGTTTTACACACACACACACACACACACACACACACTTTGCAAACAATGTGTAAGTCTGCTAATATTTATTGCTAACAAAAAAAAAAAGGTCTGTCTACAGAATGCATGTTGTTAAGTCTTTATATGAAATGTGGGTGTGTCATTAAGTCAGTTTATCAAAATGTAGGTGAGTCGTTACATCCATATATGGGCATGAATTCAGTCCATTATATAAAATGTGCTGTAAATCAAAGGTTTGAAATAAAGACAACCCAAAAAGAAAATTTCTGATTCAGTTCTTTGATACACGGTCCATATTTAAAGGTTACAAGTTTGGCTGTAACTAGCTAAATGAAATTTACTGCAATGTGAGGAACTTTTCAGTGCTTATTCTATTCGTTATTAAATTACAGTACTTGCTCCTGTATGCATAAGTGTTGATGATGGTGCAGCAGTACGTGGGCCACTTACAAAAAAAAAAAGAAAAAAGATGGCCACAAGCCCCAATGCAATCACAAATCTACTTTTTGGTTTTGGACATTTAAAGGGCATGTCTTTGAGTTCATGTACCATAATGCCTGTTCCATATTAGACATTGCTATACAGTAACAAACTGTGTGTAGATGATGATGGTAATGAGTTGTTTGTGTGTTTGTGCATGCGCTGATGTTTACCAGAAGGTTTTATGAGGATGGTGCGATAGTGCTGGGAGAGGAAGCTGGTGTGCTGGCAGATACTCTCATTGGACTAAACGCTATTGATTTCAGGTAGACATCTCTCTCTCCCTCTCTCTGTGGAGTGCTATTGACATTCAGCCATATATCAGTCGGAGAGGATGTTAATGATTCCACTTACTGTAGAGTCACACACACACACACACACACTAATCCTGTTCTCCAAATCAATCCATAGGTGTGAAAAGATCCTATCACTATATTAAGATCCTATCAGATATTTCCTTTATTTGTTTGTATTTATTCTACCAGTGAAATCTTATTAAACAATTTTTTGGCTAAGTAGAGCCTGGCTTAAAAGGCTAATATAGAGAGATTTTATGGGCTAAAGTGGGAAATTGTTCTAATATTAGTATCATATAATCATTGAGTTTTTGTTTTCTGCCTGGTATTGGTGTATTCTTTGGTGTGTGAGGGGATTTTAACTAGTTTAACTGAGATAATCATCTTTTTAAATTTAATCAGCCACTAGAACATTGAGTACATCTCACGGTTTTATTTCCGTAAAATTGAATTGCAATCTAATATTTCTCTGATCAGTTAGTAAGAGGTTGTTATGGGTTACATTCTTAATTTATAATTTAACGTTAATGATGTCAGCAGATGTTATTTTAAGATGACTTTCTTTGAAATATAGTTATCTTGTATGCTAAGTCATGAAAATGTCTTCTGAAAAGAGTGTGATGCCTGTAAAGCGAGATAAATCGCTGCTCTTTGACAGTTTTTGTCTAAAGGGTGAGAGTTTGGATGGAAGCTGTCCTGCTGTGATTGACTACACACCTTACCTCAAATTCACGCAAACGTAAGGCTGAACACTCAGATACACTTGTGAACCTTAACACATTGTAAAAACTCCAACATACCATGTTGGAAATGATTAAAACCATTGTGTGTGTGTGCGTGGTTCTCAGCTCGGACAGCATCAGCAGTGACGAGGAGGAGATGAGGACTCTGGGTAGCAGTGGCAGCGAGGCCAGCACTCCGGAGACCAACATGGCCGCCTGCTTGAGCACTGACCTGAGCAGCTGGTACAGCAAGTGTAAAAGAGTGGAGCAGAAATACAGAGTGGTGCTGGAACAAAAGGCAAGTGTGTGCATGTAGCAGAGATCGATACAGTCAGTCTGCAGTCTGTCAACTTTACATGATGCATTGGTGTTGGTGTTTTATATCATCTATGGATTAAAACCTAGACTTTTTGCAAAGGAAAGAACAAAACAGGCAGTGCAACCATATTTACTGTGTGTGTGTGTGTGTGTGTGTGTGTGTGTGTGTGTGTGCGTGCACACTTAGGGTTATCTAGAGGAGCTGGTTCGTCTGAGAGAGGCTCAGCTTTCAGAGTCTGTCTCCCAAAATAAAGCTTTACTGCAGCGTTTTGCAGAAGCCGGCATCAACCATAAACTGGAGAAAGAACAGCTGGAGTTCATCATCTTGGAGCTCCAGGACCAGCTGTGAGTACACACACAGGTTTAAATCAGTTTAAATAAAGGAGGTGTGGCCTGTGTGCCTGTCAGTCTCAGTGAAGGAGGCGTGGCCTCTGTGCTTGTTGTCCCAGTGAATGAGGTGTGGCCTCTGTGCTTCTTGTCAGTACACACAAAGGGTTAAATCAGTTTAAATGAAGGAGGTGTGGCCTCTGTGCTTGTTGTCCCAGCGAAGGAGGCGTGGCCTCTGTGCTCGTTGTCCCAGTGAAGGACGTGTGGTCTCTGTGCTTCCTGTCACTACACACAATGGGTTAAATCAGTTTAAATGAAGGAGGCGTGGCCTATGTGCCTGACAGACTCAGTGAAGGAGGCGTGGCCTCTGGGGTTGTTGTCCCAATGAAGGAGGCGTGGCCTCTGTGCTTCTTGTCAGTGAAGGAGGCGTGGCCTCTGTGCTTGTTGTGTCATTGAAGGTCTGACGTCTCTGCTTATCAGTCTCAGTGAAGTAGACGTGGCTTCTCTGCCTGTCAGTCTCCATGAAGGAGGCAATTTATTTATTAATGAATAACATATTGTAAGTTTTTATCTATTTTTATAGATACATTTTAATGTTGTTGAACATTTTCGAGAGAAGTTAGTTGCTGTTATATCTTACATTATTTAAGCTATAAAGCATTGTTTCCCCATTTTCTGTTGATGAGACAAAAAATGTCTCATGATATTATTACCAAGAACCCACAAAACGCAACATTCTCCTTCCTTAGGCTTTCCACGGCAGAAAACTTAAAGCTACAGCTTTACCTCTGATTGTTACAAAGCTCTGACTCTGGAGACTCCTTCCAAAAATGCTAAATAAAAGTTTCCTTACAGAAAGCTTCACTATGTCAATGGTCAAACATGTCAATGTCAAACATTTTTCTTTGTTAATAGCATATTTTTTATTTGTTTATTATTAATGGACTTGGATTATGTTGAGAGTCTGCCATAAAAGTTGTTACCAAAGAAATAATAATGATACAGAATCACTCATTAATATAAACGAGTGGTGATTTGTCTTTCGGCTTCTGTTATAGAAAATGAATCAACACTAAAGCATTGAACTACACATGTGATTGAAATCGTGTCAGGATAAAATTCAGATTACAGTACTGATGAAACCTACCTGGCGTTTACTGAAGTACTCAAAATTGGTTATTTAAAGCAATTCCGATTTTATTTTATGTGTGTTGGTGACCCAGAAGAAGACCTTTTGAGTCTGAGTAATCTTTTTCTCTCTGCTTTTTCCCAGAATAGCTGCCACAGCAATTCATTATAATGTTCCATTTG
Source organism: Pangasianodon gigas (assembly GCA_022758105.1). Lineage (NCBI taxonomy): Eukaryota > Metazoa > Chordata > Actinopteri > Siluriformes > Pangasiidae > Pangasianodon > Pangasianodon gigas. The sequence continues at coordinate 5,277,710 of CM040475.1, forward strand.
GTAGATGAATACAATTTTAAGTGCAGGGTGTCTGCTTTTAAATTTTTTAGATGGTAAGAATAATCAGCATGTGTATTAGGCTGTTCTGATCACATTTTTCTGTTCTTCACATGTTTACTGCATCGGGAATGTTTCACAGCCAGCGCACAGTGAGGAGAGGCATCCTGCTTTCAGCTCATTACGATGAAAGTGCTGAGTAATCAAACATTCATCAGTGTGTTGGCTCTGCGAGGGCATTGCAGAGGGGAGGACAGAGCAACGGATTGATGGATGAGGAGGAGAGGAAAGGAAAGGAGAGGAGAGGAGAGGAGGGATAAAAATGGTAGAGTTGAGAGAGAGAGAGAGAGAGAGAGAGAGAGAGAGAGAAAGAGATATATGATGGCAGGAGGTGTAATGAGTAAGAGTGTGCTGTGTTATTAAAACTATTAAGATCTGCTTTTTGTTTAGTATGTCCAGTAGTGGAGTATACCGCTATGCCACTATCTGTTTCTGTTTAATGCTCTAAATATTCCTATCTGTATCCACATTTGGATTTAAACCTGAAGTTGGTTTCAAACATAGTGTTTCTACCACTCTTTAGAAATATTGGAAAACACTGACCCAAAAATCAGATGTAGAAATGCTAGCACTGTCAGCATCCTCAAGGATCCCCCCAATAAATAAATAAATAAATAAATAAATAAATAAAGGAGTACACCTCCTATTTGTATTTGTATCGATTTAGAACATATTATCTGTTCATTCTGATTAATGTATTAGTATTCCCCTTCATTCATGTCATGTCTGAGTTATGATAATAACAGGATGACGGATTGGAGATTTTGCTTGAAGCTGTTCACTTCCTCAGACTGGGAAATTAGTATTTCGACGTGATGTGAATTAGCATGGGCAGAAATGTACTGTAATAAGTTATAAAGACGTTAGAAAATATAAATGCAAATTTATATTCAGTTTGACATGAAATGAACACTCTACAATTACAGCTTTTAAAAAAAATAGCCATATATTCACATAAGTGTGTATTTTCTCCAGTATGTGTCAAGTACAACTGAATCAGGTCACGTAGTCTATTCAATAGCTTTACAGAACATATGGTTCTTGGTTGATTATTCATACTGCAAAAGTATCATTCGAATTATGATGATGATGTGCTTCAGCTCCTGGTCAGCATCACCAAATGTGCCAGCACAGTGGAAACCTTGCACTTTACAGCTGCAGAGGCATCCTGTATTATTAATAAAGCTTGCAGATGCCAGCATTTTGCTACTAATTTATAGTGCCGTGGTTTCGAGGTCACTTTCGGACAATTTGCATATAGTTGCTGAGGCAATTTCCTCTCTTCTCTCTGCAAGCAGCCACTCTGTTTTTAAAAAGGTCAAAAAAGTAGAGCACTAAGTGCTTCTCTCTTGACAAACTGAAATTACAGTAGGTGGGTATTTCATAATTAGGAGTTGCATTGTCTCTAGTACATCCAGTTCCTCTTTTATGATGGATTTGTTCTTCATAGAAAGCGAATGCACAGCTCTTAGCTACAACTTACTGCAATGCTGTTTCTCCAGTTTCACTATATATCAATAAAGCATGTGATTATGACCGAAAACTCTGTCTTGGGTGGATGGGTGTGTTCCAAATGCCAGCAGAACTGTACTGAAGAACCATGACCTGCGATCCAGACAGGAGCTCACCTCTCACCTGACCAATCAGTGGCCCTCGCCTGGTGCCATGGACGGCAGCGCCGTCGCTCTGGACACCCTCCTCTACCAGAAGCGCACAGGACGCTGGGAAGAGTATGAATCTGCTTATTGTGTTTATTTTAACTCATGAGACTGGACATACTTATCTCTTTATTATGGTTAATGTAATGCTACACTGCCACATACAGTAGACATTAAGTAGTAGCTCTACACTGTGTTCATATTGCACAATCCATTCAATATCATCATTTATCAGAAAGTTTAACATTCATTTATATTTATTTATCCACTGATATTAAGCTCAATTTTACATTTCATAGGTGATCTGAAATCCATGTAAGCATCATCAGACTGTCTTCATGTTTTTATTATTATTATTATTATTTTTTTTTTTTTTTACCAAAAGCTCCTCCAACAAATAATACCATATTCACTACAGATGCTCACTATATGGGGTGTATATAATATATGATACTTTTACAACTTATACAGTGTATTATATATCCAGTAGATGCAGTTTGAGATTCAGCCACTCCAAAGGAGCAAGTGTCAGAAATGAAGTACTTACATATAGAATAATTTTTATGAATCTTCCTTTGTTTGATTTTTATTTTAAAAGATTGATACATAAGGATAATTTAGCCAAATAGTTTAGGAAATACATTTAGAAAGACTGATGAAGGTGACTAAATGTAGTGGTAGTACATGGGCTCTTAAACAGTCAAATGCCACTCCCTGTTCCTTAGACAGAGTGGATTATGGGAAACAGATTTGGGATTTTGGATAGTCTGTATTGGACTCTAGGTGAGCTTTTTGCTCAGCAGGTGAAGCAGAAATCCATTAAAGACATGCAGCTGCAAAATTTAGTAGAATAATCAAGGACCCGAAATTGCCCCATATTTCTAAAATGTATTTGAGTAGGAATGTGTGTGTGAGCATTCCCTATAAGAGGAACAACAGCACCGTTTCTGGAAGCGTGTTTGTGTGTATTCACAGGAAGAGCTTTCCGAGTCTGGACCAGCTGTCCGCTGATATGAGCCTGTCTCAGATGTCTCTGGAGCCGGGAAACACACACACGCACAGTCTGGATGGCAAGACCGGACTCGCCCCCTGGCACAGAGAAGGTACAGCGCTGTGTGTGTGTCTGTGTGTCAGTTATTTTGGCATCAATCTTCACAAAGGAAATCGATATGTGTTAGAGAGGACTGTTATAGCACTGTTATGTGGAAACACAAGGTTAATGATTGTATATTATTTGGATCAGACAGGGAAATAAAAGCTTGTTTTAGTGTGCTTTGTCCTTGTGCTTCTATTGTGAGAGAGACACACTCGCCACTTTATATCTGCACATTCATGCAGTTGTCTAATCAGCCAATTAAGTGACAGCAGTGCAATACATAAAATCATGAAGATAGAGGTCAAGAGCTTCAGTTAATGTTCACATCAAACATCAGAATGGGGAAAATATGATCTCAGTGACTTTGACCGTGGCATGGTGGTTGGTGCCAGACAAGGCTGGCTTGAGTATTTCAGAAATCGCTGATCTCCGGGGATTTTCACACACAACAGTCTCTAAAGTTTACAAAGAATGGTGTGAAAAAAACAATTCAGTTCTGTGAACAGAAACGCCTTGTTTGAGAGAGGTCAGAGGAGAAAGGCCAGGCTGGATTGAGCTGGCAGGAGGGTTACATTAACACAAATAACAGCTTTTTACATCAGTGGTGAGCAGAAAAGCATCTCTGAATGCGCGACACTTTGAACCGTGAGGTTGGTGGGCTACAACAGCAGAAGACCACATCGGGGTCCACTCCTTTCAACCAAGAACAGGAATCTGAGGCTACAGTGGGATTGAGTGGCCAATAAAGTGGCCAATGAATCTCAGTATACACTGATTACAATTTATTAGATATCCTGGTGTAGTTACTAATAAACTATGTATGTATAAATTATGTATATTTTATTTTTAAATATTTTTAAAGTATTTTATATTAGTGTCGAAACCTACACATCATCAGCATTAGCACTGGAGTAATAAGATTTTTGTCATCCTTCATATTGTTTTCCCCATCCCGGTTATCTGTCTGTCTCGGTGTGTAGACGGGTTCTCTGCATTAATATCACACTCTTTATTACATCCTTTATCTGAAGAGATCTCATCACTGTGCTGCTGGCCCTGTTGCTTATTACAAATTACAGCCCAAAATAGTATCTGGGTAACCAAATTAATTTGGAGCTGTGTGAGATGTTAATCTGTGTGTGTGTGGGTGTGTGGGTGTGGGTGTGGGTGTGTGTTGTAGGTAAAGAGGACACGCCGTCTCTCAGAGGTCTGTGTGGGTCTCTGACTTCAGTCGCCAGCTATAAATCTCTGGCCAGCCTGAAGTCCAGTGAGTATCTGGCGAGTCCAACAACGGATATGACCAGCCCAGGGCTCACTCCGTCCTAAACGCACACACACACACACATTTTGTACATATACATGTATTAAAGTTATTTAACCATAAACTGAAAGCATAGTATTAAACATTTTTAGAGTCTGAGAATCAGACTCTGTTACTGGACCAGATCTGACTGCACTGTGCTAAATCACATGATCACATGATCAAAGCTAAATCATGGAAAACTACCTAAAAGCTTGACATCAGTATTACTCTTGTGTCTTTTAATGTGCAATTCTGCTTAATTTCTTATTTTCACATTTCTTATTTTCCAGCTTAAAACACTATGCTACAGGGGTGGACAAATCAAGTAAAATCAAGTAAAAAGCTCTAGTGTGCTGCCCAATTCCATGTTTATTTGCATGAAAACCTAACTCATGGGGCTAAAAAGTGGAACTAACACAATGTAATAATGCCTGGCAACTTAGTTATCTAGTTAAGTGGATTAATACAGACTAAGCCTACGTTTACAGGAGCAAAATCAGTTGTTTGAGTTACATGTTGCATGCTAGGCTTCATACTAGCTTCATTAGCAGATTAGCAAAGCAAGCTAACTGCACTAACTGCGGTATGTGTACACACCAGAGTCAACTATTCTCTCTGCTGTTTCCCTAAAAGCTGTATTTTTCTTCATATTGCCTTTATGTACATTTAACGAGAGGTCGTGTGTGTCGGGACAAGATGAAACCATGATAAGTTTTTACTCAATTTTTGTGTGTCAAACAGTAAATAGGAACTAATTGCAGGTAGGAACTAAAGTTGCGAGTGGGGAACTGAAAAAACGTCGGAAAAAAAACGTCGGTGCCTGAGAACTCAATTCGAGCCAATAATTTGGATTCGGCACTTTACTGAATCGTACCTAATTTGCATAGAATTGACAAAATCTCATTTCAAATTTCGCACTGTCGCTTTGTCACTAAAATCGTAGAAGGTACGTACGTAGAACATTAATGAACATCTGTCGCTTTGTTGTTCAGTAATGTGAATGTAGGGTGACCATGGTTTCACGATCAATCAGGTGCTGTATGTAGTGCAGCAGGCAGTAAAAATCAGACCGTCACAACATCATAAAATGCATCACGTTTAGACAAAAAAAATGAAAACTTGTCCATCGGGTAACTACGAATAAAAAACGAATATCCCATGCACATAATCCGCTTGTCCCAGGAGCACATGCTGGTGATTTGTCCACCTCTGTTTATTACAGTCAGGTCCATAAGTATTTGGACAGTGACACAATTTTGATCATTTTGCCTCTATACACCACCACAATGGATTTGAAATGAAGCAATCACGATGTGATGGAAGTGTAGACATTAAGCTTTAATTCAAGGTGTTTAACAAAAATATTGCATTAATTGTTTAGGAATTACAGCCATTTTTTTTCACAGAGTCCCTCCATTTTCACAGGCTCAAAAGTAATTGGACAAACTAACAATCATAAATATTAGGATTATTTTTAATACTTGGATGCAAATCCTTTGCAGTCAATGACTGCCTGAAATCGGGAAACCATGGTCATGACCAAATTGTGTCACTGTCCAAATATTTATGGTCCTGACTGTATCTATTTCTTAGTCACATTCACTGAATAATCTGCAGCTGTGTTTAAAATATTCGGTTTAAGCTCAGGACCTATTTTCAGTTTGGGACTTGGATGTAGTTTGTGTTTATATTTGCTAAAGTCCTTCTACTTATTTCATGCTAATTCATCCACAAAGCTTCTCAGATTCTCTTTCCTTATTAGTTATGATGGGTGAACTAGTCATAAGTACTTTAACATGTTTGCCTGAATTCCTCATGTCTTTCCGGAGCCTAATTTGCGCATGACTGAAATCCCCTTGTTGCCTCAATTTACATCCTTAAAGTCAGAGTAAAGTGCCCTGCTCTTACATATTCATGAGTTGATTTACATATCACATTTAACAAAAAAAAAAAAAAAAAGTAGTAGGCTAATTGTGCTTGTTTGCTTTGCCTTATTAACAGACAGTGATTGATGAACACTAGAGAATTTTTAATGTGTCAGGGAAGCGTTTGATGGACACATTTGGCAAGTCTGGACGCAAGTTAAAGGGACAAATCAGACAACGCTAACATGGGTGAAAGGTACGATGAGTGAAAGGTAGTTTTATGGATTATGGATTTAGTACCGTTTTTGTTTTTCAAATCATTTAAATAACTCAAATAATAAATAAATCTTTAAAAAAAATTCTGAGTAGAACAAGACACAATGTCTATAAATATTCTTAATAATATTCCAATATGTATTTTATCGTAAGCTCATAATGAGAAGTGTTTGATAAATTCACCTGTGTTCAAGATATTTTCATTTTTTGCAGTGTTAAAATAGCTTTTATGCTTTATGAATTAAAAAAAATGGATTTAAGCAGGCCTTACAATGGTTACAAGCCAAAATCAGGAAATTCATCCTGTTTTCAGAGTTGGTCAGAATCCAGGTCTTTAACAGGTTCATTCATGCGTTAAAAGCTTGAGTCCCTTCTTTCAGCTTTCTTAAAACCTTGCCTAAAGCCATTTTGGTATTCCTAAATCTCAGATTGTGGCTTTAAAGGTCACGGTTAGCAAAAACCTATTCGAAAAAAAACTATGTGCAGTATGTTTACATTCAAGACAATTGCCAAAACTGCCTCTCTGTATTGTCTATTAATGAATTCTTTAATTTAGAAAAGATATAGCATGGATTAGGACGTCGGATGTAATCCAAAGCTTCTGTTTTATCGTGGTCAGTTTGTACATGTCGGATAAAATTAGGTTTATTTGCTCTTTGCTGAAATGCACATTCCTATTCACCAAAACTCAGTGTTAGTTTTGGTGTATTGTGTCTATTTACTGATTTAGTTATTTGAAGTTGGTCAAATGTATCATGTCTAAAAGTTCTGAATTTCTGTGGAGTAACGTACACTCACAGTCAGACGGGTTAAAAAAAGACAAACATTTTGTAGTGCACATGATCTTCCTGTGAATATGTGCTTAGGAGAGGCTTTAAAGACATTAAACCTCCTTACACTCTAGTATTGTACTTTTGCCCAGATAAGCAAGCAGTTACTGCCTTGCTTTGATTTGTCCATCTAAATACTTATTATACTTACTTACACAGCTAATTATTAGCTGTTTCATTTTAAATCCAGGAAATAAGCATCACATTTCTTATTCATTTGGTACCTGCTATTATCCAACAGGACGTAACAGGCATACAGCTGATCAGTTGAAGCTTAGTGACTCTTGGGCATTCCTGGGGTTTGAAATCACAACCTTCTGGCAACTAGCACTGAAGCGGTACCACTCAAAGTGTAGCGCTATAGGGCTGAAAGGATATTTAGTAACATGGGTTGAGCCAATGGTAGCTAGCCGATTAACTTGAGCTAACTAGCTAAAACAGAATGTGAAAGACTAGCTAAAAGAGAATGTGAAGACCATAAATCTCCCACCTGGTCGCTTTTGGTGTGTGTGTTTTTATTAGCTTATTTGGATTCTTTGTATATTCCAGTTATTTGATCGTTTTGTGTCCTCCTGCATGTGTTATACCTTAACCAGCTAGTCTGCCACCATCAGTTCAGTGTAGCCTGATGGAATGTGATGGCTTGTGACCTGTCTGTCTAAAAACTCTCGTCAGGTGATAATCAACAGCATTGTGAATTACTGTAACAGGACTTCTAGCAGGAATCAGAGCAATATAGTTTTTTTGGTTTTTTTTTTTTTCATTTTTACCTGTATTTATGGTGTATAGCAGGAAACCTATTTACTACAAGTTGATGTTTCACAATTTTCTGTTTTTTTTTTTTTTCCTTGGTGAAAGGAAATGTGGCCGAATTCTCATTTGCGATAATCAAAATACAAAAAAGGTGAAATCTAGAACCTTTTTCAGGTTTTCGGTTGCTCATCTGAGGGAACCCTGAAAAGTAAAACTCAGCAGTGTTTCTCTATCAAAAGGGGTTTCCATTAGAACACCTTTTAGGTATAGTTATAGTTAAGAACCATTAACTATACAAAGAACCCGTTAAAGAATCCCGTGTACAGATCCAGTGGATAGAGATTAGGTTGAAAAATGATCCAATATTGACTTTTAATGACTTTTTCATGAAAAATGTTTTGAATTTTCTTTTCATGACAAATTACTCTATATTTAGTTAACTCCAAAATGTTTTGTTTTTTTTTCAAAACCACATCATTTTCATTTTCTTTGACAGTGTATTATTGGATTGTTTAATGAAATATGGGCTTATGAAGTAAGATGAAACACTAATTACATCCCACTGGCTTTCACTGGACATACTGTAGATCAAGGATTATAAAAATAGCACATTCTCGATCAGAAAATGTACAGAAACAAGACCACTGATTATTAAAAAATCATCTAAAATGGCAATAAATCAAAGCAAATTCTAGATTATTAAAATGTACAGCAAGTGTTTTTGAGGATTTTTTTAAACTTTGAATGTAATTTTATTTGCTGAATCTCTTTATGTAATGTGGTTTTATTTCTCAAGCCAACAAACACAATGAATGTAAAGTGATGAGCGAGACCAAGAGTGAAAAAGTTGCTTCATTACAGTTCAACATTATTCTCTTAAGCCCTAGCAAGGTGTCAGGCTGCGGGCGATGAGACAGTATTTTTGCACTTTATTTCTGTACATCCATTAGTCATTGTTTCTTAAATAAAAGAAATTGCTTGCAAATGATGTTTGTGCATTTTTGATACTGTACACTTGATTACATTCCAAAATAGAACCAATAAATGTTATTTCTTCCAAACCCATAATGTTTCTTGGTTTCTTTGGTTGTTGTCGATTTTCATAAAGGAAGACGCATCACAGTTAGGCTGCACATAGTTGTAGCCTAACGTTCAAACGAGTATAATGTTTTATCTATTTTACACTTTGATACTGTAACACACTTGGTATACTGGGAAAATATTTTCACTACTGGCAGATTATATCATAATCATCAAAGGATCTTACTGTATGGCTACAGTAACACTGTTGTGACTATATTATAATAATATCATAAAACCTACAGTATTATTAACAGTGCTGTAAAACTCAGTGTCAGAAATGTTTACTTGAAAACCTCATCTGGCTATATTTTTCCAGTTTTCACTTCTTCCATTATATTTCATAGTAAGTTTGATTAAAAAAATTATTTTCCTTAACAGGTGAGTGGAGGTAAAGCTAGGTAACAGTAGCCTTGCGAGGTATCTAACATCTACTAGCAGCTAGGATGATATTTTAACTAGAAAACCCATATAAATTACTTTTATCGTGATTATATCTGTAGACCGTACGTCTACAAAATGTTTACGTAGATGTATTACGGTATTACAGGTTATTCATAGTAGCTCCTGTCTACTAGCATAAAATGACTCCAGAAAATTAATGTAAATAGTTTTACATTAAGCTTTATTAACATTAGAGTCATATTTTGTAGTAGACAGTAGTTCTGATTAATAAACTATAGGAGAAATTTGGTATTTCTATGTCATTGCTGTAACACATTAAGTCATGTTAAGCTCTTTAGAATGGGTTTTTGAAAAGTGTAATAAAAAATGTTCTTTGAGCAATATGGTTATGACAAAGTGAGGGTTTGAGAGATTTGGCATGGCTTGGTCTGGTTTTGTTGTTACATTAAGCCACATTAAGCTTTTTTCCTCACATTAATTATTTTATTACATTCCAGGCTAAACCTCAAATATGTAAACTGAATCTAGAAGAAAACAGGACATTACGGTAAAAACATTTGAGACGAGTCAGTCTAATGTCATTCAAACCATTTAATCATTTAATTGATCAAATAAAATGCATTCACATCATCATCATCATCACACGAAAACGAGCTTCCGAGATATACACTCTCTCATTTGAACAGCTAGAAATAGACTTAATTTAAAAAAAAAAAAACACTATTTATGCAACAAGAATATTATAAAAGCGTTTCTAGAGTGGAGGGATTAGCAATACAGCTAATACAATATAATTGGACAATAAAATACTAACATTCAGATACAGGATGTTTGGGATTATTCAGTGTGTGTTTCTATTGCTGTGTAATTCTCAAACACACATCATGCAGGTTTATCAGAGTGAAAGTTGGGTGATTTTTTTTTAATCCATAAAGCTTAACTTGAGGGTATTTAGGGTGCCAAAATTTCTTCACACACGGAATTTATGTACTGCTGTTCCTGTCCAAATCCGTACCAAAAGGCCTACGTTATTCAGCTTGCTCATGATTCATTATAACTAGATGAGTGTTTGCAGGATGGTTTCAGATCCCAGTTGAAGAAATCATGTGTGTGTGTGTGTGTGTGTGTGTGTGTGTGTGTTTAAAGTTATAAAGAGTGTATGACAGATGGAGTGATTAGGTGTTGGTGGTATGCAGTGTGAGAACAGGTCTGTCCTTCTGGTTCTGTTTGCGAAAGAAGGCCTTGCCAAACTCATAAGTGCTTATCATTATAGCACAGGCTGGAGCCACTTTTATCAGCCGAGGCATGAAACCTAACACACAGAAAGAGAGAGAAAAATAAATTCAACTATGAAGCGGTATGAAAAATGTACAGTACGAAACCTGATATGATTATCCACAACATCAGCAAGTGATCATAACTTTTCCTGTATTTTCAAATAGGATCACATTTAATGACTTAACACTGGTGGTGCTTTTTTATTTCTTACTTGTACAAATAACCTGGAAAACATGTTGAATGTGAAAAAATAATTGTTTAATCCATGTCTTGAGCACACGTGTAATGAGAAAACCCGTTTGGAAAACTGTGTTACGGCTTTGGAGTGCTTGTTTGTGTTTACACGGCCCTCCTGTCAGCCATTTTATACCAATTCCCCAACTCCCCTCCCCATATCAGTCTGTTCGGAAAGGAAAAAAAATGGCTGAAATCAGCAAGCGCCCAGCACTGGCAGATATTTCTCCTATGAGCAAAAGACCGTGCTGTGTTTGGAAAAAAAACTTAATCGAAAGACAGCAATTCCATGAAGCAGAATTAGCGATGTTTAGCGATGTAAATGAAATCTGTATAAAGCTTTGAAGTGTTTCATTGGCCTGCTTTACATAAATCAAGTAGATACGTTTTTTATTCCATTACGACGAGAAACAGGACCGTGAAGGCAAATTTGACCTCAGCACGAGCCAAATCTCTTGGCTTTCTAGCATCTGAATAGCCTTTCGTTTAGCTAAGAATACTACTTCCAGAGCTTAACTGCATTTCATTGTCTCTGTACTCGTACTCTAACAACGACAATAAAGTTGAACCTAACCTAACCTAAAGCTCATAAGCCTTCATTACAAACAAAAACAAGAAAGCGAAGGCACTCTTGACCATTCTCGTAAATCAGTAGCAAATGATCAGTAGGAGAAAAATTAGCGTGGGTACAGTGTTATAACTTGCCTTTCAAGCAGCTGAATGGCCAATTGCGCGTGAAAGTAATGTCATGAGAGTCCCTGATAATGCTAACACTAGCTGAACCACTGTAAATTCTGGGGGCGGAGCTTTGTGTACATGGGCGGGAATTGGGGTTGGGAATGGGGCTGGCTCAAAGAGTAAAAAAAAAATCATTCAAATCTTATTCAGCTCTACCTATTTAACCATCAGAGACAAATCCTGACAAATTTGGACAAATCTTGCCTACTTCACCTCCTTAAGGAAAGGGCTCGTATATTTATAAAATGATTACAAGTGGTTAAATTCACTGTTTAACAAAACAAACTGGTATTTCCTTTAGTTATGTATAATAATCTATTCATTGAGAACTCTTACCCGCAAACAGTCC
>CM040475.1:5289731-5329679 GCA_022758105.1 Pangasianodon gigas
TTTTTTTTTTTTTTTTTTTTTTTTTTTTTTTTTCCCCAGGGTAAGGGTTTTATTTTAGAACAGGAGGTTTGGAAAACTTACATTTCCTAGCCTGCAGTTCACCCAGTTCCACCTGCCTCCTGGTCTTCACCACATCAAACGGCAGCGTTACAATTGACGCAATCTGAGGAGGAGGAGGAGGAACAAAGGATAAATAGGATGCTCAACAGAAGACAAGTTTGTGTCTGACGAGAAGATTTTGTGTCAGGGCTATTAGTTTTTTTTATTTTTTATTCATAGTTACCCAGCAGAGATGTAGGTCCAACAACCAGAAATACAAAGAACAAACTCTACTTTTTATTTCCTTTTCCCAAAAAAGTTTCAATTTGGTCTGTATGTTTAAACTTAACACACTTCGGGCTTGGTAAACCCCCTCAGATTCCCGTTCTTGGCTGACAGGAGTGGAATCCGATGTGGACTTCTTCTGTTATAGCCAATCCCATCTCAAGGTTTGACATGTTGTGCATTCTGAGATGCTTTTCTGCTCACCACGGTTGTAAAGAGTGGTGATTTGAGTTACACTAGCCTTCCTGTCTGGCCATTCTCCTCTCTCATCAACAAGGTATTTCTGCCTGTAGAACACTGGATGTTTTTTGTTTTTTTGCACCATTCTGTGTAAACTCTAGACAGTATTGTGTGTGAAAATCCTAGGAGATTAGCAGTTTCTCAAATACTCAAACCAGCCCATCTGGAACCACCATCACACGTTTCCTGATGTTTGATGTAAACATTAACTGAAGCCCTTGACGTGTATGTGCATGTTTTTATGCATTGCTCTGCTGCCACATGATTAGCTGAAACCAGAACCCAATTAAAATATGATTAATCGTACAACCCTAGTTTAGGATTTGGGTTTTATACTCCTAAGCTACTTATCGTGTAGTAAAGAGCGCAGACTCACAGAGCCGGACACCGCTCCTGAGATGAAGGCGATGCTGAAGGTCGGCTCAGTCGTCTTGTTGTAGTGACACAGCCAGGCTTTACCTTTCTCATAGTTGTACCAGTACATGGCTGAAAAGAGAGGAGGCACATGGTGCAAGATTAGCATACTACAACATAACAGGGAAAGATGTGGAGCATAATGTGAACAAATAACTCTGTGAAGAAAGAATACTTAAATTATACACAGCACTGATAAATCAAAAGACCGTGTTAGGATAGGGATTACGCTAAAATAGACAGTGCAGTGGGACTTAAGGACTTGGAAGCATAATAAAAGGTCATTTTGCATGAATATGCTTTAAAAATAACTTATTCCACCAGTTTAAAGGGTTTTTTTTTTTTATATATGTATTTATTTCTTTTTAGTAGCAGTATGCTACTAATCATTGCAAGGAACACACACACACACACACACACACACTATTAAACCTATCTATTAAACACACTTTTCTATCAAATTTCTCACACCTATGGCTTGAGAAACCAGACCAGTGAGGTAAGGTATAGCCTGTTTGTTACTGAATTTTGCATTTCATTTGAGTATTTTTTGCATATTATAGCATAATTCTCATTTGCTTCTTTAATTCCAAATGCCTGAAACGATACAACACTTTTAAAGATAACATTTTTCACTGTAAGTCAAATGAAATGAATAATGTGCTACAGAGGACATATTAAATTTTTTCCCTCATGAGACTCACTTAAGTTTTTTGAGAACTTCCTATTTAATTTTTTTTTTTAAATCTTTTTTTTCCATCAAAATTTCAGCTTTTTTTCCTTTCAGTCTAAAATGTAAAGTCTTTACTTAAAACTTAAAGTAAAGGGACAGGATTATATCCGGATTTCTGTAAAGCTGCCTTGGGACAATGTCCATTGTTAAAAGTTGTTGCGTTATACAACTAAAATTGACTTATTTTGACCATTTTGGACTATTTTCTGAAAATCCTCCTTCTTCATGTTAGATGTTTTGATATGCAAATGATCATGTCGATTCACTGAACAAGCAAACTATCGTCATGACATCATCTGGTGACTTCTAGTGCCATTCTAAGCATGCATTAGCTACTTTCCCCTGAAAAGAACACTGCATGCACGGGCATGACCATGACTGCGGAGATCTCTAGTCCTGCTGCTTGTGTTTGCTCTGTGAGCCCCCCAAAGGCTGTATGAAACACAGTCGCCAAGCAAGACAACACTTGTGCAGTCTTTTTTTTTTTTTTTTTTTTTTTACCTGAAAATGGTACATCCCTGAGCAGCGTGGGCCCGAGACCCCTCCAGAGAGCGAGCCAGCCTTCAGTGTGTACGGCCGAGCGGATCACGGCGCTCAGCTCTCTGTATGACTGTCTCTCTGACTGCAGCTTAGTGCGGATCAGCTCTAGCGGACTGATCAGAGTAGCGGAGCCCACTGCAATACACACATTCACACACATGACTTAAGGGTTATATTCAGACAGCTCAGGCAGCTCAAATCCAAGTATTTGGAAGGAAAGATTTTCTGCAGTCTAAAAAACATGAAATAACAAAAATTCAAATTTGGCTTGTATTTGATCATTAAAAAAGAAACCTCAGGATTTCATGAGTGTTGTTTCAGTATATACAGTAAGTGAAATAGATTTTAGTGACTCATGTCTAACTAATATATCACATCCTCTTCCCCTTTTGTAACCAGTGTTTCTATCGATTACTATTGTTACTAATTATTTTTCCTGATTGTTTACTTAAGGGCAAAGTCTAATCACCTTCAGTAGAAGATCAATAGAGAGAGAGAGAGAGAGAGAGAGATGAATCTGATGGTGACTCTACCATTTAACAACATACTTTGTGTTGGAAAACTTTTAGGAAACTGATTTCGTCACTTGTTATTTGCAACCTGGATGCTCGGGTCTAAAAATCATATTTAAAGGAAAACACCCCCCTGAAAGATATTAATTATGTTTATATTGAAATACTCGTGATGTCTTTAGGCATTCTGGTGAGAAGTAAGAAGCTTTCTGCCGTGCTGACGTCACAAGAGGATAATGCTAGCACAGTTACAGTGGTGTTTAATAGGAGAAAACATACGTGATCATGGACAGGTTTTGCTGTTTATAAAAAAAAAAAAAAAACCACAGCAAGAGCTTCTTTTTCTCACTCATCATTTTTCAGTGAGGTTCAATTAATCATATTAATGAGAAATCCAGTGTAGAACAGAAGAGACATTAGAGTAAATGCTGAATTCAAAGTCCCAGAACGCAATGCATCTATACAACTCAGTTGCGCCGGGTTACAGCAGAGACTCAGCTCAGCTAGTTAGCGATCTGTGAGTTGACGGCAGTATTAGCACGAAAGTAGGAGCTTTGGCAGCTGATCTGTTTGAGCAGAGTGTACAGATGATGAGGTAAGAGAGCTGGACAGGCTAAAGGACTAAAGCGCTGCTGCATCACTCTGTTTAGGTAGAGATGAATTCCCACTAGTGTCACTACCAATTGTGGGTAATGTAGGAAACTGTTAACTAAATAAATAGAAGATAGAATATGTCAATGGAAGACATTTTAACTAAAAAAAAAAAAAAAAAAAAAAAAAAAAAAAAAAAAAAAAAAAAAAAAAAAAAAAAAAAAAAAAAAAAAAAAAAAAAAAAAAAAAAAAAAAAAAAAAAAAAAAAAAAAAAGGAAGTCAATTTAGAATTCCATTATAAAGTAAATCTTGGACACCACTGAAGGTCACGTAATTATAAATATTGATATGAAAGTCATTCAGGGTGTCATTCATTTTCCTTTAAGAACGAAATCAGATTTGCTCTGCTGTTTGAACAAAGCTTTATAAGAACAGGAAAAGAGAAGCTGGACAAACCTCATCATTAGAACACACATCTTGGTGTGTGTGTGGTAATATCTCAAAGTGGTTACGTCACACTAACAATCTGGCAGTGACCATAAAAGGTACAGTTTGTGTACACAAAACAGATTCAATATTTACCCATTCTATTAATATATGTTTAGCAAAGGTTACAGTTGAGTGCAAAAGTTTGCACCCCCCTTGCACCTATTTTACAGTTTCTCTTTTAAACAGGATTCCATGTTCATTTAATGGTGTTTTCCTATTAAATACTTGTTACAGCCTAAAGGTTATAGCAGTTGAGTTTGGTTGCAGGGATGTCTTTTAGCAAGCTCAAAAGTTTGCATCAGCATTGCCATGCTCTAGTTCATTTCTTTGAATGAGCTTTTTAAGCTGTCTAATAATTCAAAATTGTTAATTATCAAACCATTTTACGTAAGCAGTTTAGAGTCAATTTGGAAAAAGGCAATCACGATGACCGAAAAGAGAAAATATTAACCTTTCACAAGCTGCAAAGGGGTATAAAAAGACATCAAGGTGTTTACGGATACAAATACAAACCGAAAAAACAATTATTCAGAGGAGGAAGAAACAGAAACACTCTATTCGCTACCAAAAATGGAAGAAAAATAACTGGAGAAAAACCCCCACAAACACAGATTACAAAAATTCTAAACAAATACCAGGAGACCTGAAAAAGTCCTTAAAGACAAGTGGGATAAGTCCATATTTATATCACATATAGCAATATGATTTTGATGGTCTCTTTAAATGTTATGTTGGTGTCATGATTTTGAAGATTTTAAGTGCACAGCTAATAATAATTAATAGTTTCCTATTATTTATAATGGAACATTTGTAAAACAGAACTCAAAAACAACAAACGATTTGTTCGTATCACCATTCTGACATAAGGGTGTGAAAACTTTTGCACTTAACTGTAAGTTAACAAATAGGACACTCTAAATTCTTAATCAAATAATAACTAATACATATTTTTAATAATTAATACTTAATCCAGTAATGTTCCTCCATTATTTTTAATGGAGAAACATTTCTGAAACCTTACATTAAATTCTGTTAGTGTCATCATTATGAAGTGAGGGTGCACAAACTTTTGCACTTAACAGTACTTAATGAAGATCTTATCATCTTGCTGCACCTAATAATAGTAATTTATTTTTTCTTTTATCTATAAGAGAGCAGAACATATGTGAATCCTCACTTTAAATGTTTTGTTAGTGCCATTATTTTGGAGTAAGGGTGCACAAACTTTTGCACTGAACTACAGAAATAAAAGGTTTTTCAGTTGGATCTTGAAAAAAAGGAAAGTCGGTCCTGCCTATGTTGGGTTCCTAAAGTGAAAATATCATATACCCTAATCCACTCCAGAGCAGACTTTTCTGACAGTAGATTCAGTTTGACTCGTTCTAATGCTAACGCATGGGGTCAAAGGTTACCTCTAGCTATTGCTCCAGCTAATAGTGGTGCCAGGTCTGATCTTTCCCCCATCCGGTGCCTGAGAGCAGCACAGAGCTGGTCATAAGAGGTGAAGTATATCACTGTAGCTGGAACTGCCATAACTCTGTCGAGAGAAAACGCTGCGTAAGAACATTCTCATCCCAAGAACAGTCTCCTAAGTAAAGACCTGGATCTGTCTATTCTGTCAAAACGTCTATTTTCTCTGTACGTAAAACATCTTTAACATAGGAATGGTGTGAGAATGGTGTCAACAGTGTGGAATAGGAATAGTGTGGCTAAAAATGGAAACATAGCTCCGGCTAGCAGCCAAACACACCGCTACCCACATTATATATAAACGTTTAAAAAAAAAACAACCAAACATACACTTACAGTGTTGGAGGAAGGCCACTCCACAGCGACTTGATCCCTTCCATGCGTACAATCTTGATGAAGGCATCCTGTAACACAAAACATTATATGACCACAGTTTCCACACAACAGCTATCTCAAAAAATTCCAGTGATGGTATAACAGCTGGATTTGTCTTAGAGTCTCACCAGTGTGCCGCTGAAATGACCCCGAGGTTTGTACCACGCTTTTACATTCCCATTTTCACACACGCATATATGATCCATCAGGCCATTGCAATACACAAAACATTTACCTGTTGGACAGAAGGGAAATTTGAGTATACATAAATCAGTGGAGCTTAGAAGATTTCTGAAGGAAAAAAAATACATTTCAGCACAAAATACAAGGTATAACAATCAGAGTTATGTCTTTTTTTTTTTTTAAACCACCTTTATATAAAGGACTTCTCTGTGCCTGGAGTCTGATCTTTATGACATCCAATGGAGTTACTGTAAAACAGAAGAAAAAGACAACATCAGTGCCTGAGCTCAATAATACTCTTGTGGCTGAATGAACACAAATCCCCACAGCCAAGCTCCAAAATCTAGTGGAAAGCCTTCCCAGAAGAGTGGAGCTTATTATAACAGCAAAAGGGGGACTAAATCTGGAATGAATGTTATGATCAGGTGTCCACAAACTTTTGGTCATTCAGTGTATCAAGAGAATGAAGCTAATAAGACTTGAATAATACATTCGAGATTAGAACACAACATGAAACATGAACAACAACTTGCTGACTTTTTGCCAAGGATGCAAATAAACTACAAACTTCTATGCCATATTTATATTGTTCCAGTGCTGCACGGTATATTGCACGATTTCTAAAAACTGCAGTTTTTCGAATGTAGCATCTGTTAGAACGAGCAAACTTAGAATTTCAGTCTACAAGGAGCTAGCGCTTTAATGATAAAGTTCTTGAACATTAAAAGTGCATTATGTAATATTGGTCCATTTTTTTATAATCAAGATTCGGCCTCTAACAGTTATATAGGTGAGTTTGATGTTTGAATGATTTTTTTTTTTAAAACTTTTAAACTTCTTGAGCCTACCCCCAATTTCCCCCCATGTTCACAAAGCTCTGCCGCCAGGATCTACAGTGTCCTGTAGAGTGTCTATAAAATGATTGACAGTAGGCCAAATCCAAACGAAGCATTCCGGACCTGTAGTCATGGTTTTCAAAAGGGTTTGCTCAGTCAAAGATGTGCTGAGATCAGGGCTTAAACCAATTTTTTTTTATTTATCATGTTTTAAATATCGTCCAGGTTATTTGTACAAGTAAGAAATTAAAAAAAAGACTATTGCACCTTTAAATCTAGTCTTTTCTCTGTGGGTGTAAAGTGACTTTGTATGTTAGAAATGCACTATATAAATCAAACATATTATTATTATTATTATTATTATTATTATTATTACTATATTTATTAAATGTAGTTTCACTGGCACTGGGGCATCGGAAAAGGCTGAGTAAGCAGGAAAGAAGTCACTTTAGTTTTTATTTGCAAACAAATTCATTGTGTGTGTGTGTGTGTGTGTGTGTGTGTGTGTGTGTGTAGATGAACTTACCAAACAATGATGTGAGCAAAGCCCCAGAACAAGAAGCCACCATCTGCTGAACTGGTGTTATACTGTCCATGTTGGCCTGAAAACTCTGAGAAGTCATCTCAACCAGCCTGGTTTAAAGAAAGACATGAAGAGAGATGTGATCATTATTTCATGATGTAATTTGTAATTAAACATTACAGTAACACTGAGCAAGGCAGGAGAGATGTCAGTGCCTAGAACAAACACTTACTGCTATCTATCCAAGTCTATTCAGTTCAATTCAAGTCTCTCACCTTGGTTTAGTCTTTCTTGAGGTTTGTAATCAATCCGAGAACTATTCTGTTCCCTTGTAGTGAACTCCTCACCTAAATCCAGTCCAGTGATCCTCAACAACCCTTTCATATCATTTACTGTGTCCTGGAGCTGTTTCTCTAGCTAGAGATAGATAGAAACTTACACTAATCATGCAATTCTTATAATATTCACTCAGATTTAAATATACCTCCACGATGACAGCATTAGAGCAACGTACAGGTAGTCTAAATCGGACAAAAAAGACAAAGTCAGTCTCCTGCAACAGCCCTGCAAACCCTCTAACTGTGGCATGTAGCCGACTGGAAGTTCACGTTTTCTTTAACCTGCACATGACAGTGGGTATGTTGTAGTTATCTTCATTTTCACCGCCGCACATTCGTCATAGTGGGCATTTAAATTCAGCAATGTGCACATAAAACAGGTAGTGCTACTCTAAAATGAGATTTGGCAGTGTGGAATTTATCTGTTAATTATTTCATATTATTCCTCTTATTAAGTGTGTAAGTTCTGCAAGTTCTTGTAAATTGGTATTAGAGTATCATGGGCGAAAAGTGTGTTTGTGAAATTACTCTGATGTATCTGTTCTTCGCAGGAGGAAGTGGATTTTCTGAGCGGGAAAATGGAATTGTTTTGTGTGGCGTTTGCGGTTTAGAGAATAACAAAACAAACATAGTGGAGCACTTCAGTGTTATATTTTGCAAATAAATGAATAAATGTAAATAAATATCAACTCGAGGACAACTCGTGTCCAGGAAATTCATGAATATTCACGTAGACTTGCTTGGGTAATTTGTTAGCTAGCTGTTAGCTTCATCCGGGTTTGAACTTCCGGTGTAACGTTTGTCCAGTTTAAAAAACGGGGCACATTTAAACAACTCGGCCTGCAGATGCAAATACAAACTGACACCAGAGCTCCTCATCACTGAATCTGGCAGCTGTAACAGAGCTCAACGTAGAGAAAGTAAAGTAAGTGAAATGGCTTCATTGTTAGACAGTTGTGTATTTCTTTTCTCTATAAAGAAATCCTTTTTTTTTTTTTAAGGCTCCTGCATGGTAACGGTAGCTAAGGAACTCTTAGCAACTCCTACACTGTAATGAAACACCAGAGCTTTCCCAGATCTACCAAACCACAATTTCAAGGTAAGTCCTCTTTTTTTTCCACCTTTGTGTTTTTATTCTTTAGTTAGTTACTCTGTAACCTTCCCTCATAGACCACAATCAAGAGACAGATATGAAAGATATGAAATAAGCCTCAGTTCTTGTTCAGTGTTCCCATATGCCATGTTTAAAGAGTCAGAATAACAAAATTCTTCTGTAATATTTCTCATAATTCCTCTTTCTCATCCTGTGTGATATCTATTTTAATCATTTATTCTTAGATCGAACATATTCTTTAACAATCAAGAGATAGTCCTATATAAAATAAGCAGAGTTCAGTGTTCCCATATGCCATGTTTAAAGAGTCAGAATAACAAAATGCATCTGTAATATTTCTTATAATTTATCATTTTTGATGCTGTGTTTTATCTATTTTAATAAATAATTCTCAGATCTAACAGACCCTTTAGTACTGAAGAGATAGTCCTATATAGAATAAGCAGAAAGAGCAATAAGATCATGTTGAGTGTTCTCATATGCCATGTTTAGAAAGTCAGAATAACGAAATGCTTCTGTAATATTTCTTATAATTTATGTTTTTGAGATCATGTTATACTTATTTTAATAATTTCTTGTGGGATTTAACAGACTCTTTAGTACTCAAGAGTAGGGCTGCAAGATATTGAAGAAAAATGTGATAACTTGTTAAATAATGCGATATGCAGTACAATAATGCTATAAGTGTGTAAAATCAATTTTAATTATATATGTTAATATATATTAATATGTTAATATATTTAAAATCTGAAAATGACATAACCAACATACATGTTTCATGTTCTTTTGAGGAGAAGAAAGCATTCTCTGCTATCTGCGTCGCCCCAAAACTTAGACTTTGTAACTTTTCGAAGTATTAAAATAGTTCAGTTATCGCGAGCCCTTGTGATATTCATATCGTGATATTTACATTTGCGATGTTTTGATAATTTTGATATATTGTGCAGCCCTACTCAAGAGATAGTCCTATAAGAAATAAGCAGAAGGATTGTTTACTCTTCTCCCCTGCCATGTTTAGAGAGTCAGAATAGAGTAAAATTTCTCACAATTTGTTTCTGATATTGTGTTAAATCTATCTGAGTGATTTCCTGTCTCATTTAACAGAACTTTTAAGAGACAGTCTTCTATTAATCTATGTTCAGCGAGGTGTAATAACATGCTGTCACATCCTTATAATTAATGTTCGTAGTACTCCATTACTCCAGTCTCATCAATTTTCCTCAGAATTAACTGATCGTATTAAAATGTAGAGAGTTTTACAGAGAAAGAATCAACCTTTCTTTCAGGAGCACTCTCTTTTCGTGGACAAATACGTTTGTTTTTTAGTTAAGTGTATGATTAAATGCACTCACTGTGTGTTGATACGGTTTTCCATTAGCCTTGTGCTCATTTAATGTTGAATGAATCCCCTTTTTTTAAATTTTTTTTTTATTTTTTATTATTTATTTATTTATTTATTTATTTTAAAATCCACAGACCCAAAACTGGACAACGACGAGCACCGAAAAGCTGCATCTATCAGGAAACATCATCCAGCGTGTGAGGCAGTTCAGAAGAAGCCCTTGGCTGGGCGAATCTTTTATTTGGATCTACCATGTAATAAACGCAGCCAGGCTTTAGAAACTGATATCAAGAGCCTTGGAGGAGTGAGTGCAATTTAAATCATTTAGTTTACATTTTACTTTTTTTTTTTTGTTTGTTTTGTTTTTAAGACATGCAAGTAATGTGTGACTTATTTATTTATTTGTTTTGTTCTCAGCGTAACCAATGATTACACAAGATGCTCTACTTGCAGGCAACATGCGAGTAGTTTTCCAAAGAGTCGTGATCTGAGTCATTTTGGTTACTGTTTTGTGGTGATTTTTTTTTTTTTTTAATTTTATGAATATGTACTGAGAGTTGTGGAGTGATACAAATGACTAGTTTCCATGTTTTTTGCATTCGTGTGTATACTTACTGCTGTTTGTTTATGCAGAGAGCTGCGATGGGGAAATTTTCTATATGTCTATATGCTTCTCTGCATCTGTCTTTTCTTTAAGTGCGGTTAAACATGATGTGATCAGAGTCATTTTTGTTACACGTTCAGCTTTATGATCTTTATGACGCCAAATTTAAAACCATATAAGGATTTTTGAACTTGAGGGATGCTGGAGTGGTTTTTTTTTTTTCTTCCCTCATCATTAAAAGGAAAGTCCACGCTGAAACATGTTTGCTCGGTTTGTTAGCAAGCCATGACTATGAGCTGTATTAGTATGAAAGTTGAGGCTTTGGACTCTGATCCGGTTGAGTAGAGTGTACCGATGAGGAGGCGAGAGCGCGGGACAGACTAAAGGACTAAAGCTCTGCTGCATCGCTCTCTTTAGGTAGAGATGAAGTGAGTGCTTCACTGGCACCGCTATGAGCAGGTAGTTGAACAGCATTCTGGGTAATGTTGGAAACTATTAAGGAAAGTGAATATAGACCGACTTGTCGATGAAAGACGTTAAAGACAAAAGTTTCAACTCAGAATTTCCTTATAAAATTTATCTCTTGCACAACTGAAGATCTTCTATGCAAGTCATTCAGGGTGGATTTCTTTTTTCTTTTAATGAATGCCTCTCTTTTTAACTGTACTACATTTACACCTGATTGATTGGCCTTTCTTGCTGATAAAAGTGATTGAATAATACTTTATGCACACACATGTTATTTATGAGTGGAAACGGTCCTTTTAAAGCTCTCTGATTGTTGAGAACGGGGCAACGACAGGCCTCTTTGCAAGTTAATAGCAGTCTCATTCAAACAGCAGTACATGTCTTTGCTTCCTTTTGTCCTCTGAGCAGATTTCACATCTCTTTTTTTCTTTAGTAAAATCGTAAAGCAGCTTTGATTGGGAAAGTTGATGGATGGATACATCCTCATTTTCTTAACTACTTTACTTCACTTTTTCAAGTAGTGCATACAAAAGTAGAAACCAAACAGAACAATGAATAAAAGCAAAAGCTTAAAATTAACATCATGTACATTGTTGTATGTGTTTATTGTTTATTTCATGTTTCTGTTAATGGTATTCGATGTGTTCTTGTTCTTTCAGACAGTGGAAAAGTTCTTCAGTAAAGAGATTCGATACTTGGTGTCCAGTAAACCTGAAGCTCGGCATGTACAGCGGCTCGTTCAGGACTCCCCGGTGCCGAGTCCAGACTCGGGCCTCAGCTCCCCCCATCCTGGCAGCAGGAGGGACAGTCACGGCCACCGAGGCAGCTCACAGGGACCTGCTGACACCGTGAGGAGCTTTATCTAAGTCTATATCTCAGCTCCAAACTTACATACACTATACGGCCAAAAGTTTGTGGACACCTGACCATCACATCCATATGTGGGTCTTCCCCAAATTGTATAGGATGTCTTTGTATGTTGTAGCAATATAATATCTCTTCACTGCAACGAAGGGGCCCAAACCATGGTTTGCTAAGGTTGGAGCAAAAGAACTCGCTGAAGAACTCGTTCTGCACAGAACTCTGACCCCACTGAACACCTTTGGGATGAACTGGAACACCTAGTGCATTCCAGGCCTCCTCGCCCAACATCACTGCCTGAGCTCATTAATGCTCTTGTGGCTGAATGAACACAGCCACACTCCAAAAACTAGAGGAAAGCCTTCCCAGAAGAGTGGAGGTCATAATAACGGCAAACAGGAATTAATTCTGCAGTGGGATGTTCAACAAGCACATATGAGAATAAGGGTCAGGTGTCCACATACTTTTGGCCTGTGTATGTATATGTATAGTGTGTGTGTGTGTGTGTGTGTGTTATATGTAGTTCATTGTGCGTATTTCTAGTAATGTATATGGGATTATTTTTATTATTTATTATTGACTAGACTAATGCATTAAAAATATTGCATAACTTTATCTTGTGTAACGTTGTGAATATTAAATACTTAAAAAAGTGCTCTGTTTGTATTGGTGTATCAACTTAATTTGAATTTAAAGTCAATGCTTTAACATGACTGCACTGATGGTAAATGTGTACAATGAAATATTACAAGAACTAGCATTTCTAAATGAATTCTACTATGGATATAAGCAACATCAGAGAACACGCTGAAGGTTTCATCGCCATGCTGTTTTTCTAAAGCCACAAGAGTCAGTTCTGTCAGGAAAATAAGCTACAAAAATTTAACATCGTTGATTTAAAATAGTAATATTATATTGTAAATGTAATGTAAGTTTTGATCAAACAAATCAAACAAGTCCAGTTCAAATTTTTAAAAAAGGACATTTTTTGCATTGTATGCTTGCTAACTAATGCGGGGTGTCTGATGAACAGAGGTTGGGGGAAAGACAGAAAGCAGCCACAGTACTTTTTATAGTTTATCTGCAGAAACTATTATTTAGCCTTTAATCAACTGCATCCTTCTTTAATGTTTGTGACTTTTTGAAGAAACCTGCAGTAATTTCACCGTCTCTGGTCGGTATTTCACAGGTGGTTGTAAGCCGAGGGAAATCCTTAGTGGAGAAAGTCGTTAAGGAACAAGTGAGTGCTTTTGTTTACTCTGGCAGTTCTAGCCAAAGCCGATTGCAGATCTTGTGGATTATCTTTGTAGATTCTCACCTACTGTTTGGAAGTATTAATCAGTTTACTAATTTGTATTGAGTGTCTTTTTTTTTTTTTTTTTTTTTTTTTTTCTCCTTTTTCCTTCTCCATCCATCCCCCAATTTGTTAGGAGCGGATTCAGATGAACAGAATCCTGGCCAATGCACTTGAATGGGGTGTAAAAATCCTCTACATTGATGGTATTCATTTTATGACCTTCATTTTGAACTAGATAGTAAAAGTTGATTGAAGTAAACATTGTATTGGCTCTTTGTACTTTCCAGTTTCAAGGTTATTTAACGTTTTTATTACTGTTCATTGTAACTGATTACCTTTTGTCCTCTTTTATAACAGATGTAATTTCTTACATTGACAAGAAAAAGAGCACAATTGCTAAAGTCAGAGCAGCGACTCACTCGGTGAAGAAAGCTGTAAGTGTGTGTTGTTCATTCTAACACAATAAACTCTTAGAAAGATGTAATAGGAATGAATTTTGCATTGAATATTTTCTTACAATATTGTACAATATTTTTTTAAACTTTGAAAGTCGCTCTTTCGTGTTATACTTTTGTACTGTAGGTCAGTAATTTTTACTTCTGTTTCAGGCCAAACCTGAGCCCACAGATGGGACTGCTTCTCAGAAAAGCAAACGTGAGTAGAGTACGATACACACTCTGTCAGTACATGTGCAAAAAAACACTTACATACGTTGATCCAACGTCTTATACAGTTTTAAGGACCATGGTTTTGGTCTGTTCCGTTTCATTTGATTGGTTTCAATTTCAAATAATGAGTACATCATGAGTACGCCATTTCAATAATGAATAACTCTCAGTAATTCTCCTAAAACTTCTAATTCAGTTTACTTCCTGAATTCATTTTGAGGTGATTCAGCTCATTCTGTACTGCTGTAAAAGCCATAATAAATCTTTTTTTTTTTTTGTAGCAGGACGAATCAGTCGCCCCTTTGTTAAAGTGGAGGACTCTAGCAGGTACAAATCTTTTTTTTATTATTCAATTTCTGTTTAATGAGTAAAAGAAATATTTTATACCTGAGGTGTCTAGAATTTCCTGTTTTTTTTCCTAATTTCTTTCTTTCTTTTTTATTTTTATTTTTAAAAAATAGACATTACCGTCCCCTCTATCTCCCCATGGCCAACATGCCTGTGTGTAACCTCCGATCTGCTGCCCCCTGCAGTCCCTTCTTGGAAGAAAACGATAAAGATGACCCTGGGAAAAAGACAAAAGGGTGCGGGTATGTTCTAGCATGCGGAGTCTGAGAGTCTGCATTTTCCAAATAAAATAAACATTTGACAGTATGACTGTACGTCATCATGGATCAAATTTATTTTCAGAACCACCTATTGTTAAAATTGTTGTTAAGGCAAGACGCTACAGGTGAATAGAGTAGTATTTTTATAACAAAAGATACAGTATCACAATCAATATTTGCCAATGTGTACCTTTACAAAATTGTGCATGTTTAGGCAGATTAGGCTGTCTAATTAAATATGCATACATTTGCATACTAAATAAAACCAAACCTCTAGTCTTCATATGTTAGATTTAACATTTATTTCACTGTGAAGATGCTCTCAAGAGAAAGACTTTTACAGGGAAAAAAAATGTTTAATCACAACAATACCATGCATTGTTTAAAAATATTTGTTGTTGTTTAAAAATATTTTTCATAAATTCAACAGTTTCATTTTGTGAAATTCCTCTTTAATATCTTTGTAATTTGGAATAGGAATGAACATCTAGAAACTGATATTTTTTGTTCTGAGTATAGATTAAATATACAATGTGGTTTAATGTGTTTCTGTTTTAATGGGGCTTATAAAGGAAATTGTATGTCATAATGACACATAAAGCGACCCATCAGTATGCAAGCTTTTCACATATATATGACATGATGTGATGTGATTTGGGGTAATTTGCTTCAGGTCTGGAGGAGATCGACGGGAGAAGAGCAGGAAAGACAGGCACCGAGGCCGTGAGGGAAAGGGACGAAGGAAAGGGGGCTACTGTGAATGCTGCATCGTCAAATACGACAACCTGA
The DNA here is from genome assembly GCA_022758105.1 of Pangasianodon gigas. Classification (NCBI taxonomy): domain Eukaryota; kingdom Metazoa; phylum Chordata; class Actinopteri; order Siluriformes; family Pangasiidae; genus Pangasianodon; species Pangasianodon gigas. The sequence continues at coordinate 5,305,051 of CM040475.1, forward strand.
AAGCTGTGAGTACCAAACAAGTACCAGTGCAAATTTGCAACAATTTATTGTCTAAAATATCTTTACATTTTAACTATAAGCAGCTAACTATCTCATCCCTGATCTATGCCCTGATCTACAGCACCTGCAAAGTGAGCAGCATCAGGCTTTCTCTAGAAGTGAGGAGTACCTGGTGGTGGACAGAGTTATCTCAGGACTCACCTGTGATTTTGTACACATCAGCCCCCAAATAAAAAGGTACTTCCACTCACGGCCACCATGTTTTCCAGACAATAACAAGAAAAGCAAACAGTATCACAACGTCAGTGCTGACTTCAACGGCACTTCAAAGACACCTGTTATTGTAGTTTAGTTACATTTTTGTCCTATTAGTGTTACCGTAGTAGCACAGTATTATTTCTTATGAGTTCTTTGTTTACAATTTTAGCTTAAGAAATAGACATGTGCAGTAACAAACATCTCTGTGACACATTCTTTGTGTATTTGTTTAATTTATGTTTAGTGGAGGTTTATCTGTAAAGCTTGTGTCCAAATCGAACACAGGGACGCTGTTAGCTTTTAAAGGCCAATACTGAAACCTTGACTTTGGAGCGATACCAATTTTTCCTACTAAGCTTTAAAAATTAGTGATTTGTAATTGAAGCACTTTAGTTAATATGGGCAATAATCGTACTCAAACTGTGTAAAGACTCAGCCATGAATGTGATGCGGAAAATAAAGATATTTTTTTTTAATTAAATAAACTTAAAATAGTAAATGTTACAGTGCAAAATTTTAAATAAACATATTTCCAATGTAATGCTGCTAAAAACCTTGCTACCTGCTGTTATGTGTCATAATACATCTTGTACCGTGGTCTGTCTGAATACTCGATTCTGATTGGTTGGAAGGTGTGCTTTGAATGCACAGGTAGTTCCCATCAGTTTAATCACCGTTCTCAATGAATGCGCTGCCTATAAACAATTGTAACCATAGTAACATACAGTTACAGCTGCATACAGTAGTTAAACTCACAGCTTCATTATAGAGACGTTGCACAGATGCAGGTAATTTACACACGCACAATCTCTCTCTCTAATAACAATTTATTATAATTCATTCAAATAAATCTAATCTTATCGCACTGCTTTATCTCTGTGTGTGATTTAGAGCGGGCAGAATTCTAGATCTAATGATCCGTGTATAAAATAACTAACGGAAATTAACCATTATTTTTATCCGTTCAGTTAAATGTTGCATTGCAAATATCAGTGATAGATTTAACTTGTCAATGCTGGCAAGTGACCATGGTATAAGCAGGATAATCCATGGCTAGGTGTGCATTACATGATTTTAATGCACTCCGTGGAGGCAACAACCCTCCGCTTTGTGTCAGTGGTTCTATGCCTCCACATTGTGCATTAAAATCGTGTAATGCACACCTAGCCATGGATTATCCCTTATGTGTTACGCTTCGCTACTTTGCAATTTTGTGATTTCAGGAGGAATAATGTTACCTCCCACTTTATACAGTATGTGTATATGGATGTGAAGACAGTAAATATGACTTGAACTGTAATGTACTTAATCGATCTCCAATCTCTCTGCTGCAGGGTGAAGTGCAGTGTCACCTCCCCGCTCATCGTTCCTGGACCAGCTGTAAGGAAGGACGGAGAAATGGAGGTTGAAGAGGAGGATGTGACTGACGAAACCCCGCTTTGGGGCTCTCACAACACGGAGCGATCGGTCCGCAAGCGCTCCAGAGAACTCTCCCAAAGTCCTAAAGGAGACTCGGCAGGACAACTGGACACTTTTCAGAAATCCCATTCCAAGCGTGGTTCATTTGAATGGGAATCCAGTTCTAATGCTGCTTTACAGAAGGCTTTGGGTACATCAGTGTGTAACACCAGACAAGACTGTCTTTCTGAGTGTCTGGAGAGGACCAGGACCTCATTACACACTCGTTTAGAACAAAGGACTTCACAAAGCACACAGCATGTTAGACTTTCAGATCCTGCAGCGTTCGGTACGACCTGCAGTTCATTGGGCGCAGGGACCTCTCGCGTGGTGTCAGAGCCGTCTGTAATGTCAGACTTTCAGACTGCACCAAAGTTAGTTTCAGATATTACAGAATGTACAACCGAGAGACCTTTCTGTAATACAGGCAAAGCACCTGATGTTACACATCATGGACCTATCACAGAGGAAATGTCTTCTTCCAACACAGACATTCTATCTGGAGCCTTGCAAAGAAAAGTGCGGACATGGAGGCGGAGACGAACCGCACCATCGGAGCCCCTGTGTGGCCTTTCTGGTAAACCTGTAGAATCCCAGACCCTTCAGTGTCTCGGAAAAGTTTCTGAGTCTCGGAGACGCTCAGCATCTGCCCTGGACTTATGGCAGCTCTTCCAGTCCAGCGGTGACATGGAGGAGGATTTTAAGGGTTTCTACAATTTGTAGAAAAGGATATTGAATATGAAATGAGCATTGGCAAAGCTTGTGTGTGTGTGTGTGTGTGTGTGTGTGTGTGTGTGTGTGTGTGTGTGTGTGTGTGTGTACCAAATATTTTCTGCATATCTCTGAGAGATAGTCCAGTTCCTAAATGAATGAGTTGTCGAGAAGTGGGACAGAGATATTAAATATTATTATTATAAAAAAAAAAAAAAGTTAAATCTTATATAAAGCTACAAAACATAAACCCTTCTTTAAAAAAAATTACATAATACATACATACGTAAATTATATACATATTGTGTGTGTGTGTAAAAGAGAATTTTTTGGCGCTTTCAGTGTGAAATAAACTCTGCACAGTAAACATAAAATGTATTTAGAATAAGCAATATGGAACTTGCCTTACAAATTAGCTTAACTAGTTGATTTTACAAGTTTCGCTATTAAAATTTCAGTCTCCACATGTAGAAACTGAATGCTTTTTGCACATTTGTCGGAGTAATTGCTAATTCTGTTGGGATTCAGTTGTAAAGAAATGCAATATAATAGGGAGATTTAGGCCAGGAGACAGTATTGCAATAGCTGTGTGTTCAGGAGTACTCCAGTGTTTCACTATACCCATATTGGTGTAATCATGTACAATCATTTAAATCATTCATTTTTTCTTGTACTGAGAATGGAAAAAAAAAAAAGACTCAAACTCTCTTACAATGGAAATCTAAGGACGTTTGTTGAATCCTGTTGATAAACATTTTTACACCACACTGCTGTTGAGTTCTCTGTTCGGAAAGTGTTAACTAATTTTCTATAACGGCAGCTCTGTAATTTCAATCACAAGTTTATATTAATGCGCTCTTTCTATAAAATTATTGTTTCTATAGTAACAGCTCATTCACAGGGACCTCTATGGCAGACACTCCACATAATCTAAGCCTAATAATAAACAGAATTGTTTAAAAAAAAAAAAGTGTTATTTAACAAAGACGTATAATTGTTGATACGCTGAAGCTTTCTGTAAGGAGATGTTTCTTTAAAATTTATGGAAGGAGTCTCCAGTGCCAGCGCTTGTAACAGTTATCTGTCGTAGCGGAGTCTTCAGGATAGACAGGTTTACGCTTTCCATTTTCTCAGCAACATGACAAGCTGCATTTTTTAAATTATTCTTATTATACTTAGTCATATTAACGTTACACGAAGGGAAACTGGTGAGGGAACAACTGGTAGCTCTTATGACATAAATGATAATAGGATTTAGCTTGTTTCTTGGTACAAATTGCTGTGGTATGAGAGGAAAACACTTTGGGACATGCTGTTATTGGAAAATGTTCAATGTCAGAGCGGTAACAGTAACTCTGCTTTGTATCAGGTGGCATTACATTACTCTGTCATTGATTGTTTTCCTGTAACAGCATGCCCCAAGTGTTTCATTCCTTCGATTGTAGAATGCTTTCATTCCTGTTTGTAAATGAAGGTCAAAGTCTGTTTAATGTTTTCTTTGGGAAATGTACCATTTTGCCAAAGGAAAGAATTTGCGTTAAATATTTGCGTATTTTCAGCAAGTGACTAGACTTCCATTCCAAGTGAGTTTGGAGATAAATGTTTTTTCGCTCTTTTCTCAGTACAGGAATATGTGTCTGTTATTGTTGTGGTAATTGCATATACACTATAAATGAGGTTTGAGGGGGGAGGAATTGTGTGCGTGAAGAACTATTCGTCCTAAGTCAGATCCTGGTTGAAATCATGCACACTGCTTTGTCCAGATCTAGGATCAGCTTCATGATGATATTTTATTTTTTTCCCCCACAGACATTGTTCTAAATCAGTGTCTCCTAACCTGAGTTATGCAGGCCCATTGTACTTCACTGCATTTCCTTTTCTAACACACCTGATTCAGCTCACAAGGGGCTGACTCGGCTAACTCCTGTCAGCTTACTACTCAAAAAAGTGCAGTTTAGGCTTCTGGATAGGTTCCTGGCCACACTCAATCCAGCTGTCATGAATTCTGTTGTGCTGTGAAACTGTACACATGAAGTTGATGGGTCGCTTGTGCCATCCATATAACAAACGCCTATTTCATCTGTTTTCATCAATTTTACACAATCATTTATACAGAGAATCATAGTCACCGTATGGGAAAACACAGACAGGTCACATTGTCATTCCCGTGCTTCAGGTATTAGAGTGATTCAGGTATCCTCTGAAGTCATTATAGACTTTAAAGTCGAAATAAATCCAACGACTTGCAATGGAGCATTTTGATTAAAGGAGTAGCAGATCCCTCTGCTGTCTGTAAGGGAAATTGCAATTGCAGTGTAAACAATGACAAGCTTTATCTCTTCCCTTGTCTGATAAAACTATCGCTTTGGCGAGAAGGTGTTGATTAATTTTCTACAATCAGCTATTAACAGTACATTAATCTAAACCTGTGATTTGAATTACAAGCAGAACTACTGTCAGAGTTGCTGTTATAGAAAATTAATCAACATCTTCACTGTAGTTCAGTTAGTCTGCAGATAACGTCAATATTTTTACCTCTGGGAGAAATTTTTCTACTTCTTTTGTCTCATGCATCTGTTTTGTTTCATAAACCCACTTTAGCTCCATTAATGACTTCCACCATGAACACACTCGGGTTAGGGGCAGTGTACATGGAGTGGGTTAAGCTTCATTACAGAAATTCTGGTGAGAACTCCGGATATAGTGTGTGGAGTTCACTCAACTCAGAGTTCGTGTTTAAGGTTTGCCCGAAATGAAGAAACGAGCCGAATCCACTTAAAGGAATTATTGCGAATATAATACTATGATTATTACAGGTATTTGAAACACTTTTAAACATTGCAAACTGCACCTTTAACACTTGGTCAAGGCTGTAATAGTGGGTCACAAAAACAATTAGTGAATAAAAGTATAAAGGGATTGACAAGATGATGGAGAATTGCCCATACACACATCCTCCTGTCAGAGAAGCTGAATTCATTTAGTGGATTTTAACCTCTTTCAGATCTTCTGTTTTCACTGTCAATATTTATATCGACTTGCTGAATCACTTTCTACTCTGTTCAGTGTTTAATAGAAAGTGATTTGTTGTTATTAAAGGGTTTATAAGCCTTGAATGTTAATAAGAAATTTAGATGTAAATGAATGAGCACACAAAATAACTCACTATCAAACTCCTCTATTTATAACATCAGACCTGAATCGGGTTTGTATAATATTTCATTGGCTTGACCTTAATCTTGTTTTTTGTCCTTGATCTTCTGTGGTATAAATCCTATTAAATAGGTTACATTTTTAAAAAGAAAACCACGAGAGCCATTTTTATGGCTGTCACTAAATTTTGTCATTAGAGTAGATCTGTGATATGACTTTATTTGTTTGTTTTTTTTTAAATCCCTGCAAAGTAATTCTGTTTAAATGCAGTATGTTAGATTAGTTATTTAACTATTCATTTAAAGAATGATTTGAAGGTATCAATTATTCTGTTTAACTAGAAGTAAATGAGTGAGTTACTCAGCAAGCGCTTTATCCTGGTCAGGGTCACAGTGGATCTGGAGCCTATCCTGGGAGCAGTCCATTGCAGGGCATCATACACACACATACACACACACACACACACACACACACACACACGCATATATTCTCGTATACCTAGGGGCATGGAAGGATCCACCAACCAGTCCACCTACTGGCATGTTTTTAGGTAGTGGGAGGGAACCCATGCAGGTGCCAGATGGCTGATTTGAGTATTTCAGAAACTGCTGATCTCCTGGGATTTTCACACACTCAACAGTCTCTAGAGTTTTCACAGAAAAAAAAGCACTCAGTGAGCATGCAGGCAGAAATGTGTTCAGAGAGGTAAGAGGAGAATAGTCAGATTGGTTTGAGTTGACAGGAAGGTTATGGTAACTCAAATAAACACTCTTTACAACCGTGGTGAGCAGAAAAGCATCCCAGAATGCACAACACATCAAACCTTGAGGCTGATGACTTACAACAGCCAGAAGACCAGATCGGGTTCCACTCCTGTCATCTAAAAACAGGAATCTGAGGCTACAATGGGCACAGGCTCACCGAAACGAAGAGCTGAAGATTGGAAATAGATCAGGTGATGTGGTGATGATGATGATGATTATTATTATTATTATTATTATTATTATCATGGCTTAGTGGGTAGCACGTTTGCCCCGCAGCTCCGGGGTTGGGAGTCTGAATCCCACCTCTGCCCTGTGTCTGCAGAGTTTGCATGTTCTCTCCGTGCTTCAGGGGTTTCCTCCAGGTATTCCGGTTTCCTCCCCAGTCCAAAGACATGTGCTGTACACTGACTGGCATTTCCAAATTGCCTGTAGTGTGTGTATGTGATTGTGCCCTGCGATGGGTTGGTACCCCGTCCAGGGTGTCCCCTGAGTTCCCTGCGACCCTGTATAGGAAAAGCAATATGGAAAATGGCTGGATTATTATTATTAGTATTAGTATTTTACTATACTATTACTATAAATATTATGTAAATATTATGTACATTAATAGTAAAAAGAAACAGCATTGACATGGATGATATCCAGAATATTATTACAGTTTTAGCTGTATATGATTTAGGACACGCCCAAGTGCTAAAGGCATGTCCAGATTATTTAAGCATGAGGTGGCAAAATGGTGGAGGACTCCATCTAATTATATAGATGACAATTGGTTTGTATATTTACAGAATATCTGTCTAATATATTTGTTTACTGGTGCAGAATGAACGGCTTTATTGCAGCTCTGATGAAGTCTGGATGAATCAGTAAACAGTTGAGGTCACAGCTTGGTGCAAAAGCTTATTTCCACAAGCCACAGTTGCGTAATGCTGGTGTCGGTGGCGTCCCGGGCGGTCACGTGGTCTGCTCTGCGCACACGGTAGCGGCAGGTGGGCCACAAGGCAGCGAGCCGCTCGCGCTCACACTCACACTGCACTACACTACACTACCCGTCATCCCGCGCGCCGCAGCCGCGCCACTCCGTATATCCCCCTCATGTATATTCATACGGCATTTCTGCAGTGAGGCGGCTCGGTAACAGCCTACTGACGTCTCTCAGGAGGAGGTGGTTCCGGTGAAGGAAGCTGAAACTGGCCTCGACTCGTCGCCGTCCCGCTAGAGCGCGCGATGCGGAGGCTGCGCCAGCGTCGCTAATGGCAACCAGCGCGAGAGAGCGCGTCGGCCAGACGAACGGAGCGCGCGGGGGGACGCGTGTGAGCCGCCATTGAAGAGGACACGCTTAAAATAAACAAACCAGAAAAAAAAAAAACAACAACAAAGAAAAGCAGCGCGCAGGGTTCGGTGTCGGTCGCGCGCGGTTGTCTGCTCGGGAGGATTTGGTGATGATGGCTTCCACACTGGGGCTTTGGCTCGTGTGTGTGTGCGGAGCGCTGGGTATTAGCGCGCGACATTCCACCAATGGTAACGCGATTTTCCTTCTTTCCTTCTTTCCTTCCTTCTTTCTTTCTGGGCTCAGATTGTTTATTTAATCTGGCTGTAATTCTTGAATGGCAGTGTATTTTAATTTTTAAGCTCAGTCATCTTTTTTTTTTTTTTTTGCATTTTGCTGGTATCATCAGCAGGGTCTGCACGGATGTAAACAGTCATGGCAGACAGAATGAATATCCATCCTGTAACCTTTAATAACCTGCAGTTAGGACCTGATTTTTGTAATATTTTGTAATATTCAGATATGCACATGTGTATATGCACAGATCGGTTTTTTTCGGGCGTCATTTTTTTATCCGCTTATTCCAGGAGGCGTCTTGGGGAAGACGAGGGCCTTGCGTGATGAGAGCAGGTTCCTCGGGAGAGAGAGCACGGTCCCGGTCCGGCTGGTTTATCGCACGGATCACGGACAGACCGCGCATGACGTCCTGAGCACACGGGTGCGCGCGAGCCCCGGCGCCGACCAGGTGAGCTTTCATCACTAGACTGCATTCTCAGGTATTGTTCATGATTTCGCTGTTTCTCTCATTCAGACTGCGAGTTTACGCTTTAGTCAGGCTACTTGGTTGATATGGACTGCATTTCTGTTTATTGAGAAGGTGTTCCTCGCGCACCTGAGACCCCAAGGTCCAACGCGCGCGCGTCTCTGGCAAACAAAAGGATGCGCATGCGCATGCGCCCTTCCAAAAATGCAATAGACAATGCACATGTTTCTGTCACAGTAAAAACATAGTGATGTATCCACGCCTAGAGTGTTAAATCACTTCTGAGTAAACCATTAAAATAATTAAGGAACATGTTGTTATAGGAAAATAATCAACAACTCTGTGTGATGGAGCGGAGTTGTGGTTACCACCCTGAAGCGGGTTATTTTTCTATAACAGCACATTCTAAACTGTTTTATTCCTCTTATACCATAGAGATTTTTACTATTTTACCAACTATTACATTTCTTAATTCATTAACGAACAGCATGTACTTTTTAACCGTTTATAGTTATGTTTAATGTCGTGGAGCATCCAGGACACAAATAAGTTTCTGTAATAACAGGTATAAACAGTCGTTCCGTCATCATCCTCTCTTTTTCTCTCTCTTGAAGTTAAAAAGGGAAAAAATACAGCAATGTTAACGAGAAACCAGACAGCACACAGTGACGTGATGGAAAACGTACCAGCCATTACAAAGCACTGACACTGGGGACTCCTTCCATGAATGTTAGATAAATGTGTCCTTACACAAAGCTTCACCATATTGACGAGTATACATTTTTCTTTGTTAAATATCAACACTTTTTTAAATCCGTTTTTTTTTTGTTAGCTTTAGGTTATGTGGAGCGTTAGCCATTCACGTCCCTGTTACTATAGAAACCTATCATTTGAATTACAGCTGGTACTACAGAAAATCAGATTCTGACCAATCAGATTTGAGAATTCAGCAACACTCTGGTATAAAGTAGAATAAAACATTGTTACATTTTCAATGCCTAAGAACCTGTTCAGAGTGGCCTAGAAACCTCTCTAGGCTTTTATTCTCATGTATAAGAGCAGTTTCGTGCTCACTTGGTCAGGTCAAAGTTGTTATAAGCTTTACAGCATTTGTAGGCTGATCATGACGTAAGCAGAGAGTCAATGAAAAACGCTTGGATGTGTGATTCATTCTTTTGCCGAAGGTGGCCGGTTTAGCTTCGCAATCATTTTAAAAATGTTAATTCATCATTAAAGGATGCTTAACTTATTGAAACATCCTCCATATTGTTGCACTCATTAACCTTTTGTCTTGCTAATGTAACACTGCCACACAAAGCATTAACATTACCTTCTGCACTAATCTAGCCCTCTAATGAGGCTTCAGTAAATAGAGGAAAAACACTTTACTCTGATTGTATGAGTCAGCACGCTACTTAGTAAAACCCTGAAAACCCTGTGTTTGTATCCTGTGTGACTGACAAGAAAAGCATTTGAGTGCCAACTAAAGCCAAATAAAGTTACGTATCGTTATTTAACATATTAGTTTTTGATACAAATAATGCAATACACTATATATACCTTCTTATGTATATATATATATATATATATATATATATATATATATATATATATAATATAATAGTCAGCCTTTTGTTGTTGAATCTTTCATACAGATTTTTTTATATTTGAAGTTTTTTAAAGAAATGAACAGTTTTTCAAAGAAATTCATGCAAATGAGGCTTTGATTAATTAAATATGTAAGAATAAAAATGTTTATTTCACTGAGAAGACGCTCTCACAAGAAAGGCTTTTACTGTTGTTAATTGTTAATTGTTTTTTGTTGTTGTTATTTTTCAGTATACAATTTAACATAAATCCAACAATTATCACCATTTTGAAAACTTCCTCTGGAATATCCTTCTGAACAGTGACAGGAATGAACATTTCATGAATGTAGGTCATGTAGATTTTTAGTTCTGAATATAGAAAACTTTTGAGGGAAAAAATGGTTGCAATATCATGTGATTTGTGAGGGAACTTGGTGTCATAATGGCTTATACAATGACACATATCGGGAAACAAGCTTTTCAGGGATATATGACATTGTGGGATTGTGAAAAGTGGGTGGAGCTTAAAAACCTGCAATGTTGCTAAGTTGCAGATAACGCAGTGGTCGCAAGTGGACAACAAATAGTGAAATAAATATATTTACTGTAAGATATGTAAGATCAGATGTTATAGATTTATCCAAAAATCGGACAAATGATGGACATCATCATTTCTACATATAGTGTCTTGCTTTAAAAAAAAAAACACCAAATATCAGGCAGGTATTAATAAATTGTTAATATGTATGAGCAGAGCCTTTGTGCACATTGCTTGTATTGGGATTGCTTGAAAATGGTGATTTCTGATGTCTGAAGATTATTGAACATATCATTAGTGTGTGGATGAGCTGATACCAAAAACAGTGAGATAAGTGGATTAGCTGTTTTAATCCTTGCGTCCCCTTTCACTAGCAGCGTAGTAGGGGCGTCTGTGTCGCTGCAATTCTGAGCCCAGGGCCATATTTTCCTCTCTGATTTATTTATTTATAAGCTTTCATTTGCGTGTGCATGCTCTAATGTCAGGATGGGGTTGGCTCGGCTTTAGAGCTGATTCATCTTGCTAATGCGCTGTATCGGTTACGATGTGGTTTCTGATGGGGGCTAACCAAATTGTGCTGGTTATTTTTCCAGCTCTACACTTCAGCTGTTTATCCAGTGATTGAGTAAATATGAATCAATGACAGACACAGACAGTCTTTACAGCACTTTGGTATAGTATTGGTCTTACTCCTTATACTTAGCTTAGAGTTGAGGATAAAAACCTCTCAATTTCAAATATGTGACTTCCTTATTCAAAAGGAATGTTCTGTCATGTTGTAGTTCAGTGGTTTAGACTCTGCTGGTGAATGAAAGGTTGCGAGTTCATATCCCAGGCCTGCTAGAGAGTATATAGGTTCATGCCATGTGAGCAGAACTTCATACATAGTCTCCTGTGCACTTTTTCACACATCTGGAGGATTAAAAGCAAACCACTAGAGGGCAGGACAGAGCCCAGACAACCATGTTGACTTATTAGCGAATGATTAGTTAAATATTAGCGATTTTACAACTATTCTGGGACGGTTCTCGGTTAGCATGCCTAGGTTAAGCTTCTCTATAAACCTTTCCTCCATCTTTGCGATTCTTGTCATGAGCAGTGACTCAGAACTAACCTTATGCTAAGTATTTACTACGTAGTAGTCTAGAAGATACAGAAGATTAGTATGCAAAACATATTCGTAGGTGGACTCGTACGTGAGAAATCAAACGCTAAGCATTTTGTAGGAAAATTACATTAAAAAAAAAACACATATGATGTAAAAAGTATACTCAAGAGTTGTAGTCATGCACGTAAGTACTGCCTCTACTGTTAACGCTCGTGTTGCAGCAGTGGATACGTAGCTTTAATTTCTGATTAGCCACACAACCAATACACCAAACGAATACAATACCTGAGGCAGCCATTTTGAATATGCATACATGTAGTTAAAAGCTTGGATCGGATATTGCCTTATTTGTAAGTCACTGTGGATAACAACACCTGCCAAATAACGAAATACAAAGTGTCTTTCACAGTGCAACAGGCCTCATTTATCAAACTGTATACGAACTAATTTATTCGTAAATCATGCGTAGGAGCATTTACACAAGAAATTTGGAATTCGTAAAAATCCAGTTAGTTCGGATTTTTTTTACTGTCCTACAAGAGCTCCTGGGTTCTTGTAAATTTCGTATAAGGAGACTCACTAACGAGAACCTCAACAGATTGGCTTCAGAATATGTAATATATATATAAATTATAAATTATATATGTATAATTGGCGATGAGTTGCGGATTACACTGTTGAGTTTAAATAGCTTGGTTTTTTCAACTTCACAAACATTTTGTGAAACTCAGCTTGTTTCATATTAATGACATGACAGAAAACACTCCAAAATAAGACAAATAAGACTAGCTATTAACACTGGGACAAAAGTAAAGGCACCCTATAAAACAATGAAAAGTCAGTGTGTGACTATGGAAACGCTGCAGTGGCTGAGCTGCATTACTGGAAGATTTAGCGCATGACATGCTTATGAGGTGCTCATTCTCTGTTTAGTTATCGTCTTTGAGATAACTAAGCTCTGTGAGATTTGCCTTTTATGAAGTTCTGTGGGCGTCACTAAATGTAAATCAGCCGTACTGTGAAAACAGCCCGTATCAGTGTTTTAGAAAAGCACAGTGGAGTGTGATGGCTCAGTGAATCAGCAGTTAGAGCCTCCTGCATGAGGAGTATGCACTAAGGCATTATAAATGCTTCTAAACATCTCAGAATGTCCTTAAATCTCTCCTGCTATCGTGCAACCAGGTCTGTTTTTAGCCTGGCGTGCAGCTCGAAGCAGATCTGTCTCAAAAGCAAATGAGGCGTTTTATTTATAGAGTTTGATCGATGTGAAATCGGGGTCTGATAGCTTTCTATATTTAGCATTTCTTTAATTGGGAGATCAACAAAAGTGGACTGGAGTGAATTTAGTGACGATAGAACACATTTGGAGAGGCAACTGAGGCGAAGCTGCGCAATTGCAGTCGATGGAAGAAAGGGGAACGTATGGAGAACCTGTACTGGAAACTCTGGTCTCCTCTTACACAGTTCCTCCCTTCTCTAAACACTTTGGACCTCTTTAATGAGATTTAAGTGTGTAAGATAATGCAGTCTGATGCAGGTGGGGTGATATTTGTGTGGAGGCAGCACTTCGCTCATCTCGGAGACAATAGACGGATTTGGGGCGTGTCTTCTAGGCACGTGGGCAGAAGTGTGTTTGGGGGGATGGGTATTCATTCACGGGTCGTTCATGGGTGAAGTGTTGAGGATCCCCCTTTCCCCTTTTACCTCCAGCCATGGTGGCTCCTTTGGGAAATGTTAGATTAGGGCTGGGACTCCAATCTTTGCACACACTTCGATTGCTCCCTCCTTACACACACACACACACACAGACTGAATGCCACAAGAACAATGTGCTGTGAGCCAAATGCTTTCTCTGTTTCCCTGAGGGGGCTGTTATAAAGCCTCAGCCATATGGGGCCACGCGGGCGCTGAATTAACCAGCGGCACAATCACAATGCCACCAGCCCCTGTGTTCACAGCAGAGCTGCCATGAATTAAAACCAATTAGACCACAAGACCCCCCCAAAGCACTGAATTCAGACACATCTCTCTGTTTGCTATGTAAAAAATTGGGACATTTTGTTTCTAGTCCCATGGAAGCCCATCTCTGCCAGGTAGAAAAGAAAAATTGCATACATTTTTAGTTTATGTTTGGCAGCAGCAGTACTTCAAAATTTTAATTTTATGATCTCAAAAGTTGGCTTATTATCTCAAGTTAAAATCAAATGAGCCAAAGGTTTGAGGTGATAAGTCAGTTGTTGCCAGAAATAAAGAAAAAAAAAAGTTATGCAATTTTTTCTTTTCTACTTAGCAGAACTGTATATCCATACCAGTCTCTCCTTTACAAAAGAGTTATTTTACCCAAGTCAGCTAAAATTGAACTGAAAGAACTGCTTTTTCGTAGGTTATTAAATTTTTTTGGAAGGAATAACACAGAAGGTGGCATGCTGTTATAGCAAAATAATCCAACATTACATTTAATGTTATGGAGCATCCACAAAACAAGTTAGTTCCTGATATCGCTATAAACAATCATTCTCTCATCAGCTTCTCTTTTTCCATCCTTCCCTCCTTCCTTCCCTCCTTCTGTCTTTGTTCGTTCCATCTTTCCTTCCTTCTTTCCCTCCTTTCTTCCTCCTTCCCTCCTTGCTTTTTTACGGGCTATTTTCTGCCCATATATATGTAACGTATGGTTGTCGTAACTTTTGAATATCTATTAGTGAAAAATAATGACAAACTTTTGAGAAATGGAATTAGTCCAAAGTTATTAGTTATTTATAAATGTTTGCGCCTTACTGTACACACACTAAGAGCTCAATTAGATGAACCTTTGTGAACTTTTGCGACTGCATCTAACCTGCAGTGATATTGCCGTCTGTAACACAGGCAACGGAAAGGTCAGAAAATGTGGACCAATTGTAATAATGCACCATCGTGAATATTTCAGAAGGCCCTTCAATAACAACCGTGAAGCACATTAATGTTATGGAACGTCCGCAAAACAAGTTAGTTCTCTCATCAGCTTCTCTTTTTTTCTTTTTCTTGAAGTTAATAAGACAGCTTGTCATGCTACTGAGAAACCGCAAAGTATAAACACCTCTGTCCTGTGCCATAAAAATTCTCACTGCAGCTACAAAGCACTAACACTGGAGACTCCTTCCATAAATGTTACACAAATATTTCCTAACAGAAACCTTCACCATAGGAATGATTTCACATTTTTCTTTGTTAAATAACAACACTTTTTTTCAAATCTGTTTTTTATTAGATTATGTGGAGCGTCTGCCGTACAAGTCCGTGTGTTAAGCTGTTACTATAGAAACAATAATGGATTAATGAGTAAATATATACTCATGTATGTTACAGCTGGAACTACTTTTGAACATCTTCTGATTTGATTAATATTGAAATTAAAATACTTGTAAATATACTTGAGAGTTAGAAAGGTGCTATTTATTATTATTATTATTATTATTATTATTATTATTATTATTATTATTATATTTGTTCAGTGAGTATGACCTTTTATGTAATATGCATTATCAGTTTGAGAGAATGATTTAGTCAAATTAATTTAACCCTAACCTTTACTTCTGCTCTGTCCTTTACAGAAGAATCATTTGGCCCAAGCCAGTTTCCAGGTGCAAGCCTTCGACCAGACTTTCATCCTAGACGTGGAACTGAATCAGTGAGTACCTCTGGTACATCTTTTCTCTGCTGTTAGAAATGTAATTGCTCAATATGTGTGCTATGACAAGCTTAAAACGCTGTTATGACATTGTTATAACGTCAGTGTGCTTGCTGTAATGATTAAGAGGTCTGACAAAATGCACCAGATAATATGAATAAGCAGGTAGAAAGTTTTTGAGCGATGGAAAGAGCAGACGCCTTCGCCGAGCGTTTTAGAGCTGCTGATGGACTGCTGGATCATAATGGCTGGAGATTTATGCTGAAGCCTCAGGAGAGGATCCTTGCCTAGAGTCCTATCGATCACTGCATCCGGCTGATGGGAAACCATCTCTCGTTCTCTCGTTCTCTCTTTGCCGACAGCCAGTCTGCAGACTGTAAGACTGTAAGCATCTGCATATTTATGAAGGAATGAACATGGGAACAGTGACCCCAGTGCCAGGCCTCCTTCTGTTGCACAGATAGCAAGACTTATCTGTTTTGTTTTTTTAGGCTTCTATTTGCCCCTCAACCTTAAACTTAACCATTTGTATCTTTTCACACAAGTTGGCTCGTGCAATTGCTTACAGTTTGCAATCATGAGACCATGTTGTAATGACAGAAAAACTGGATATCCGCTGTTTTGTAACGACTGCTGGCTACAATCCTAAATTTGTCTTTCTTGTGTATTCATTACATACTAATCACTTTCTGTGTGCTGTTTGCTTTCTGGCATATTTCTTATTAATAGGCTACGCTTTCAGCTCTGTGACTGGAAATAGGAGTGTGATTGCAAAACATCCCTGGAAAGTGTCCATATTCTTAGAAATGTCATTTGGTCCGGCTGGTGATGTCTATGGGGCTTCATTGACATGGTACAAATAATCCATGTCTCTCATTTGACGGCATTAAACTCCCTCCTCTGAGGTTTCATTTAAACCCCGATTGACTCCTGGAATAAAGTCAGATCATGTAAATCTAGATTAAGCTGAACCTTAGAAAGTGATTTAGCATTAATCCAGTTTAAAAGGCTGTTTTATTTTATGACTAGGCTTAATCCCCGTCTGGGAAACCGGCCCATAATGAAAGAATATGTTATTTGTAACACTTGTTCCTAAAACAAAGTGTTAATTACAGTGCTTGCAAGGCCTCATACTTCTTTCTTATCTTCTTCTTTTCAGCAAGAATTTTTGATTTACTAACATTTAACATTTATATCACTTTCTGTTTTCTCTCCTTCCCTCTTCCTTCCTCCTTTCCTTCTTTCCTTCCTTCCTTCTTCCTTCCTTCCCTCCCTCCTTCCTTCCTTTCCTCCTTCCTTCCTTCCTTCCTTCCTTCCCTCCTTCTGTCCATGTTCCTTCTTTCCTTCCTTCCTTCCTTTTTTCCTTCCTTCCTTCCTTCCTTCCCTCCTTCCTTCCTTCCTTCCATCCAACTTCCCTTCCCTCCTTCCTTTCTTTCCTTCCTTCCTTTCTGTTCTTGCTATTTTCTGCCCATATATATGTAACGTATGGTTGTCATAACTTTTGAATGTCTATTAGTGAAAAATAATGACAAACTTTTGAGAAATGGAATTAGTCCAAAGTTATTAGTTATTTATAAATGTTTGCGCCTTACTGAACACACACTAAGAGCTCAATTAGACGAACCTTTGTGAACTTTTGCGACTGCATCTAACCTGCAGTGATATTGCCGTCTGTAACACAGGCAACGGAAAGGTCAGAAAATGTGGACCAATTGTAATAATGCACCATCGTGAATATTTCAGAAGGCCCTTCAATAACAACCATGAAGCACATTCAGCTTTTAATATATGAGTCTCTTTATGTCTCTGTGAGGCTCTTTGTGAGCTATGCGTGAGTGTGTGTCGTAAGGAGCTCAGTAATTGTTGTACCATTCACAGTAATTTAATGGTAATGGAAAAACCATCACATCTGAAATGCGCTGCTATAATGCTAATACCATTACAGGACTAGTGACTTCAAATAACACACTAAAAAAAAATCAGTTAGAAATATAAAAACATAAGCTATATGTCTACATCTGAAACATCATATAATTGTTCCAGTGGGAATTTAATGACGATAATGATCCTCTCTCAGTATCTTAAATAAGCGTGCTGAAGTACTGGTGCAGATAATGTGGCTGAGGACATGTGAGTGTGTGTAACACAGTGCAGAATATTGTGTATGGATCGCTATCGTGGAATAACGTGATTCCATCGACTCATTAATGAATTCAGACTTTCTCTCTCAGCATAGATATAACGTTACTTATATTAAATGTTGCTCGGGATTCGCAAATTTTGTTCTGATTTAGACAAATATCTCTGTTCAAGTCTGTTGGAGCAGATTTTCCAGTGTTATTACAGAGAGAAGGATATGGGTGGTCAACTAATCAACTTATTCAATACTATCTAACCGATTAATAAAACACTACTCAAAATATGCTAATTACTGTAATTTTCTCTGGCCTGATGTGAAATAAAAAAAGAACTAATTTAATTTGTTTAATAATGATTAAAAACAACAACGAAATGCTAAACAGGTGTTTAATTTGGTCAGAAGTTAGCGAATGACAGTCAGCTGAGTTTCTTTTTTAAAAGTTTATATTATTAGCTAGTTGAGAGGTTGTTTTAGCTAAACAGTTAGCGCTAGTGAGTGGATAACTAATTGTTTTTGCTGTGTTTCGGTGTATTTTTTTGTGCCTTTTTATGAGGTGATAGTTTTGTCATCTGCACTGTATCTTACCGAGCTAGGTATAGCTAGCCGGTAGCTAATTCCCACTAGCCTTGGATATGTACATGGCTTCAAGGAAAGCCCCTTTGTTCACCCTGCAGTCAGCATCCTCCATATTTAGCCTAGCTCGCTAAGCTACTGTCAGGTTTGGTTAGATTCAATGTGTGTGTGTGTGTGTGTGTGTTGCGTATCTTGAAAATCTATTGGCTGTGTAATTCATCAAGCACTTCAACACAGTGTCACTCTGATTTCCTGTTTCAGAAGGAAACACGTCAACATATGGAATCATATTAGAGCTAAGAAGCCATTTCATGAGGATTTTAAGTAAGCAAAATATGATAATATAAACGGAACCTTAGATATCCTGATAGAGTAAAATCTATGATGTGTTCATTTTCAGCACTTGCGTAGTTCTGTTTATCAGTTTTGTCTTTAATTCCTTCACGTTCAGAGAAGATAATAGTAAAATGAAATTGATTTTTTTTTAATATTTGAGTGATATCATCAAATTGGATGGAAACTATAAATATATATATTGTTATAAAGTGTAGGTTTTGTGTTTGTATGATTCTCTCTTTTCACGTGTTTGTGTGTATGGATTTGGTGGATGACTTGGAGCTAATGGGCTTTGTCTGATTTATCGTTACTAGCTGATCATTCAGGATTCTCCTGCTCTCTCTCTCTCTCTCTCTCTCTCTCTGTGGGTTGTTACTGTATGTTAGTGTGTGTATGCTGTCAGTATCAGTATGATTGTGACGTTTTAGTCTTTTGTTTATGAGCTCGATAATCTTGTCTGATCTAACAGTGCTACTAATTAATCGCTCCATTTCAATTCCGCTTCATTCAAAATCCAGTCCCTTTCTTTGTCTTGTTTCAGCCATTGTTGCCCATGTATAACTGTGTGTGTGTGTGTGTGTGTGTACAGTGTTGGCCTCTTCTTTACCCCCCTCCAAGAGGCCATGTTTGCTCTGAATGATCAATGACCTTCACTGCTTTAAAATGCTTGATGACTGAAGTGGAGGAGGGGGACTAAGGTCATATGAATATCGTCAATTATTTACAATATTTTTAATCATAGCTGTTTTTTTTTTGAGAAAAGTGTACATCAGCTTCTTAGATCATATTTTACTCAAAGGCAGCTGATCCCAAAAAATACAAAAAACATATTCTATTTTGAATGTGACTGGTCTTATCTGTATATCCCAGAGAGAGAACACCCCCCTCTCTACCCTGTCTTACACAGACACACACACACACACACACCCCAGCCTGTGCACATTGTGACTAATGAAGCCGAGCGCTACATTAGAGGGGAGTTGACAAAAAATGGGGGGGCTCTCCTTTTCAATCATCCCACGTCGCCATGACGACGGACCATATCGCCAAAAAGAAACACAGCAGGTCGACGCTGAAAGGAAGCTATAGTCCTAAATGGAACAAACACACAATCATTTCATTTAATGTGTTTATTTATTTATTTTTGGCAATAGGGCAGATTTACAAAAAAAAAATTGAAATACAAGACACAGGAACCGAAGACAGAGACAAAAAAACATTAAATATTAAGTAAAATACTTACACAACTACAGTCATGATTAAATTTATAAAAAGATATTTCCCAACAGCTATTATTGATTATAATTTAAATGAAAAATAGTCCTCTTGGAAAATATTTAGTTATATATTTTTTGAAATATTGGCTTAGTACAGAGAGAAATGACACTGTTATGTTGGACTTCATGCATGATTCTGATTTCTCTCTGAGATTTGTGATTTATTTCTTTCTATTTTTTTTTTTTTTTTGAGTCATGCGGTGTTATGTGGGTGGTTCTGGTTCTGTGTAAACTTGTGCTTTCAGACTGCGATCTTGAATGTTTATACAAAATGTTTTTAATTCTCATTTTGAGTGGGTTGGTAAAAAATGTTCTGTTACACACACAGCTGCAAAGTGTGTTATTCCTGATTGCGGTATGCAAATGGTCAGAAATATTGCATTTGTAGATCAGAATTGATTCCACTGCAGTCAGTGTGTGTGTGTGTGTGTGTGTGTGTGCCCCGGTGGATGTAGCTCAGGACTGGCGAGTTAGCCGATTTGTATTCACTTGGGATTTTGTTTTGTTGTTCTTGCTTTGTTTCCATTGGCTCTTTTGAATATGGATGACGTCTGTGGAAAAATGTACCGACCTCGGCGTAAAGTTGGACTGCAGCACACAGAAATCCTTCATATCTGTGATTTTAGTGCTGCTCAGAATAAATCAGCAGACTACAAATATGATCTGATGAATACAGATTGCTCAAATTATACAAAGAGTTATGAACAGTTAACTGTGGCATGTGGTGGTCAAAAAAGCTGAACCTGAGAATTTTGTGTGATATTGGTTTAAGAGTACAGAAAAGAGAGAAAAAAACCCACCCAACCCTTTCATCAAATAGACTTTCATCAAAAGCCACCATTTAATACACCTTAAAAATGGCACACTTGGCATCACTCTAGAGAAAATGCCTACAAAGTGGAATTTCAAGGGACAGAGGCTCATTTTTGGAGTTCCCTGTAATGTAAGGTTAGAAGCAGGACACAAGTGTGTATCCTCAGCTTTTCTTTGTTAGGAGACATCCAATGATCATAATCAAAGACAAGACACAAAGACAAGACACAAGACATAATCAAAGACAAAGAGCACTGACAAACAACATTAAGTAAGGAATAACACACATAGATAGATAAAATAGATTTTGCCTTTTTTTCTAAGTCTAGCAAAAATGACCATTCATTCACTCATATGGATGTGGATCCGGAGCCTATCCCAGGAACGCTGGGCGGAATGTGGGAGAATTCATCTCTCGTTGGCATGCCAGTCCTCCGCAGGGCACCATGCACACACTCTTTCACACTGAGGGGCAATTTAAATTAGGCAGTACACCTACTGGCATGATTTTAGGAGGTGGGAGGAAACTGTAGAACCCAGAGAGCGACATTATTCAACGTGTTATTCTCCGTATTAGGTCTGAGGTGGGGAAAAAAGTTTTAATTTTAATGCTTTAACAACGTGGAACAACTTACAGGAACATTTAAAACTTACTGTGCTCCCTTCACTGGTTGAATTTATGGCACTTGTAACTAACTTTGATTATAGCCATATTGGAAGTTATTTTTGTGATATTTGATTGCATGTTATTATGTGATTTTCTGTTACTATTCGATTTATTTATTTATTTATTTTCACTAATTTTGGGGGAGTTTTTCTTAACGTGTTATGTCTTTGTTGTTGTATCTTTAATTGTTGCTGTGTTTTTTTGCTGCCTTCTTAGCCAGGTCTCAATGAGTTTTTAGCTCATTGGTTAAATAAAGGTTACATACAATGCAGGGAGAACATGCACAGAAACCCCACACAGACAATAACCCGAACTCAGGATCGAACCAGGGACCCTGTAGCAGTGACACCGCGATCCAAACCTAAAGGCATGCCCCATGCCAACCATGCACGCCATGCAGTATGTCTGTGTGTTATGAAAACAAGTCAGGATTTTATTGTCGGCTTAGCGTTAGTCAAGTGGTTACGGCTTTTGGCTGTGAAGCAAAAGGAAGTATGATGCTTAATATAAAAATAGACAGATCAGAGTGTTAGTTCTAAACCGTATAGAGGACAGACAGATGCTGTATGAGTTTACTATGTGTTTCAGACTTAAGTGTGTATTTCAGGAAACTAAAGAGCAGGCAGTGAAAAAGCCCAGGTCTGAGAATGAAAAGGCTAAACAACAAAAGGAACACCACGGGGCTCAGGTGTGTCAGGAATATATGACAGCTATGGAAGACTCAATACTCGTCCCAATTTTTTTCTGCCTCCTGGCTACAATTTTTAACCCGGCCATGCTTATTAACCCCTGTATACCTTATATATCTCCTCTCTTTATTTCATAATGCTTAAAGTCACATAGGAGCTAAAACGCATGATCGTGAAGAACTGAGCATTAGACTGTCAAATCTAATTTGGAGAATTGTACTTCCTTTTTACCACTTTTTATATATCCCATTAATGCATCTGTTCTCTTAATGCTATGCACATACACCAAATGCACCCATCCTCTATGTCTAACGTTCGGCTACTGTCTAGTACACATCTTTAACACTGTGTTGTCTTCCTCAGTTTGGGATATTACAAATTACAGAGGAGATATCCAATGAATTTAACGAAAACAGAAAGATAAGAAAGAGAAAGCCATGCTGCATAGATGGAGCAATAGTGAAGCAGAAGGATGAAAGGAGAAAGACAGAACCTCTGGCCGTCCTTCATGCACTCTTAGGTCTGTGCTGTGGAGGTGGAGGAGCAGTGCACGCCTCCAGATATGATCAAGCATAAGAGGAGAGATCTGAATGGAGGAGGGAGAAACACATCAATATGTTTTTTGTGTAAGAGAGAGAAAAATGAGAAAGGCTGATATACTATAACGCTTCTCTTTCCACTCCAGTGATATTTACCACACATTCATTCTTCTGTTAAAGCCAACATTGCCTAAGGCTAGTCTGCGCTAGGTTTTCGCAGTTAGCACCAGTTTCCCAATGGCAATGATCATTGGTTTGACCCAGTGGCACATCCCAGATCAGCAGAATCCTGATCCTCACCAAATGTTACACTCTCTTTGGGTCTGTCTCATTTTGCTTTCCATGTTGCTCCTTGTTTTTTTCCAGTACTCTTCCCCTGTTCAATTCAATTCAGAGTGTTTTGCTTTATTGGTATGACAGTATTGCGCTTTACAGTACTCTGTTGTAGAGCTCAATTAAAAAATATAGCAAAATAAATAACAATGAGATAGCAGAATGTGAAAGGAGCTGATATAATTGGGGCAAAATAATATGAAAAATTCATAGTATGTTAACAACAGGGCTTGATTTGAGGGGGTGGTGAGGGGATGCAACCCCTCCTCCTATCCCTGTGCAAACCGCCACCCTCATTTTCCATCCCTTTGTATACACATGGATGAATCAGGATTTTATTCTTATCAAACTAATTAAGTTAGTGTAGTATGAAGTATAAAGTAAGTGCTGCAAAAGATCTGTGGACTTTCTTTAAAAAGGAAAAAAATCAGGTATGACAGTCAACATTAACCATTATCCAGTGAAATGTGCTGCATATAAGATTCAGTAATTTTGCTCTCTGGTAGAAAAATGGTATTCCATGGTCTTTTGGAGTGTGGATTGTGCTGTGTCCTTTGTCACTGTGCAGATTAATCTCCCAAAAGTCGATACACATTCAAAGTAAATTCAAGACTGCATTCCAAACTGAATAAAAAAACCCTCACAACTTTCCAATCAGTAGCCCAAACCACTGAACCACCACTACCCCTTGACACCGATAATCTCCTGACATGTTATTTAGCATGGTAGGATGTGGTCTAGTGCACGGCCCAGGTATTTGCAACTCTGCATAGATATTATCTGCTGTTGTTTCCTCAGTATTACAGAAGCATTACGAGAATAAAAGCATTATTGTGTACAGCAGTGTGACTGAAAAAGTTACTGAGTACCAGATGAAAGAGCAAAGCCTATCTGTTGAACTGCTGTTATGCCACATTACGCTGCTGTGAAGGTTTAGAATATCTACATCGCTGATGGCTCCACGTATCTTCAAAGCCAGTAGAGCTCGCTTATTAATTCTCTTCTGTACGCTTTTGATGTGTGTATTTTTTATTTATTTTTACCAGGTCTGTGTTCTCTGTGTACTTTATTATGTAATCTGTGTATTTTGTTCTCCTGCCTATCAAAAACGTCAGGCACTAGCCATATAGCGTTAGCATGATAAAAGAGTGCGAGCATTCAAAATCAGTCATTCTTACCCACATGTACAAAAGTCCAGAGAAACTCGCCTACATCTCCTATAAGTCACTAGCCTGCTATTTAGATCAACAGCTTTGCAACTGGTTAAAGATACAAATTCCAACGAGGAGAATAAATGAAATGACTATTATTTAATAGTTTCCTGTCAATTTAGAGAACGAATAAATGACATACCTTTTTTTTAATACCAAGAAAATCATTTAAATTCTACCGACCCCACACCACTCACAGCAGCTCAGAGAATTTTTTTCTTCCCTGACTCAAAAACGTTTTTTTTTTTTTCATTTTTAACAAAAAATGCTGTAATTACACACTTCACTTTTGCATTAATTAGGGCATTTCATTATTAGGCGAGCTACCTTTTGTTATAACCAATACGTTGCGCTGACTACATCTGTCCTGCCGAGGATGTGTGTACATTCAACCCTTTTTTTCTATTGCATTATATAAATTTATATGATATGATATGAAATTAGATATTTACATTATAGAGCAGTTTTTTCTCATATATGTGATTTACATATTGACAATAAAAATTCATGTTAATGTTTTCTCCCTAACTGATGATGCTGATTTTTGTGCGCCAGACCCGCCGTTCTATCACTGTTCAGTTCATCATAGGTGTCTAGTTATACAACTGTATACAGTAATGATTATCTATAGCTAGCTAATAGGGGTGTAAACCTCAGGCTTCCACATGATATGATTTCAGTTAAGGCAACAATTTGATATTTTGATGATACCACTGAATCATTTATGATTTGATTTAGTGGCCTCTGTTTGATATGTGATTTTTTTTTTTTT
>CM040475.1:5332503-5358301 GCA_022758105.1 Pangasianodon gigas
AGACTGACAGGCACAGAGGCCACACCTTCTTCATAAAGACTGACAGGCACAGAGGCCACACCTCCTTTATTTCTGTTTGCAGAAAAGTCTTTAGATGTCCAGGAATGTCGTCCATCACAAACACTTTTTAAAACATTTATGTTAACGTCTGTGCTAACAGTAACGTCTATGATAACAGTTTTAAATTTGTTTCGTTTATTTTAACATTATATTTGAAAACAATTGTGTCTATAACAAATCTCTGTGGATTGGAAAAGGCTAAGCTTTAGATGCATGGGTTGTTGAGCACACTTATGTAACAGTATTATCAGGCTAGTCCTAAGAGGCCATAACACTTCAGCTGAGTGTTTTTCCCCACAGTCTGACGCCCACTAATCAACTCCTGAAGCACCTGATCATTAGCTGATGATGCTTTGGTGTGTTAATGCAGTGAGAACACTCAACTCCATGCTATGCTGCCATGCTGTGTCGTGTACACCATCACCACCAGTTTTTCAGTTCGGAGCTGACACCAAAATCCGAGTACACTTTCTGTAAGAAGAGGGGTCAAGTACAGAGCTGAACAGCTCGCACGTATGTGCACGGACAAAGAATCCGCTGCCTGGATTTTCAATTTATTCATCAACTGACACAAACAGCACATAGCTGAAGAACTGAATTATGAGCAATCTGGAAACATTTCTATTTCAGTCCAAAGACTGGAAAGAAAACAGTCGGAAAAAACACACATGCACGTGGCAGCGAGTAATAAAGATGAGCAGGTGTATTCTGACTCAGTGCTTCTCTAATACGCCCTCATTTGTAAGGCCATGGAACGTGTCATGATCTCGGAAAAGCTGTGACGTGCGTGTTTGTGGGTGAGCACGTGTCATGTGGGCGCTAATTAGATCAGAAATTCACTGAATTGATATGCAGTGACGCTTCACTCTAAAGGAACGAGTGGAGCCATATATTTTATAATTTATCTAAATTAAATTATAATTCATTTATAATTTATAACGCTTTATCAGAGCGTGTTTTTTTTTAAATAAAGGCAGTGTGTGACTTGACTGAGTTATGACACGTATGTCTAGGAGAACAAATACTTTGTAAAACGAGAAATTATTTTTTAAAGTGAAAATGAAAGAAATTATATTTCTACATTATAGGCTATCCTCAAAACACTGTCCAATTAAAAAAATGCATATTTTTATGCATAATATATGTCATTGATTTGAATTGTCTATGTACTGGAGCATTTAGCAGAATAAAGTTAATTAAAACAAAGTTTTAATCATAAAAACTAAGTGGTTGGTTCTGATCATCGTGATGCTGTCAATCACCTGGACAGAATATTATTTCTTTTCTGGTCAGAGGGTGAAATAGCAGATGGCTGCGAGTGTAAATCAATCCCAGCGTCTCGACTTCTTTTGTCTAGGCTCTTCTTCTTACTTTCAGTTTTTTATTGGAACATGGAGTAAACGTCAGCTCTTTCTCTGTGCAGCTTTACAGGAGAGAAGCTCTATGGACAGAAACAGAATGAATTATCAGAAAATTTACGATAACTTGGTTGCATAAGTATGCACACCCCTTAACTACTACTTACGTGTAATACAGCACTAGGTCTTTTTGAGCAAGAGTCTACCAACTTAACACATCGTGATTTGGCAGTTTATTCCACTCTTCCTTATAAAAATGCTCCAGCGCTATCAAATTATGAGGATCTCCTGTGCACAGCTCTCGTCAAGTTATTCCACAGGTTTTAGATAGGATTTCGATAACAAAAACCTACAATACAGGGGTGTGTAGACTTTATAAATCTACTGTGATTTTGGGAGGAAAAGGTTAATGGTTGAAAACGTGTGCACGTGAGTGTTTGTGTGTGTGTGTGTGGGGGGGGGGGGGGGGGGGGGGGGGGGGGGGGGGGGGGGGGGGGGGGGGGGGGGGGGGGGGCTTATGTGACAGACTTGTCATACTTCCCCTATAAATTATGCAAATCCCAAAGCAATTATAAAACCAAAATCAGTCTTCCACCAAACCTCTACACACACACACGCACGCACACACACACACACACACACACACACACACACAAATGGCCTGGATATCACACTCTGCCTAATAAATTTATCTGAATCATTTGAGCCTCTCTGAATAACGAGAATATATGATCAGATATATATGATAATATATACGTGTTTTCATTACACTCCTAGAATGACAAATAAAATTCCTATAGCATAACAGTTCTTCTCACAGACTGTGAGTGGGCTAAACCAGTGATCGTTTACATTGTAGGGGTCAGCTGGAAGGGTGACAGGATGCAGGATGGATTGCCCCCCTTTCCAAAGGGCCACTATATATAAAAATAGTATTTAATTATTATTTAATGAATGAAGTGTTTCAATTAAGAATCTTTCAGTAAGACTAAAAATCATATCAGTGGTACAATCTTTGTGGGCCCCTCTCTCTTCAGGGTCTTTGGAATCACCCTAACCTTAGGATCAACTTACGATTGGGGAAAGATGGATAGGAAAGATAATTTGGAACAACAATAGCCAGTGAATTGTCAGGCAAGGGCTGGGCAAGGGAGGTGTGTGTGTGTGTGTTGTATTTTATGGGAGGCCCTAGATGACCGTTTGCTGCTTTTATAGTGTCTGAGGAAGGTGTAGCTCTCTCTTGCGTTCTCTCTCTCTCTCTCTCTCTCTCTCTCTCTCTCTCTGTCTTGTGCTCTAATGTTTTCCACTTTTGCCCACACTCTTTCTCTCTCCACCCTCAATGTATCACCATCTCTGTCCTTTCACTCTCTCTTTGCTCTTTAACTGTTTTCTCCTACCCTCATCACCTGTCACGTCCGTTGCTTCATGGGTTTCTTCAATTTCAGATTGTGGATGGAGTAAAGCATTTAACACTATTGTGTGTGTGTGTGATTTGTGCCCTGTGATGGGTTGGCACCCCGTCCAGGGTGTCCCCCGCCTTGTACCCTGAGTCCCCTGGGATAGGCTCCAGGCTCCCCCACAACCCTTTGTAGGATAAGCGGTACATAGTATGGATGGATGGATGGATGGATTTAACACTGTTGACTAGGGCTGGGAAATATGACAATATAATATCGATATTGTGAACTATGTCATAATACACTTTAATGAGATATTATAGGTATTTTTTGAAACACTTTATATACATTTAACTCTGATTGGAGGCAGCTGATTAGATGTTAATTTTGTACTGAATGTTTAAAATCGTAAAATGTTTAAATTTTGTACAGAATCTTGTATTTTTCCTCCATTTTCTGCTTAATAGTTTCTTTGTTTTTCTTTTTTTGTTGTTGTTTAAATCAAACTATGCTGTTTTGCTAGCAGTTTGGTTACCAGTTCAGACAGCGCATTAGATCGTTACCAGTTTGTTAGCGTAAATGGAAATTCTACAGAGCATAAAAAAATGCAACATGATGTCCCACAAGGTTCTGTTTTAAGCCCCCTATTACGATCTCTTTATTTCCCATCCCTTGTATGTAATTCACAAACATAATTTAAAAGGAAGTCAGAGCACATTACATCAACTTTATTCAAGCTACATTGGCTGCATGTTAAGTTCTGCATTGACTACAATGTCCAGTTTACGTGTTTAAAGCTCTATCTTGCTGATCTCCTGGAGCAGTATAGACTATCCTGAACACTTCAGTTCGCTGACGCAGATCTACTGTTAATCCCGAGGGTCACTCACAGCTCAGCTGCTCATTGCCGCTAAACTCTAGAATAAGTTTCTGGGGAGCCTTAGGAATGCTAGCTCAATCAGAAATGCTAAATATCTGCTATTTTGTTAAATATACTTTTCATGATTCATTGTACTAATCACAGATTTATAGTCAGTAGTGATTTAAATTGGTAGATGTCATGTGTTTGTCAACCATCCAGCTAATGTCTTTTCTGTCTCTAATGTCAGCCCTCATGTGTGTATATGTGTGACAAAAGTATTGCTAGTGCTTTTTTTCCCCTCTCTTGGCATGATTATGCCTCAGCCATGTTGATTCATGGCTGTCATGTTCATGTGATAGCTCATGTAAGATGGAATAGCGTTTATATTATAATATGTGACTATCAGACATTTCACAGTTCCATGTGTAATAATACTCTGCAATGCTGACACTTATGTTTATGTAAAGATGATTAAATTCATTGTTACATAAATATATAATGCGCATGCAAATTCATACTTGCCTTTTTTTTAAAAATGCCAGGATTGAGTACAGTATTTTATAGTAGAATTATTTGCAGTGTTGTATTTTTCAGGAACCTCAGTTTATTTTCTATTAATAGTTTTATATATTTGACTTATTATCAAATTATTATGACCTCCCTATTCAATTTTTTGACCGTCTAGACAGAGATTCTTCTTCTGTTATTGAAATGTTGAAGACCTTAGGTCATTTTCATTTTCACACATTTTTTTTTTCTTCTTCTTTTCAGTATGTTTGGTGGAGTGTGAAACTTATATTTGAGCCCTAGTTCTCTTGAAAATGGTGGTGTGGGCTCGCTTCCACCAAAACCTGGTGTGGTGTACAGCGAGAGTAGAAGCTATCCAGTCTCACCGCTGCTCGCTGATTAATGTGCTTGATTTAACTTGTCACGTTACTTCCTGTTTCGAGTTTTATGATGGTGGGGGAATGGTTGTTATGGCCAGTGGAGGAGACCGAACTCCTTATTGATATTTAAAACCAGACAAAACAAAACCAGATTGGAGCACTGCAACGAGCTCACCTTTGTGGTGTGAGTGCACTGAGAGCATAGCGAAAAATGTTAGCACGTCTTTCTTTTTTAGCTTGCATGGCTAATAATCTTATACGAGAATGCCTCCTTGTTCGCAGGTATTCCTGCATGATGACATGCCACGTATCTAAAAAAGTGCTATTCTTCACCATTTGAGTGTTTCAAAGGGGAAAAAAAACAATACATAGATGACTCTAGTGCCTACCATTTTGCCAACCTGTGCACACAAAAATGACGTATAGAATTGCGCAATCGATTCATGGTTTGGAAGGAATTCTATGTGAAAGCAAACCTGTGATTATGAGCCTCTCCGGTCAAACAAGCCCAGAATCGGTCCTGGGTGCGGAATCAAGTGTGAAAACGGCCAAACAACACCACACAGACGTAAAAAGACATAAAAATCTAAACTCTGCCCAGTATTTCCACAAACGATGGGAAAACAGGACCTATTCGTCATCAGTTTTGCAACCTGAGACAGTAAAAGAAACAGCTGAGTAAAGATAGCTCTGCATTACCAAAAAATGTGATTTAGTGAATTCTTATAAAGAGGTTTGTTCTGAGTCACTACGACACCCTACACACACACACACACACACACACACATACACACACACACACACGCACTAATTATGACAGGATAGCTGAGAGGAAAGATTGATGGTCCTCATAACCAATAAAATGAGTTGCAGTTGTTATTGTTTGGAAGTGACTCAGTGACAGATTTTAGATGAGGTCAGCGATGCTGTGTGTTTGTGTACTGTATTTCATTGTCAGTGATGTATATGGTGTACCGTATATGATTCAGGCTATTAAATGAATTCTGGACGTAGCTGAAGAAATTATGCAAGTTATACATAGCCTTGTATATGTGTGTGTGTGGGTGTGTGTACTGTATAAGTGCGGCATTAGCCAGTGGTGGCCATCTATGTTGTGCTAAGTCATTAAGGCTAGTTAATGTGCACTTTGGTGGCTGGCTGTGATCCTGCCCTGAGCATTAAGCTCTCTCTAACTCCCTCATCGATCACTGAGAGCGTAAGTAGTGGGTCAGGACCTACCCAGACCAGGATCTAACATCCTAATCTCTTCCTAATGCCTGACTATCCCCTTCCTCTCATTCACACTTACACTATTGTTATGTATGCACTGAATAATGTGAGTAGAGTTCTGTTAATGTAATTGAGCCTGTGCACTAGAAGTGGTGCTACATTTTTATTTTCTGTACAACAAATTAATGGAACTTTGGCCTCGACCTGTGACAATGTGTAGTTCACATTTCATTTATGGATAATCCC
This sequence comes from Pangasianodon gigas, assembly GCA_022758105.1. Taxonomy (NCBI): domain Eukaryota; kingdom Metazoa; phylum Chordata; class Actinopteri; order Siluriformes; family Pangasiidae; genus Pangasianodon; species Pangasianodon gigas. The sequence goes on from CM040475.1 coordinate 5,338,544, forward strand.
AGTATATTGACACATATACAATATAACAACTATATATTGTATACATATATCCAACACTCCATCTTTTCAGAAAGTACATGCAATAATGAATATTTCCATTTACTTTTATTGATTTTGTCAGAAGGGAATGGCCAGACTGGTCCGAGCTGACTGGAAGGCTATGGTAACTCAAATAAGCACTCTTTACAACCGTGGTGAGCAGAAAAGCATCTCAAACGCACAACACCCAGCACCGGGCACAGGCTCACCCAAACTGGACAAATAAATACTGGAAATTTTTTCACTGCCCCATTAATGATCTAGCCTTTTTTGTTGATTCAGACTGCTTATGAGCATGTTTCAGCTTATGAAGTTCAATGACATCTTTGGAGAACAGAATCATGTCACACTGCCAACTCAATCCAGCTAACTAAAGAAAACCATGTATAAGGAACAGGGTCCAGGTGTGAGATCTCCTCCACTCATAACAGAATGAGGGAGTGAGTTCAGCACCATGGACAGCTCACACACACACACACACACACACACACACACACACACACACACACACACACACACACACACACACACAGCTTCAGTGCTCATTCTCTAAAGTATGAATGAGAACAGAGTGCACATGGAGATCTCTGAGTGTGATGGGCTTTTACTTTTAGTGTGGAACACCTGCCCTAGATTTAGAGCTGGTGTGTGTGTGTGTGTGTGTGTGTGTTCGTGTGTGTGTGCTCATGTATGCATTCATGCAGGGGTTTTAACATCTTGGTGCCTCTGTGTGAGTGAGGGTATGTGAACATGCAGTTATATGCAAACCTTTGTGTGTGTGTGTGTGTGTGTTTGTGTGTGTGTGTGTGCGCATGCTCATGTATGCATTCGTGCAGGGGTTTTAACATCTTGGTGCCTCCGTGTGAGTGAGGGTATGTGAACATGCAGTTATATGCAATCCTGTGTGTGTGTGTGTGTGTGTGCGTGTGTGTATGCATTCATGCAGGGGTTTTAACATCTTGGTGCCTCTGTGTGAGTGAGGGTATGTGAACATGCAATCCTCTGTGTGTGTGTGTGTGTGTGTGTGTGTAGGTGGGTGAGTGGGTGTGTGTGTACATTATGGTACATTATGGCCCGTCCCAGATTTGTATCTGAGTGAACTCCTTATGGAGCTCTTGCTTATTAAGCACACAAACTAGCGCGTCCTTCACCGCAGCCTGCTTCTGCTCTTCCACTCAATACCTTCCGCTCAATAAAAGTTACTGAATCTGTACGTCTGAAATCTTGTTTCAAGTTCCGGCCAGAGCTTTTCTTAGCCTGTAATTGGCTGAGTTTATGTTCAGGGAGCTCAAAAAAGCAGCTGATGAAAAAGAAAAAGCAAGGAGAAAGGGAGAGAGATGATCAAGTAAAATAATTTAATAAAGTGACTCCTTTGGCTGCATTGTCCTGTTGTTGGAAAGGCAGAAAGGGAGATTTGAATAGCAGCCTTTTGGTTAATTCTGTTTTTTTTCTGCTTTTCTCCCCAGTGACCTGCTGTCGTCAAAGTATGTGGAGAGGCATATATCAGAGGACGGGAAATCATTCATCACCAAAGTAAGTTTCTCTGCAGGAATGCTGTCTCATACTTGTCAATAAATAAGAACTAAGCAATGTGTCAAACAGTATTGTTTGCAGAAAAATATGGGACAATTTTAAAGATCTTTGGGGCGGATGTGGCAACAAGAACAAGCGGGTGAATAATCCCTTGATTATTTCTATATTTCCTGATGTTTGTTCATCTATACCAAAATGAGGAAAAGAGACATCAGAAGTGACAGAGAATAATAAAAGAAAATTTGGTAAAATAACAATAAAATAATGATTAATATATTAACAGTAAATGACTGATTATGGACAATATATTATAGATATGCTGTGGCTGTCATTAAGTAAGGAATAAAACATGATGGGATGTGCTGACATAGGAAAATAATCAATGACAGGGTAGTATGATGAAACAGAGTTACTGCTACCACCTTGGAGTAGACTATTTACCTTATAAGCACATCATGAAGTGCTTTACTTCTCTTATACACACCAATTTTCCAATGATTAGATTTTTAATTTATTCAATAACGTGCTTTTTAGCCATTTATAGTTATGTTTGTCTGTGAAGCAAGTTATCGCTTACGTTATAGCAGCTATAAACTATAGCTATAAACGTTCCCTCATCAGCGTCTCTTTTTTAGTGGACAGACGTCTATTCTTTAGACTCTGAGTCAGAGCTGTTCAGATATAAAGGGTTGGATTTTCTAGGTGTGCCCTTGTTGTTATAATGGTATACCCCAAATGTAATAGTACAGCACAACCAGGGAAGCAGGGGTAAGGGTTAGATTTGGAATAGAAGGAGGATGTAGGGGCATGTCTAAATTACATATTGTGCAGATTCTGGCATTTTTAATCATAGTAAAGGTGCTGAAGATGTTCTTAGGCATTTTCAGTAGTTCCTTGGGCATTTCAAAACATATTAAACTCTATTATTGTTCATAAGTCATTTTTGTTTGAAATGAAATGTTTGAATTTGTGTGCTCTTTAACTGTTAGTAAGGTTGCATAGTGACTTTTAGTAAATTACACTGTGATTGCTATGTAAGGAAAAAAAACGTGAGGGTGTTAAAGGGAAATAATCAACAACGCGATGGAATGACGTGACCTGATGCAGAGTGGCGTTACTGATACCACCCTGAAGGTGATTATTTTCAAATAACAGCAGGACTTTCCTGTGGTGGAAAACTGTTACAAAGTGCTGACATAGGAGACTCCTTCCTTAAATGTTACACCTTACATGTCCATACTCCTTCCTTAAATGTTACACCTTACGCCTTACACCTTACTCCTTCCTTAAATGTTACACCTCACAAATTAACACCTTCTTACAAAGATTATACATTTTTCTTTGTTAAATACGGACACATTTTTTAAAAATCTGTTTATTATTAGTCTCAGATTATGTTGAACATCCATCATGCAAGTACCAGTGAATTCGCTGTTACTATAGAAGCAATAACATATTAGAAGGAGTGATTTAATATAAACCTGTGATTGGAATTACAGCAACATTTTCTGACCCATCAGAAGCGAGAACTCAACAGAACTCAAAAACAGCACTGTGGTATAAATAATTTATTTGTTTACAAACCATGTGACGTATTTTATGTTTTTTGTGGAAACGCCCCCAACTGTGTACTAATTAAGGCAAACACGAGAACAGGAAGTGCCATTTTGCTGATATGAAAAACACTATTGTCAGTAGATCCTGTTATTAAATTAATTAGATTACACATTTTTGCCTGTGTCATCAAGTTTCGTTTTGTAAATCATGGCCTGAATGTGTATGCAAATCAAAAGGAGTCTGAATTTGTTCTCAGACAGAGAAGATGCATACATCCCAGAGCAGGTACATTTCCAGTCCCCACCCACACAGATACACATATAACACACACTGGAGACAGGCTCACACTGTCCTACTTATGCATTCCGGGACTGACACCCTCATTCTCTCCTGAGTGTGTATGTGTGTGATCGTCTCTGATTAATTATAGTACGACAAGCCGGAATATCCATCTGGAGACTTGTTCTCACACACTTTCTCTAGCTGTGTAAGGTGCAAGCCAGAAAGAATTGAGGAAAAGGTGCTACATTTCCTGACTATTAATGCACTGTTACTGTACATGGAGCATCATTTTGGCGATATAATCAATAACATGCACAAACAGGTTGATAAGCCAGACTGTGAAAAGAAATGGAAGAGCGCGAGACATAGACGTAGAGTGAGAGTATGTGGAGTGAGAGAGAACTGAAGTCAGGGGCTCAGAAGTTTGGGAAAGACGAGCTCTGAGCAAAAAGAAGTAACTGAATTCTAGAGCAGAAATGTAGTTATATTTAGCTGTCCTCCATCCCTCCTTCCTCCTTCCTCCTCTCTCTCCGTCTCTCTTTCTCATTTCCTGTTTACATGCAATCCAAGATTTTCACTTCCTGCTTTTTTATGTAGGCTAATATGCAGAATCTGTTTCTCTTAATAGATAGTTGCTTGGTATTTGTGTGTGTGTGTGTGTGTGTGTTTGGTGTGTGTGCACATGTGAGTGTGTGTGAGATCTGTAATAGTCTCCCTAAATCTCGGTGCTTCCGAGCAAAGCACTGATGCATGCTGGGTCATTAGTCTGGAAGCCTGGCTCAAAGCCAAGTCCTCACCCTTCAGGAATGAAAGAGGGGAAGAATGAGACTGAGAGAAGACGGTGTGTGTGTGTGTGTGTGTGTGTGTGTTTGTGTGTGTGTGATAGAGACAGTATGAGAGAGTCTGCTTTCAGCACTTCAACCACTAAGGACTATTGAGGATTTTCCTGCATGTCATTTGGGGAAAAACAGACAGAAAAGCTTGAGGAATAAAAAAAATGTTAAAGGACGATGCAAATATGTAGTATAAGGTCAATATAGACATGCATTAATGGACAGAGAGACAGAAAGGGCATGTGTGTTAAATCGATCTGCCAGGAAAATGCTGCAGATCTGTGCTGTAGGAGGTCCACAGGGAGGAAGGAGAGAGACCCCTCAGTCCTAATGGCAGCCAAGCACTTATGCTGAGAAGCATTTCTGTAAATCATATACACACACACACACACACACTATAACTCACACTTATATTAAGGTGTGTGCCATCAGCATATTGACTATATGTATTGTATTGTCAACAGTGTCCACTAAAATAAGAAACTGCCTCAGCAGTCTACACAGACACACTCAGAAGACTTAATGCTTCACTTTATTATATAGTAATATTATTTCTACCACAGTGTTCTTCAATTCTCAAATCTGATTGGTCAGGAGGTGTTGATTATTTTTTTATGAGTAGTTCTGACAGAAGTCCCAGCTGTAATTCAAATCACAGGTTTATATTACTGCGCTCTTCTAATACGTTTCTATCGTAACAACGATTATTTAACATATATGGAAGGAGTCTCCAGTGTCAGCACTTTGTAACAGTCAGTACTCAGCAAAGAATAGGAATCTGAGGCTACAGTGTACACAGGCTCACCTAAACTGGACAGTTTGTTTCAAAACAGGTGATGTTTTTCCAATCTTCCACTGTCCCACTGTCCAGTTTCAGTTAATCTGTCCCTACTGTAGCTTTCTGATTCCTGAACCCAATGTGGTCTTCTGCTGTTGTAGCACATCCACCTCAAGTTTTGTTGTGTTGTGTGTTCTGAGATGCTTTTCTGCTCGCCATGGTTGGAAAGAGTGGTTATTTAAGCTACCATATTGTTCCTTTAAGCTCCAATCAGTCTGGCCATTCTCTTCTAAACTCTCTCATCAACAAGGTGTTTCTACCCACAGAACTGCTGCTCCCTGGATGCTTTTTGAATCATTCTATTTAACCTCTAGATTAAAATCTAGAGATTTTCTGAAATACTCAAGCCAGCTCATCTGACACCAACAACCATGCCACGGCCACAGAGGTCACATTTTTCCCCATTCTGATGCTTCATGTGAATATTAACTGATGCTTTAATTGACTTGTATCTGTATATTAACTACTTATCACAAAACTGACATTGCTTGTCCATCCCACATAGTTTTGACACAAATTACAGAACAGGTTTCTAACTATTAGACATCGATATTTTATCAGGCAGTAGTCTAAATAATGAACATACTGAGCTATACATAATCATGTACAATAAATTGTACATGATTATGTTACCACCTAAAGTGGTGGACACATATTGTAGACCTGTTCTTTAAAATGTGGTATCAAATAATCTAACAAAGTTATTAAGTTTTGTTCTTATTTTTCTATAAAATGTTCACAGAAGGCTATTGGCATCTACTGGTATGTGGATGGAGTCTGTGCTGGTCATTAGTATGCAGAGACACACTCGTAATGCCAGCGAGGGAACTAGTGTGTGTGTGTGTGTGTGTGTGTGTGTGTGTGTGTGCTGATGAATTGCCTGCCATTCAGTTTCTTAGCAACATGGCCAGGTTGTTTGTGTTTGTATGTGCGTGTTCGCATAATTATACTACAAGGCTAAGTGGCTTCGCACATCTCTAATAGAGACCTCATCAGTGACACAAATGTTTCCATTAGCAAAATGTTACCGTATTAGGACTGCGGTATGAATGTTATTATCATCCACATGATTTTCTGTGTCCTTTCGGAAATTTACATTAATTACACTTCAGTATTAAAATAGTTATCTGGAATAATGCAGAATGTTTAATTGAGAATAGTTTTAACACAAATTACAGGACATGTTTGTAAGTACTGGTTATAAATGACACGTATTAAAAGCACATGTGAGTTACCGTGTGTGTGTGTGTGTGTGTTTTCTCTCAGAGTGGGGAGCACTGTTACTACCATGGAACGGTACGAGATATTCCCGAGTCCTTTGTGGCGCTGTCCACTTGCCATGGAATGCAGTAAGTTTTTTTTTTCTACTTAAACCCACACACACACACACACACACACACACACACCCCTTTTAGTTTTTTAAATAAAAAAGCAGTTTTCCTAGTGAGGACCAGCCAAATGTTCACAAGGTCCTCACAAGGTCTACTCCTATCCTTGTAGTGACATTCGATCCTCACCAAGATATAAACCCACACATTTACCCAGAGAATTTTCTTTGTTGCTGATATTTAACTCAGTTTTACATTTCTGTTTTACATTTACATTAATATCGCAGTGTGTGTCCACCCTTACGTGACTAAAAGTAGAACTTCGAACTTTTTTGCCACAGAATATGTAAATATTATACAGATTTGCATAGTATATCAGCAGTGAAATAGCCATTATATCACATCCGTTTTTTCTCATTATCACACCAAATCTCACACACACACACACACACACACACACACACACACACATTAATACATAAACACATTCTTGTATACAGCAGTGACAGGCCAAAACAGTAATTATCTCATTCAGCAATTAGAGCTGCATAATTATCAAATGCTTTTATTATTGTATCTCACACACGCTTAGTTCAAGTGTCTGCATTCATGTCTGAGTGTTTGAGTGTTTATGCTAGAGGTTTGGTTGGTATTTTAGTAATTAAATTAGTAATTTAAACTACTCTGACCCTGACCAGAATAAAGTATTTACTGCAGATGAATGAATGAAAGCAGTAAATATGTTACATAATGATGTGTGAGATCTCAATACGCTCCCATGTTAATGAGCACGGCCAACTGTTCTCCTATTTATACCAACCAAATATGAGTGAGATCTCAAGGGTGTGTGTTGTTGTGTGTGTTCTGTTTAAGTTTAGTGCAGATAAAGTAGAAAGTGAATAATGAATCATGGTTTGGAGAAATTGCAGGTATCGGCACTACATGCATAACTTTTAGAACACTGACTCCATTATTACTTTCACTCACTGAACACTTAATAGGAACATCACATGGTCCTTTTCCAATCTCCAGCTATTCAGTTTCGGTGAACCTGTGCCCACTGTAGCCTCAAATTCTTGTTTCTGGCTGGCAGGAGTGAAACCTGCTATTGTAGACCATCCATCTCAAGGTTTGAAGTGCTTTTCTGCTCACTACAGATGTAAAGAGAGGTTGTTTGAGTTACCGTAGCCTTACTGTCAGCTCGAACCAGTCTCCTCTGCCATTTTCCTTGGACCTCTCTGATTAACAAGGCGCTTCTGCTCACAGAACTGCTACTCACTGGATGTTGTTTGTGTTTTGTGCCATTCTGTATAAACTCTAGAGACTGTTTTGTGTGAAAATCTCAGGAGATCAGCAGTTTCTGAAATAGGTGTAAAAGTGTTCCTATTAAAATGGCCAGTGAATGTACAGTAACAAGTAACTGAAATTTAAATTAATTTACATGTATTTTTTTCCCAAATGTTTCAATTGTCACACACACACACACAGTCACAATGGCTCACTATTTAGCTCCTTGTGTGCTGTCCCAATCTTGGTCATATTCCCAAGGTGCCTGAAAAGATTTCTATAAAGAACTAGGGCTTTTCCTCTCTCTCTCTCTCTCCCACACACACACACACACACACACACACACACACACACACACACACACACACACACACACACACACACACACACACACACACAGCCTTGCTGATGTGTGCTCCTCCGGGATAGCTCAGTTCCTTTTGTCAGTATTTTTAGTGTAAGAAGGAGTCAGGTCAAATCTCTCTCTCTTTTGCTACATAAAGCATTAAATTAGAGCAGTGCACTGCTTACACACACACACACACACCTTTTCTCTCCAGAACAATTATTGCAAAGGCATGTATTCAGACTACTTACAAATCTATAATAATAATAATAATAATAATAATAATAATACTACAATGGAAAGTTAGTAAAGCACACTGACTGACTGATTACATTTGGTGGATGGAAACTGCATGAACTAAAAGACCCTGCTGCGTTTTGTCCCTTTAAAGAACGCCATGTGCTCCTGTTTGTTTTTGTTTGTTCTAGTCCTCTGTCCACTCCTATCCCATCATAGGTTTGTTATTGTTTCCCTATTGTGTTCACCTGTCCTGTGTTTAGTTCTTGATTAATTTGCCTTTTTATATCCTCTGCATGCTATTGTTGGTCATGAAGTCTTACCGTGAATTTTGTACTTAGTATTTCTGAGCCTTGTTTTCCAGTTTTTCCATTTGTTCTGGTTTTCGACTCTCTGTGTTTAGACATTGATTATGGATTACCATTTATTAACTTTGCCTGCCTATATATTTTTTCTCATTTTTCTCCCCAATTTGGTCACCTGCCAATTCCCAGGTGAAGGCTAAACCGTTTTTCCTTAAGCCAGACACATTAAGCCAGCCACCCAATAATAAAGCCAAAAATAAATAAATAGTTGGCTTCTGTCCATATTCTAAATATAACTTATCAAAAAAATATATCTACAGTATGTTCACATGTGAGCACAGTAAACGGACTACATGACACTGATGTGCTAGATGGAGTGTGTTGAGACAGTAGCTATGCTGACTGTGTTTGCTTTATGAAATATTGTTTTTATATATATATATATATATATATATATATATATATATATATATATATATATATATACAGATTTTCTTTCTATCTTCTCTTAGCTTTCTGGCTCTTTTTCTGTCTCACACACATGCACACACACACACACACACATACATGCACATACCCATTGTCCACATTGAGGTCAACCAATTAGAGGCTGGGGCCAGAGAGCAGGGTGTGTGTGTGTCTGTGTGTCTGTGTGTGTGTGAGCATGATTATCAAAAGATTTCCATTCTAGGTGGTAATTAATTTTATAAACTTTTAAAAGATTGTCCCTTCAGATGTGAAGGAGAGAATGTCACAAGAGTGTGTGTATGTGTGTGTGTACATGATATAGTGCTTGTACGTGACATTATATACAGGACGAGTTCACCTTGCTGTGTCTGCTGCTAAATCTGTAGAGAGGGGTTCAATAATGATTCAGCTGATTGAGTCCAGACTCCAGGACATAATGACATTGTCTGTGTGTGTTTATGTCTGGAGCAGTCCGATATCTGGACAAGCATATTGCATAAGTATTCACCCCTTGAAACTATCCAATATTGTAATGATGCAACCTATAATTGAAGTAAACTGGGATTTTTATATATAAAAAAAACATATAAATAAAAAATGTATACTATACACATGATAAACTCTTATTAGAATGTGTAATGAAAAAGCAGTGAATCATTCCTATACTGAATTATTATATACACAAAATAGTATTATACTGTATGTTATTTTAGTATTACTTATGTAATAGTTACCCATTATTTCACAGGTACATGTAGAAGGGTGTAGTTTGAGCCTAAGTGTTCAGCTATGCACTCTTAGAAATTTTGCATTGATAAAAAGCCCACACATTTCTGACCTTTGCAATTGTGCTGAAGTGACAGTTTGAATGTGTGTGTATGAAAGGCATTAAAAATATCTACACTTGTATGACCTTTTTACTTCTCTGTATGTCTGAGGCTTAATTATCTCACTCTTTTTCTGTTTTGTTATCTAGCGGGATGTTTTTCGATGGAAATCACACGTACCTGATAGAACCGGATGAAGAGGGCAAGGAGAATGTAAGTAAAGGTCCACTTTCTCTCACAGGCACACACACACACACACACACACACATTCATTGATTCTCTGATTGCCTTTAGTTGACTTGTGTGACTTGAGCCACTAGCTGAAATGTCAGCCTATTGCTATTGCAATTTATTATACATATATTTATAAATAAACAATTTTTATTCTAGATTTACCTCACAGGGAAACATCTGAGTGAAGTAATGAGCTATTTAACAGGGTTATTCCTGGCCCAGCATGTTATATCTTAGTCCTAATCAATAACGATATGTGAGCCTTTTGTTCCATGTCAGCAGAGCTAGTACTATTAGCCACTAATGTCTGACAGTGCTAGCAATGCTAATGCAATAAGGCTCAGAGTAAGGAACCTGAGGTAATTATTGTTATTTTTTTGGCTGTAAATGGAGTTTGGGTGATAGACATGGCTTTCCATCTCTTAACAATCATGAATTAATGTAATTCGTGTAAAGACAGACAGGAGTAATTTGAATTAGCATGTTAGCCTGTTGTCTAATTATAATGGCAGCTAGGAGAAGTGAATTCTATGACTTTGTAGTGCAGCGTTGTCATTATGAGCATCTTGTAGACATTTAAATGAAAGATTAATAGGAAGAGTGTTAAGGAAAAGAAGGAAATAGAGAGAGGCTTAGAGGAAGAAGAGTCAGAAAAACATAGATGATTAGCATAAAGCTAGTCTTAGTGTCCTATTGTAGCACAAATAGTTGATAACATGTACAGCTTGTAATATTAAAAGTTTTCATATAAACTTCACGCCATATAGCCATATGGACTGCATCTTGATATTTAGTCTCAAACCTTCTTTAACAGACTACATTTTCCGTTAATGTGGTGGTGTTGCTAAAGTTTTAAAGCATATAACTTGTTATTTAGTTAAACCAGTCATTATTGTTATCTAGCAAAGTTCTTTATTTCCGCTGATTTTAATTATCAGCAGTATGCTTACAAGTGTGGATGTAAATAAGAGATGTTTTCACCTTGTATCTCTCAGGTATTAAAAAAATGACCAAGATATAATGTAATATAATATAATGTCATGTAGCATAAATATAATTTGTAACATAGAAATGATTTTCCCGGTTTATTAGAGAAATTAAACATTTGACATTTTTAGCAAAAATGTAAATTAAAAAAAAAAAAGACTTTAATGGATAAGTAGAAGGCAGCTCTTGGAGTTGCAATGCTACAGGATCTAACAGCCATGCATTATTCATCTTGTGCAAGAAATGTACTGATGATGGAGAAACATAGCAGAGAAAGAGAGAGAGAGAGAGAGAGAGAGAGAGAGAGAATGATGATGAAGATGAAAACAGAAGCCTCTCCAGGTTCGTACTTTACACTAGGAAGATAAGCAATTTTGAATATGAGTGATTATTAACGCTTCAGGTACAGTTCCTTCTTTGTAACAGATTTCTGTACCAGCTTTATCAGTATAAAAACAGCTTTTTTGGATTAGAAAATTAGCTGTTAGTTCTGTATTCCCTTGATGTGGGTCACCTTGGCGTTTTCAAACACACATTGAGCCAGGTTGGCGTGGCCTTTGCTTTCATGACATCAGTGGAAGAGTGTATAATGGGAGTTTCAAACACCTTTTTATACAAAATTTGAATTTGTGCCTATGAAATATACTTGGATTATATAAAGAATTTGGAAATTTTGATAAAAAGGATAAAATATTACATGGCTGATTACATGATGGAAACATTTTTCTAATAATTGGGATCTAGTTTCTCCATGAGAGTTGTGTTTTGTCTGCTGATTTGTTGATTTCATCTTCAGTTTCTTTAATCATTCATCAAATCATTCAGTAAGCGATTTACCCTGGTCAGAGTGACGATGAGTCCGAAGCCTATCCCGGGAACAGTGGGTGCGATAATAGGTGGCAATGCATCCTGAATGGAATGCCGGTCTTTTACAGGGCACCATGCAAATAAATACTCACGCCAATCTAGGGGCCAATCTAGAGTAGCCAATCCACCTACTGGCATGTTTTTGGGAGGTGGGAAGAAACCAGAGAAACTGGAGGAAACCCACACAGAGAAAATGTGAAACTCTACACAGAAAGTCACTTGAGCTCGGTTCCAGGGACCCTGGAGCTGTGAGCCGATAGCTGTAACTGCTGTGCCACTGTGCCACCAACTTGTAATTATGTTGGTGGATAATTGGATGCGTAAGTCCTTCTGTCCAGCTCCTAACGACCTAACCGATTACACAATGAAGAAAATCCTGATTTGATCAGTTTCCATGTAAGATTTTAACACTTAAACGCCAGTCAAAGTTAACAATGAAAGGAATCTATTACTACAGTAGTTCAGTACATTATGCTAGCTCTCATTTAGGCATGAGTATGGAGGAACTTCTGACTTTATGGTGGATAAAGTCAGAACTTTATCCACCATTCTTTTCTTAAGAACTACACTTCTGTCTTCTCACCATAAAGGAGGTCAGTAATATAAGCAGTCATGCGGTGATATCACCGACACACACTAGTTCCCCGTCAGCTTACTAACCCTAAAGATGACCCAGCTTCTTTTAGCCATTTCCTGTGTGGTTTTGTTGACCGTTAGCCCTGACCCCGTCACCTCATGCATCACCTCATGACTAGGTGATGCTCTGATGTGATGAGTTCAGACATGAGAATAATCCATAGGGACGAATCCAACCCAGTTGGCCATATGGCTCATGCATCTGTCATCCGCAGTGCTGCAGCAGAAATGTGTCCCTCTCTGGCCACCATACTGTGTCTCAGTGTGGGACACTGCAGAGAATGCCTGAAGCCAAAAGCCTCTTGTACCTGTGCTTAATGTGCAGCCACCATAAAATCAGACACAACATGTCTTCTATTTACTAGTTTGCACTCGTCTGTTTATTATATGTGGTATTCTGACTAGTTTATACTTTTCTTCTTCTTAATATATGGTGTTCTGACTCGTTTGGACTCGTCTGTTTATATTATGTGGTGTTTTGACTATTTTACACTTGTCTATTTATATTATGTGGCGTTTTGACTAGCTAGGACTCGTCTGTTTATATTATGCGGTATTTTGACTAGTTTGGACTCATCTGTTTATATTATGTGTCATTCTGACTAGCTAGGTCTCATCTGTTTATATTATGTGGTGTTTTAACTATTTTATACTTGTCTATTTATATTATGTGGCGTTTTGACTAGCTAGGACTCATCTGTTTATATTATGTGTTGTTTTGACTAGTTTGGACTCATCTGTTTATATTATGTGTTGTTTTGACTAGTTTGGACTCATCTGTTTATATTATGTGGTGTTTTGACTAGTTTGGACTCATCTGTTTATATTATGTGGTGTTTTGACTAGCTTAGACTCATCTGTTTATGTTATGTGGCGTTTTGACTAGTTTGGACTCATCTGTTTATATTATGTGGCATTTTGACTAGTTTGGACCCATCTGTTTATATTATGTGGCATTTTGACTAGTTTGGACTCATCTGTTTATATTATGTGGCATTTTGACTAGTTTGGACCCATCTGTTTGTTATGTGGCATTTTGACTAGTTTGGACTCGTCTGTTTATATTATGTGCCTTTGACTAGTTTATACTTGTCTGTTTAGAATAGAAAGGTTTATATTCTGGCCTGTGTTTTGCACTGGAGGCTTTTTTTAGGTATTGCATTTGGGCTGCTTTTTTTCTGTCCGAGGTTTGACAGATATGATGCCATTGTTGCTTTCTGTGCAAAACAGTATGTCCCTGTTACAGCATTGCCTCTATAGTGAGCCAGGTAGAACATGCAGGACTAGCCATACTTGCTCACTTTCACTCTCTCACACACACACACACACACACACTCTCTCTCTCTCTCACACACACTTCCCTGTATCATTCATACGAACACTAATCAGGAAGCACATACTCATTTGTCTTTGTCTCTTCAGCACCACACATCTGAAGCACAGACTGTGTGAGTGTGTGAGTATATTTCTTTAATGAGTGTATCTGAATGTGTGTATGAGGTTTTATGCTTGGCATAGGCACATTTACAATATGGTCTCTTCCATTTCCTTCTATCTTTTCTTTTGTTTACTTGTTCCTTTTTCTACACCCTTTTCTTCAATCTGTCTTTTTTCCTTGTTATGCCTATCCTGCTATCTCACATAGTGTCATCGGTCGGTGCCGGGGGATTATGGGAAGCACGTGCCATTCCCCGACCTGCTTCTTATTCATGACCTGGTCCCCTAGAGAGAACAAGCTACGATACACACTCTCAATCACACACTACCCCCTCTTCACACGTACACATCCATTCACCCTTATCCCTCATACCCTACCCCCTCATCACATACACTCACTCATGCCCTCATACCCCTGCCCCTTCTTTGTCTTCATACATGTACACACCCCATCTCATTTCTATACCAAATCATCTGAGAGACCATCTGCCTTTAGACCCCTAATCCTTTACAGAATTCCCCCCTCTTGTGTGAGTGCGTGATAGAGGGGGAAGGGGTGGAAACCCAGCGTGATGCCACTGAACGAGGGAGGAATTATGTTCTCTGTTCCACATTGTGTAGTTTTCAAACATCAGTATTTCACCTAAGTGAGGCAAACCGAACAGACATCTGTTGTGACTTTTACTTAGCAGTGAGTAAATGTTAGCTTCCATGGCTTTGTGTCAAAGATGAGTCAAAATGGTGAAACAAACAAATGAGTCATTGGCTAAGAGGCATTTTACACTTTTAAAACAGTCTCACATATCCAGCACATTTATTCTAATGGTCTCAGCTGTGTTGATATGAAAACACACATTAAAACCAGAATATCTGTTACAGTTTCTGGTTTTCCATGAGGTGTAGCTTCTCCAAGCTGTAAGCTCATTATCATGGGACGAGTCTTTATCGAGTGTATGAGAGGGCGACACTCTGAGCTGTACGCTATTAGCCTTAGTGACCTGCGCAAATACACATTATGAACATGAAAAGATCTTTAGGGAATTATGTAATATTGAAGCTGCCATCTTTTATGTGTCATATTTTTAATTCATAGCACACAAGCGACATAAACAGGTTTTGTTCTCCTGTAAGAGATCACAGTGAGGTGCTATTGTTATGGGCCACTTTATTGTCAGGACTCAGTACACCATCAGTGGCTTGCATTATTCTGTATCACTTCATAAGAAATAACTAAAAAATTAAATCTAAATGTAATACATTTAGAACAATATTTAAGAGCAGGTAAATGCTCCATATTGTGCACCTTTCTTGTATTTATTTATTTATTTATTTTTTACATTTTTACCCATGTAGGCCACTTATAACATTCGTATGGTCCTATGTACCTAAAACAAATTTAACAGGCTGTTTTTGGTACTGTACTCTGAAAGAGGAAATAAACACTAAATTTGTGCTGTCAGTGCATTCATACACGTTTGTTGGTTTAGGTTAATCGGTCCAACAGATGAATTATATCTATAAACATTTACCATGGTTTATACCCCATGAGGCTGAATATTCCTGTCAGCCATATTCTCTTTTTTCCTTTGCAAATTTGAATAAGGTCTATCCTAATACCTTTGTTGCAAGTTTCAAAAAGTTCAAACGTATTTCACTAAATGTGATTTTGTAAAAATACGTATGTTCGAACTCATTTAGTTGATTCTTTTAAACAGTGTTTTTTTTATTAAGTACATATTTTAGACATTAGTAATTTATGCTTTGAGATGTAGTCGTTTTATAAAAAGATTAGTGATAAAACATCAAAATTTCCCTACATTTTTTAAACATCATCAGAATGCATCTTGACATGGAATGATGAGTGTAACATCTTTAACATAGTATTCGCTAAGCTGATTCCTCAGCCCTGGCTATTCTTTAAGGGCAAAATGTAAAAATACAAACAAATAAGACGTTAAGCAGGAGCAAATAACAACCAATAGTTTGTACAAAAAAAAAGGAAAGAAAAACAATTAAAATCACAAATTTATAAAAAGTTGGCAGACTTAAACAGAGCACTTCATATCTAAATAACTTTTTAACCCTTCAGTATTTGTGTAAAATATTAAGAAATTAATAAGTAATGCTTCATTACGCTTAATAAAACCAGGGAAAAAGATCCTCTCGCCCTCACTGCACAACACAATGTAACAGAGGAATAAAACAGCTGCCCTTTATCAGTTTTTAGTTCAGTTCCCTATAAAATAAGTAAAAAGGCTTGAGATGTCCTGAAGAACCCTGATATAATGGCATTGCCATTTAACAAAGGCATATCAGTAGCATGAGTAGTGTCTGTAGAGTGTATAAAACATTGCATTAATATCAGTGTTAGTTTAAAGTTTAAAAGTGTGAGTGTGAATTAAGTTCAAAATACAGTGTAGTGACGCAGCTGATAGTTTTGTTTCAGCTACAGTGTCAGCATTTTGTTTAGTGCCTTTGAGCATTTACACTGCTCAAACAGTGAGACCGTGTTTTTTTTTTTTTTTGTAAACCATGAAGGGAAAAAGTCTTATCCAAAGATGCGGGAAGCGTCGTCTCTCAGCACAGCTGACCACAGTGACAGCGTCCACCTCATCTGGGTCACAGGCAAAATTGTAGCCGACACTCTCACATTAACCCTTATGTCCAAATGAAAATGTCAATTTCAAAGGTCTACTAAAAGTAGAAAAATACCAACAAAAAAAAAAAAAAGTAAACTTTTTCAACATAAAACTTGTTCTTGGCTCAATTCCAGAAAGGTGGATTAAAAAAAACAAAACAAAACCATCATATCTAATGTGGTGCTGACTGATAAATTAAGTGAATTTGTTATTAGACCACAATAGATTACTACTTCAATCTGAATTATTGAATTATTATTGTTTTGTACTGTTTGTGAACTTGACAAGAAATTGACCTTAATCTTATCAACAAAGACCTGTAAAATATATTTTTGTCTTTAATTATCTGTTTCAGGGGTGGACAAATTAATACCCAAGGTTTCTGGGACAAACAGATTTCATGTCCAGGCTATTTGTTTTTTTTATTTGTAGTTGACTGGTGGATAAGTAGGTTCAACAACCACAAAAGAAAGAACGGGGAAAAAAACACTCTTATAAAAACTCATTCATTTTCCTTAGTCTGTATTAATGCACCAGTTAGGTTTCCAGGCAACTAAAACATGGGACTGGGCAACACATTGGAGATTTTATTTGTCCAGAGGGCTAGTTAATGAATTTATGATTTGTCCACCCCTGTGTATATTATTTTGCTCATTATTATCTATTATCGGATTTTCTTTTGTCTTAAAGGTGACACTGGTGACAAATTCTTCCTAATTTATCTCACAGAGATTACTTTCAGTGTATTTTCTATTACGCATCTATTTTCATTCTTGCTTGTTCTAATGATAAGTGGGATTAAAATAAGAAATTTCGTATATGTAGAGTTGCATGGCCTGGGTCAGTGGGACATCCATTGTTGCTTGGTGATCATTAGCCATACACTGGAGGACACAGTGGATTTCTATCGGTGTCACTCTGTCAGGAGGGGGATGTCGATCTCAATTCCTGAATGGCGTGATCGTGTGGAGTAGCGATGTCCAGCATATCTCTGAGAAGGGGCAATGCTTACAGAGGGAGCATAGCTTTGAGAGGGGGCGTAACTCTGTGATGGGGCGTAACTTTGTGAAGGGGCGTAGCTCTGTGAGGGGGCGTAACCGTAAGCCTGTGAGGCTCCTGCATCAGACCCGTATCCATCAGGTACAGACATCTGGGGCATGTATACCTGAGGCGGTACAAGCGGGCCTGGCATGGGCTGTGGGTACCCCGGGGCTTGCACGAAAGCCGGAGCATCTAGAACGGCAGGGGGGAAGCTCTGAGGAGCGTAGGTAACAGGCGGTGGCAGGCCGTTGGCCATTAGTGGCTGAGCAGAAATGCTGCTGCTCATGACAGGCGGCTCAGGCAGGGGCAGCCAGAAGGGCGAGGGCAGCGTTTTGCACATGCAGTACCACATGAACATCAGCAGGGCGGCAAACTCGAGGCCACCAGCACTGCCAATAGCCACATATGCTGCAAACTCTGTGGAGAAAATGTCAGCGTAGCGTGAGTTCAACTGACGTGTGTGGAATAGGAACCAGACGGATGGCGGCATAGCGATGGCACCTCCTAGCAGGAAGAACATCCCGGCCACCAGGTGGCAGCCTGAGCTGTTCACAATGCAGCGACTGGACTTTATGTCGTCTGGGGTTTTGGAGCAGCATGCCGTCTTACACATACCTGTGAGACTGATCAGCAGAGCCAAGCCAGAGAAGAACAGACCTGTAGAAATGAAGAGTCCACACTTCACTACAGAAAACACTAAACTGTGCAGGATCCTGTTTTAAAGCAGTAACTTAATTTAAAGCAACTTTTACAGGAGCAGTTTGTCATTTTAAAGCCTCTGCTGCAGTTTCACTGAAAACATTGACACGCTTTTGTCTTTCCCTTATTACAATTTTAAAAAGTTTAAAAGTAACTAATTCAGGGAGTGTGAAAAACATGTTGCATTTGTAGCAATAAACACCAACCTGCTGGTAAACAGAACTGCAGAAGCCTGAGATCCAGCTGATCTACTTTGGAGTACCAGTCTGCGTCAAAGTAGTAACACCCGCTGGAGCCGTCTCGCCGGACACATTTGGTCCACAGTCCATCGTACACTGTAACATTCTTGGCGTTGAGGTTAAAGGTGAGCAGACGTGTTGTCCTCCACTGAGGGATGACTGTAGCAACGGCTAATCCACCCACCGAGAGCAGGGCGATGATGAAGGCAAACGCGTTCGTGGCGTGGATATCACGGCAAGACATGGTGGGGAAACAGTTCCAACACTAAACCTGACAGCAGGGAGATGGGCAGAAATGAAAATATTTAAGAAGTGAAAATCAGGCTTCTGAGACATTTTGGCTAAAGACAACAGTATTCTGACTATAACTCTAATGACTAATGACCATATCCCTAATGACTAGTCATTACTACTACTGCATAAAAATGACCTCTCTATACATTACCAACAGTACTCATAGGAATCATCGTTCGCTCTTCTGTTCAACCTCCAATTAAGGCTAATGCATGTGTATCAGAGTGACTAAACCCAGACAATAACCCCAAACAATACACATCTCTCAGGGGCTGTGTTATCAGTGTCTGCCAGAAACAACACACTTCACATGACGTCATTAGTGACTCAGTCCGAACAAAAACAAAATGCCTCAAGAGAACTTTTATTTTATTAAGTCCATGGAACAAGGTATGCTTTCTGCATCTGTAATAAAATTCAAGAATCTAAAAATCTTGCATATTTATCCCTGTAATTATAATCTTTCAAAAAAAATTTTTTTTAATTTCGCTTTAAGACAGAATTTCTTTCAGTGCAATTATCCTAAAAACCTTTGGAAAGAATTGAGTTTATTTTTCAGCTAAAACCAGGCACAAAGTTGATCTTAATCTCAGAGATGTTATCATTTGTATCGATTGTAATATCAACACCATGAATTTTATTTTAAATGTAATAATCCATCCTGGGAAATAGCATACCACTTCCATAAAGCTAAACATGGAAAATGGCAAAAGAAAGAAGATTAGTTACAATAAGGGATATCCACGTTAAAGACAATTAGGAACATAAATGAACATAAATGCTAAGATGACAAATATTTTATATA
>CM040475.1:5358401-5376218 GCA_022758105.1 Pangasianodon gigas
TATATATATATATATATATATACACACACACACATATACATACATATATACATAATATTTGTCATCTTAGCATTTATGTTCATTTATGTTCCTAATTGTCTTTAACGTGGATATCCCTTATTGTAATTAATTTTCTTTCTTTTATGTATATAATAGCAATAAAAATATATAATTAGCACAATATTATCATTCATAGTTATCACTGTACATTACATATATATTTTCTAGGTATTTCTAGATATTTAGTAGTAAATATGTACAATAATGACCACTTTTCTCTGAGTTTAAAGCTAATTTGTTACTAGTTAGCTAGAACCGTTAACTCGAGCTAGTTAAGCTAAACCGGGGTTTTGGCTTGACTTTATTTTTATTTTATATCTCCAATAGTAATCTAATATTAACTCTTTTCGTGTGAAAAGATAAAATACTTCCATTAGGAACCTGTAAAAGCTGTTTTTAGTCCTGTATAAGCCGTATATAAAGCCAAACTTCTTGGTAAACACTAACCAGCTGGTTGGTTGCTAACAACACTGTAAGCTAAACAGCTAGCATAACTAGCTTATCAACCTGTTGCTCTTCGGTTCTTTTTAAGTCTGCTCAGTGTCGTGTATGTGAACTAATAGTGAAAAAGTAAACGATCTCCTACCCGTGGACCCGTGAACGTGGCTATTTCAGTGAAATATTCCTCATTTTTTCACGTTTTTGTCGTTAACGCTTCGCACAACTGGAGTTTCCTCCAGGAAAGACTTCCTGAGGCGCGTGCACACGAAGCTTCGTATGACGTCACGTGCGCGTTCACGCTTTCAAACACGTGCACGTGAAGCAGTGAACCTCTGTGCTGTAATTTATCTTTCATTTTTTTAAGCTATGTGTGTGTTTCTTTTTCATTTATTTTGTCAGTGTATTTTATATTTATTTAGGTTTTTTAGATAGATGATTTATTTTATGTGTAAAATGGAAAGTTGTTGGTGTCAGAGTTCAAAAGAATTTATTAAAAAAATTAATAATGACTTCTACCTATTCTGACCTCTATCTATCTATCTATCTATCTATCTATCTATCTATCTATCTATATGTCTGCCTGTTTATCTATCTATCTATCTATCTATCTATGCACCTTGTACATGTATGACACTCATTATGCATACTTGGGCACATCTGTAACTCTTCCATCTCCCACAATTTCTCTCTGCAGAAACACGTCCAAGTGCACATGATCTATAAATCTCCAGGCTTCCAGCCTCCTTGGGATTACATCCGACCCCGTAAGTCCACGTCTCTCCTGTCATAGCAATCAAATTAAGTAAAGAGCATTGCAGAATACGCCATCTTTCACATTATAAATGATATTGTTAATACTAATAAATCATAGTAAGTAATATCATTTGATCAGCTTGCAATTAACATTTATTTGCTAAATTAAAATGAGCTCCACTGGCATTTGAATAATATTGTTGTGTTTGAGTTATGAAGTCTGTTCTGAAGGTTTTTTTTTTTTTTTTTTCCATTATGAATGAAATGGTGAATTCATTTTTCCTCTAACTGTCTTGCTGGTTTTTATAAGTTGAACTTGCAGAGTCGCCGTTCCAGAGCCCTCCACTCTTCACCGGAGCAGCGCACAGGAGAAAAAAGAGACAAGTAAAAATTTCTTTGTATAAAATATGACACTATCTTTGCAATGTCTGTACATAAGAGAGACAGATAGATGGATGGATGGATTGATAGTAAAAAAAAAAATAGATATAAATAGATAAATATAGATAGATAGATAGATAGATAGATTGATTGATTGATTGATTGATTGTGGTATAAAAGGCAATGAAAGCAGAGGGATAAATGGTACCTTAAGTAACAAGTACACACACACACACACACACACACACACACATACATATATATATATATATATATATATATATATATATATATATATATATATATAAAAGACAACAGAACAATAGACCACAAGACATTTTGATCAGCTGATTGTCACAGTTGATCAGCTGATTGTCTTCACTGATTGTCTTTTATCACCATTGTGTCTTCAGGTGTTGCAAAGTTCCCACAGTGTTGAGGATGAGACTAAATATATCGAGCTGATGGTTATCAATGACCACCTGATGGTAAGATATCAGATTACATTCACATTCGTCATTTAGCAGATGTTCTTATCCCGAGCAGCTTACAAAACACGCAAGCGGCTGAAGGCAAAGAGATACAAAGCACTAGGAAACCTTTTAAGACTAGAGACTAATGCTGCGTTGTACAAGTGTCTGAGTCTGTAACAAAAAGATTTTGAAAGCTAATGTGTCAGAAATGAAGTCTGATATGTAGTCTTTTCTAAGAGTTGGGAGGTGGATGGAGAAAGAAAAAAAATAAAGATGAGTGTTATCACTGTAGCAGTAGTAGGAACAGTCATGTGATCTGATCACAGTGTCTAGTGATTTAATATACAGAGAAAACCACAAGTGCACCAAAAATTAACCCCTGAGGAACCTCTGTAGTGAATTAACCTTCTGTTGTTCATTTCTTGTAGTACAAGAAGCATCGGCTTTCAGTTGGCCAGACGAACAACTACGCCAAGTCTGTAGTGAACATGGCAGATTTTGTAAGTATAAAGTTATGCTGCTATATTATGTAAGGAATAAAATTTTGGAGTTTTGGAGTGTGCTGTTATAGGAAAATAATCAACGACAGGGTGGTGTGATGCTGCCCGATGTGAAGCGGAGTTACTCTTACCACCCTGAAGATTATTTTTCAATAACAGCATGTACTGAAGTGTTTTATTCCTCTTATAACACAACCAACAACCACAGTTTTTTAAATCAAAGAATGACACATCATAATTTTTCATTACTGTTATCACTTATAGCAAGTATTCATCAAAGATTCATCCACTCCCCAGCCATCTTTTTTCACTATCTTGAAGTTAATAAAGCAAAAACTGTAGTCTCCTGTTACTGAAAAATTGCAAAGCCCTAAATTTACAGCTTTTCATCTGACTGTTACAAAGCACTGACACTGAAGACTCCTTCCAATAATGTTAAATAAATGTCTCCTCAGAGAAACACCATATCAACATTTACATGTTTTTTTTTAAATCCATTTGCAAGAAGTTGTTACTACAGAAACGATAACGTATTATAATGTTATTGAATCAGATTTGAGAATTTAACAGCACTGTGGTGTAAGATTTTAAAAAAAGGAAATTAAAAATAACCATTTGAACAAATATTTGCGAGTCTTTGAAACTGTGAAGCTGTATGGATATACCATGATTTATTGATGCAGTTTATCATACCATGAATATATAATTCTCAGATGGTTGGCTGTTTTTACTACATATACACACCTTCTGTAGCCTTCACCCAAGTTGAAAAAAAAATATCAATCTTTATTCACGCAGTCTTCATCAGCTCATATTTTCATGCAGCTGAAATAGGAACAGGCCTCATGGGCAACTCGATCTGCCTGAGTGTTTACCCTTGAGAATTACAGCTAGACTTCATATGAAAATGTCTCTCTCGATCTCTATCTTTCGCACACACGCACACACACACTCATCCCTGGTGAGAGACAGGTGGTATTTTCACAGTATGTCAACACCAGCACCAAAATGGCGGATTGGACTGCAAACAGAAAGCAAACCCAAGTGAACGGATTTGGTTTTGTGGCTTAGATTTAGTCAGCATCATTTCCATCTTTTCTTCCAGATAAATGGACATGAGACATTTCCTTTAAATACGTCTTCTTCCACAGCACTCCATAGACTCAGGGCAGTATTTCATGACAAACTTTAATGGGTCATTCCATTACAATTCCATCACTCCAGCACAAATTCTCATAAAATATCATCATCAGTTTAATATTCTGATGTTAAATTAAGTGATTTAAATGATATCTCAATTTTTACTCAAACATATTACTACTTTAACAGATTAATCTGTCATACAGACACATTTTTTGGAATATTCCAATATTCATGGAATATTATTTCCAACAATACTCTACAGTCCATGGAGAATTTTTATTTTAAATAAGGATTTTAGTCTAGCCTTAGTGTAGGCTTTTACTCTTTTATATTTATTTATATGTGAATATATGACTCAAAAATGGCTCAGAAAAATAATAGTACTTTATCAGAATAAGGGTATGAAATACAAGATTAATACACAGCTTCATTATTAATTTAAACTTTAAAAAGAATTTTAGTCTTAGATAATGCTTAACCTGGATCTGGACAACTGGTGACTTTTCCTCTAAATGGTGTCAGTGATTTTTACATTAGATTAGATTAGATTTTTACATATTTTCAATAATATTTGAAAATATCCATAAATTCAGCTACAAAAAATATCTGCTCAGAAGAAAAACGCCAGTCTGTGTGGCTTCCTATATGGTGGTTTGCATAAGTATTCACCCCCTTGAACTTTTCAGACAAGCAACCAAGAGGTAAAGGGTAATTCTTAAAATGATGCTACCACCAACATGCTTCACTGCAGGGTGATGAGCAGTGTTGGGTTACACCAAATGTGGAAATGTGGACCACCAACATCCAGCCAATCAGGACAACTGATGTTGCTTGTCAATTTTGAAAACTTCCCTCTAGCACTTTTAGCCTCAGCGGCACATGGCCACTGAAGAGTTCATTGTTTTCTATTTTGAGTTTTAAAAATGACTTCCACCAACTATTCCTTAAAAGTAACCTCCAGCACCATGAAAAATATTTCCAAATCTCAGGTGTTTATTAATATTTTTTTGTTACTTATATCTTTAGATTTTCAAGGAGCAACTGAACACCCGGATTGTTCTGGTTGCCATGGAAACCTGGGCAGCGGACAACAGGTTCAACATAAATGATGACCCGATGATCACACTGCGGGAGTTCATGAAGTACAGACGTGACTTCATTAAGGAGAAGAGCGACTCTGTCCATCTGTTCTCGTAGGTTTTTGCGCACACACACACACACACACTCACACACACACACACACACACTCACACACTCACACACAGTTGTCTTGTATCACACAGTGCACAACTAATGCCAGACATTTGTTTTGTGATTAAGTAAAAGGCTGCAACTAATAAATTCTGTTTGTGTCTCTAGGGGCAACCGTTTCCATAGCAGCTGGGGTGGAGCCTCGTATATGGGAGGGGTGTGTTCACTGACTAAAGGGGGAGGAGTTAATGAGGTAACTGTTGAAGAGTGTAACAAATGATTGTATTTCAGTAATGTTCTCTAAATGACAATTGCCCTGTATAGAACTATAACTTTGTGCAATTTAAGGTCTAAACCTCCATCTTTTTTTTTTTCTCAGTATGGAAAAACTGAGGAAATGGCCATCACGCTGGCACAGTCTCTGGGACAGAACATTGGCATTTTCTCTGACAAGAAGAGAATACTAAATGGTATGATAAGAATATAAGTATGAGAAGTTTAGCATTTGGCTTATTTTAAAGTAGCCATACACTCAAAAATGTCATTTTAAATGATTAACTCCTCTTGTATGTTGTTTTTGATTATGCAGATTGGTATTTGGGTCGCATTTGTTAAAAAATATAAATTTGCAATGTTCTACATCAAAATTTCTCAGGACTTTGGTATGAAAAAACCTGATTCAGGGAATGTCATATATGAGTTTAATTTTTGATTCTCTGAAATGGCATTGAATCTATCACATGGGTTCATGTTTACCATGTTTATGAGAAAATTACCACATTAATGAGAACATTTCGATAAACATTTTAACATTTACCATTTTTAGGATAGCTTCAAGTTCTCGAGTTGTGATGTAGTATTGAGGTTTCTCAGTATGGCCTATTAAAGTTCAGTTAGTGCTCAATGCTAAGTGTCATTTTAGATGTACAAAGTCTTTCCTTGGTATTTTTCCAGCACATCTGTGAAGAATGCTAATATTCCTAACAGTTTGGTGCCATTATGTTGTTTGTATAAAGGTCCTAATAGCTATGTGCTAGCCAGCTGAATTGTTAGAATCAGTTTAGCTAGTTTATACTCTGCGTCCATATTTCTCAGTTTCCTAGCAACAGTATTCTCATTACTTTAATCACCTGAATGGCAAGTGTATTGCGTTTTCATCTTTTCATTTGAACCATTTAAACCCAGCACCAGTCTGATATGCAAATTATTAGAGCATGATGTGTTAACTGGAAAGTTAACGTGCAGGAGTACTTTACTAAATTTGACATTACTAAACAGGACAGTTGTTCGTACAGACTTGCGCATGCACACATCTCTTTAACAACATCTGTTTTTTTTCACAGGGGAATGCAAGTGCGATGATAAATGGTCCGGCTGTATAATGGATGATGTTGGGTAAGTTACTAATCAAGCACATTTTCCCAAGAGCACACACAAACACACATACGTACACAAACACATGTGGTGCAGAAACATTCAAAACATGGTGCACAAATGCAAATATATGTGCACCTTCCTTGTTTCACAAGCATTCATTCTGATTCAGGTCACGATGTCACGGTGATATTTAATTACTCATTCTCTGTTATACAGATCTCACTGTAAACTAGAAATAACTAAAATCTTGAGAGACTTGGTAATTCTGAGCTTCTGAGGTGACATGGTGATTTTTTTTAATAAGGCGTGGCCATGAATCAATATATCAAGGCCACAAACTTGAGAGTAACTTGAAGCTATGACTTAAAATGTTGTGGAAATGTCATACTTAATAGATGGCCTCCAGTTAATCATTTGGCAAGAAGGAGCGAAAAAAAATTTGCTTTGAAAATTCAGTTAAGGTGACACAGGCTAATTCAATTCAATTCACTTCAATCCAGTTCAGTTTTATTTGTATTGTGCTTTTAACAATGAACATTGTCACAAAGCAGCTTTACAGGAATATATAAATTCAGGATATACATTTTAAATTTATGAATTGATCCCTAATGAGCAAGCCAGAGGTGACGGTGGCAAGGAAAAACTCCCTGAGACGACATGAGGAAGAAAACATTGAGAGGAACCAGACTCAAAAGGGATCCCATCCTCATCTGGGTGACAGAGAATAGTGCGATTATAAATCATTTCTCTTCTATAAATGTATACTATACAGTCAAAAAGTGCAATTGTATAACCATGAAAGTTCATTATAGTTTTCACATGACGTCTAATGGCACATTTCACAAGTCTAATGGTATCTGTGTCGCATCGCCAGTGACACCAATATGTCTCATGCATCATTTCAAGATTGAAATGTAATATTAATCATTTCCATGCTTAATAACATGTCACCTCAGTGGCTCTGTATCTTAGTGTGAAATATGGCGCTTATTCCCACAGCTTTCCTGCGGGTCATTACGCTATTTTATAAAAAAAAAAATCTGAGTTTCAGAATACTGCAGAAACTTCTAGAAGGAAGACATTGAGTCTTCTGTTACTTTTGCTGATCTAGTCTTCATGACAAAGTGTTATTTTATATTCTGTGTGTGTCTTGTCCCTCAGAGGCCACCATGGAGTCTCATTTAGATTTTATCCACACATTTACTATATATATATATATATATATATATATATATATATATATATATATATATATATATATATATATATTGTGTTATTGTGTTATTGTTTTATTTATTGTTAAGATATATAGTCATATCCAGAATTGTTGGCACCCTTGAAGAGAGTTATAAATGAATGTAAAATATGCACTAAACACAATTCACAATTATTTTCATTTTCCATTCAGACAATAGGAGAACTTACTTATCTTTCCCAAACTATTTTTTTTTCCTCAAAAACTTTTGGCAAAATTCCAGGGGAGGCTTCGCTGAATTTATTTGAATTTTTGAAAAAAAAAAAAAAATCTCAAAATATCTCTCATTGCATGTATCATTCATTTTGTATGTAGTTTATTTTTTTATTTTTATTTTTTTTTGATAAAGGGTGCCAATAATTTTGGAGTTACTTTTTTGAGGAGGCTATCTTGGTGCAGGCATAAATATAAATACCAGTGAGATAAGCAGATAAAAATACACAGTACTACAAATTCTACATATATTAAATCTGAAATATCAGTTTAACATACATATAGTTAAAATTTGTACATTCTGTATTGTATTTATATACCTTATAATTATCATTTTTGATTAGCCATAAACCACTTTGTGTTTTGATTGTTGTATTGACAGTATGATGTCTCCAGTGGTCTCTGTAACGCTGCAGTTTGGACATGCTTGTGACATTGTCAGTGTGTCTGTGTGTGTATTTGTCTGTGTGTGTATATGTTCACTCGTCTCTTTTAACACCTTTCTCGTCTCCCCTCAATCCCGAATGGGAACAGCAGGTGAGCAGAAGCTTGGCCGTGACACGCTACTCGCTCAACCAATCAGCTGCTCGAGGGAGGGCTGTCAATCATCTACGCCCTCCTCATTCCATCCAATAGCATTTTGGCTGAGCCTCAATGCTCCACCTTAATAAATCGAACCACAGAAATGGGCAAAGATACAGTGCGCTTCAGAGCCCTCTGTATTTTTTCTCCGCAGTCTTTTTCGTTTTAGTTCATAACTTTTTCTTGTTTGTTGTTTTTTTTTTTTGCCAGCAGCTCGTCGTTTGATGGAATGTTGGTTAATTGGGATTTTGACAAGGATCCCTGATCGAAGCTTAAAAATCATTTGTGTGATTTCATTCCCATTCAAGGAAACAATCAAGCTGTCAAAATTCCATTTAGTGCCTTAAAGTCCACTTTTTATACCTGCACGTTCATGCAATTATCCAATCCGCCAATCATGTGGCAGCAGCGCAATGCATAAAATCATGCAGATGCAGATCAAGAGCTTCAGTTATTGTTCACATCAAACATCAGAATGGGTAAAAATGTGATCTCAGTGACTTTGACTGTGACACGATTGTTGGTGCCAGATGTTTGATTATTTCAGAAACTGGGATTTTTATGCAAAACAGTCTCTAGAGTTTACATAGAATGGTGCAAAAAACAAACAAAAATTAAGCAGTGAGCAGCAGTCCTGCAGGCTGAAACAACTTGTTGATGAGAGAGGTTAAAGGAGAATAACTGGTTTGAGGTGACAGGAAGGCTTCAGTAACTCTAGTAACCACTCTTTACAACCATGGTGAGCAGAAAAGCATCTTAGAATGCACATGTCAAACCTTAAGGTGGATGGGCTACAACAGCAGAAGACCACATTGGGTTCCACTCCTGTGAGCCAAGAATATTAACCTGAAATTACTGGAGTTGAAGGTTAAAAAAAAAAAAAAAAAAAAAAAAAACAGGTGACATTTTTCCAATATTGAGCTCTCCAATTTTGGTGAGGTGCCCATTGCATGAAGGTGCAGGTGCACAGGTATTCCTAATAAAGTGGCCAGTGAGTGTATATGTATATGGAATTCACATGTAGATTCAGTCAACTCAGAGCAATCTGTGCTGGATCCAGACATCATCACTGAACTTGTGACAGCTTGAATCATGACTGTGGGCTGAGCACGTTGGCTGAAAAGTATTAAAATATATCAGTAGTTTTTGTTCACAGTGTGCTTTTAGCTTCTCAAGCAATACTTCTGCTCAGGGGTTCTACCCAAGTGGCTCAATCGAACTTCAGTAAAAAAAAAATCTGTTAATAATATTAGTTTAAATAATATTATAATATTATAAGTATACCATAATTGGCAGACTTATGTGTATTATTTGTCACTTGTGTTGGATCCTTAAACTAAAGTATTATGAAAAGTCCTATAGTCCTTATAAATGCAGTGGGAGGGGTTTGTTGCTTTCTCCCAATAAGGAATCAAGCAGCCAGTAAAGCCCCGCCTACTTTTGTTTCTCAAAGGATGGATGCATTTAGGATTATGTTGAAGTGGTGGAAATCACAGTCCAACATTCTAAGTTATTATACTTATTATTATATTTATTATTGTTAATTTTTTATAGTTATTAGCCTGTTTCACTTAATAATTTACTGATTTTAATTTTTTGAACCATTATTCTACACATTTAATGTGCTGTTATTATACAATAATCAGCTTCATGGTGGTAACAGTAAATGTATAACAGAATGCCCTGTAATGCTTTATTCCTTACACAGGACAAGGCAGCACAGGACAAACAGGCTAGACAGACAGGCCAGACAGACACACACACACACACACACAGAGAGAACAGACAGGCAGGACAGACAGAAAAGACAAACAGACTGGAATGACAGAATAGACAGGACAGAACAGGACAAGACAGAAAGGACAGATGGACAAGACAGATAGGTAGGGCAGACAGGCAGACATGAGAGACAGATGGGACAGGACAGGACAGATAGACGAGTAAGACAGGACAGACAGAACAGACATACAAGACAGGGCAGAATATACAGACTGAACATACAGACAGGAAGGACAGGCAGGAGGGACAGGCAGACAGGACAGAGCAAACAGATAGGACAAAGAGACAGACAGGCTGACAGAGCAGACAGGACAGAAGAAACAGATAGGTATACAGGACAGAGAGAACAGACAGAACAGGCAGACAGAAAAATAGACAGACAGAACTAAACAGGACAAACAGGATAGATAAGACAGACAGGACAAGAGAAACAGATAGGACAGACAGACAAACAAACAGAACAGAGAGACAGATAAAGTGAACAGGAGAGACAGACAGAATATACAGACAGACAGGATAGAACAGACAGGATAGAACAGACAGGAGAGGCAGAAGAGACACACAAACAGATGCCAGTTATACTGTATGGCTTTGAGGACACAGAAACACTGGACATGTGGTGATTTAGAATCTGCAGTTTTAAATTGATGCCAGAAACATCCAACAAAGCCTGAGACAGCGAGTGACAGTGAAATGAGAAAGCGGTGCTGTTGTTGAAGTTGAGTGTGAGGAGAAGAGAAAGAGGGAGACGGAGCGTTCAGATTTGGCGAGAGTTCAGAGGATTGTTCAGAGTGCTGTGCATTATAGTCCTGCCGAACACTCTGTATTTGTGGAGAAGGCTTTCTGACTCACAGCTAGCGATCATGACACGACAGGCCGAGTAGTCTATAATGAGATTGAGATTGACAGCCCTAGCCTAATGCTAACCACACTGCAGACACCCGTAAAGAGTGATGCATTACGAGTGCATCCTGTTGTCTGGTTCCTGGAGCTCAAGACACACAGCAAGCACCAACATTTCTACACTTCAGATATTACTCTTATTTACTCAGTGTGACTTTGCTTAGTATTTGTAGCTATGGTTAGTTTTCAGGCTTTTTTATGTGTTAGTGATTGTGTGTATTTCACCTGCTCATGAATTTGAACCTAAGCATTACAGTATATGATTATAGTAATATTTACATGAGTAATATTTACATGTTTCAGATCTGAAATGTTGCAAAATGTTGCAAAAAAGGGGTTTCTCTTTATTTGAATGAAATTTTTGTACAAGTATCCTCAACACACTTATAAATCTCTGTTTATTACACATTACATGTAATCACTACTGAATTTTTTTTTCTTACGCACATATGAGAAGCAGCATTTCTACCTCTAGGCTTTTTTCCAGTGTTTTCTAGTGTTTCTTGGCATAGTGGTAGGATTCTTATTTAACAACCATAATAAAACCCAGGTTTAGGCCACACCCACTCACTAAACAGATACAGATACATACACTGTCACTGAGTTAGTATTGTGTACTGTGAAAATGACATTGATTTTCATTGCTCTGATTTTTTTATTTATTTATTTTTTTGCTTTGCATGGTACAACATGAACATTGTACAGGAATTATAGAAGAGTTACACTTTAAAATGTCTTGTTACAGCTGCTGAGTTAACACTCCTGTCTTTACATATGATGTACTACTATAAAATTACACACATCCTCGCAGTTACATTATAGCTGCATGTGTAAACAGGCATTCAAGACACAATTTAAAGCGGGTGCAGAGATTATTATCATTATTTACTTTGTCCAATCATCCAATCATAAGATCTCTCTGTGGATTTTTTGCCTTTTTTTTTTAGCTTTTATCTGCCCAAGAGATTCTCCGACTGTAACATAGAGGAGTACCACAACTTCCTGTACAGCGGCGGTGGATCGTGTCTCTTCAACAAACCCTCCAAGGTGAGCCTTTTCCCCTGCCTTATTGCCCTCCTGTGTTCAAACATAAGGCTCAGCAATATATCATTTTGTAGATCATTACTGCAATAATGACCTTTGCAATATTGATGATGCACAAGGCAGCAGTATGCAAATGATCACTGTAACAAATCACAGCGTTTTTGTTTTTTTGTTTTTTTTCACGCAGTGGGCATCCTGACTAAGCTGAACTGATACTGATAAGGGTTCTGTAGCTTTTTGACCAGAATAATGCAGGCTGTTCTACATAGTTGTCACATCACACTGAAATGCAATGCTGTAATATTGAAATGTAAAACATAACAAGGTGATAATAATGGTGATAACAGTAAGTAAGGGATAAAACTATTGGGGACGTGCTCTTATAGGAGTGGTCTGATGCAGCCCAAGTTACCATACCGAAGTTGATTATTTTCCAATAACAGCACATCCCAAAGTGTCTTATTCCTTTTATGGTACAGAAATTGGCCAAGGTTTACAGTTTATTATTTATTAAAAAGCAACACATGGTACTTTCTTTTTTATCTGTTTATAATTACATTTAGTGTGGTGGACCATCTGCAAAACAAGTTAGTTCCTAAACAACAATATAGTTGTTACCCTTATATTATAACAAAACTGGTCTCTTTTTTTACTTCATTGAAATGAATAAAATAAAAAATGTGGCTTGTCATGTTACAAGTCCTCTGTCCTGAAGACCTTCTTTTGCAAAACGTAAAGGAATAGCTTTATCTCACAAAGCGCTAGTACTGGAGACTCCTTCCAAAAATGCTAAATAAACATCTCCTTGTAGAAAATCACCATATCAACAATTACACATTTTTTTTAAATCAGTTACAATTCCCCATACAAGTTCCTGTGTTAGCTGTTACTATAAAATGATAACATTTTAGCTTCACCAAGCATGCTCAAACAAACACAAATAATTCAAACTTATTTCGAAAGTGTGGGATGATTTAGACATGCTAATTTGCTAACTGTTAGCTTCACTCAGTTGTTAGCTCCATTAGATTTTTAGCTCTAGTATTAAACTAAAGAAGCAGTCATGTCTTGATGGATTGACTATATTTAGGGGAGGAAATGTGTAGTAATGAGAGTATAGAAATTCCTTAGGGTTTAATTTTGCTTACTAACACTTGAATACAGCTTGCTTCATTGCTTCTGATCAATCAGGTCACAAATTAGGGGGCAACAAGAAAAACAAACATGGAGGACAAAGGCAGAGAAGAAACTAGTGAGCGAATATAAGGAGATTTACAACATGCTGACAACATTGCCAATATTCCAATGCTGCAATGTATCTAAAATAACATTTTGGCTATTTCTGGGATGTTCTCTGGTACATGATGTGATGTCTGTGGCTGTATACAGTCAAGTCGCACAAGCAGCTCTTCTTGTCTTGACTTTCTGCCTCCAAAGCAACAGCGAAGACAAATAACCTCCCTCAGTATATACAATAGATAGTAAGCCAGGTTAGTTATTTAGCCAATACTAGCTAGGACTGGTAAGAGCATAGTTAGTACAGTGTGAGTTTGCATGATCCTCTTTTCATATCAGTAGAAAATCCGCTCCAGTTAGCTTTTTGTCTCCAGCTAGGTTGTGCAAAAGCATCCTAACTTCCCCTCATGTGTGTCTTTATAGCTTTTGGACCCTCCAGAGTGTGGGAACGGTTTTGTGGAGCCAGGAGAAGAGTGTGACTGTGGAACTCCAGCGGTGAGGTGTTTTTCAGGCATTCAAGGACATTGAACCTCATTTATCAGTCTGGATGTGAATGGATTTATTCGTAAATACGGGCATACGGGCATTTACAGAAGGAATTTGGTATTCATGAAAATACGTCCGTATCCTATTCATGCTCCTGAGTGTGTGTAACTTTACTCATAAGAAGACTAAGTAATGTAAACCTCGACTGATTGGCTTCGCATGACAAATATTGCAATGAGTTAGTGCACTCATTCAATTAAGAATGCAGCAGTATAAAATGAGGATTGGCTCAGGCGGTATATAAGTCATTTCTGTTTTCCACGGCATCTTCTTTTAATGCTGTGCAACACTTTATTAGAGCCAGCACTAAGTGTCTGATAAGTGATCGATCTGGTATGTCTCAAGCTGCAATGTGGCAATATTTAAACATCTGCACGCAAGTACAAAGACAATCAATGTTTCTGAAACTTTTGTAAATCCATCAAAAATTTTTAGTTCGGTTTGGCTTACACATGACTTTATAAAAAGATTGATAAATGATGCCCAATGTCTCTTCAGACCTTTCCAAAACAATGAAAGAAGAACTTATTTATATCTCCCCCCCCCCCCCCCCCCCCCCCCCCCCCCCCCCCCCCCCCCCCCCCCCCCCCCCCCCCCCCCCCCCCCCTCTCTCTCTCTCTCTCTCTCTCTCTCTCTCTCTCTCTCTCTCTCTCTGTAGGAGTGTGCTAAAGAAGGAGAGAACTGCTGTAAGAAGTGCACTCTGACTCAGGGCTCTAAATGCAGTAATGGGCTCTGTTGCAATAACTGTCAGGTATGAACCGTGTGTAGCCTTGAACAGCAGTATGTTGGAAAGGGACTTGCCTGTTGATGATGTTTGTGTCGTATCTGTAGATGGAGTTTATGGGTGTGATCTGCAGAGAGGCTGTCAATGACTGTGATATACCAGAAAACTGCACTGGGAACTCCAGCCAGGTGAGGGCGCTCTTACATCTTCACCAAATTTTTTCTGGACTATGTGTCATTTTCTTTAAATGCAGGTGTGACTTATACTAAAGTGTCATATTTGTGCTATTTTTTTCCTGATGCTGCCTTCTTATTTTATAGCATCAATGTAGACATTATGTAATGAATAAAATACTACAGGGAGTGCTGTTATCACCCCAAAGTTGATTATTTTTCTATAACAGCACATACCAATGTGATTAATTCCTCTTATACGTCCAATTTTCCCAATTTATTTTATAAAAAAATGTCATGTTATACTTTTTATTCATTTATAGTTACACTTAAGGTTGTGGAATGTCTTACAAATAGTCATTCCCTCACTTTGTTTTAAGTTAATAAGACTGAGTAAGTGCAGCTTATTGCCAAGAAACTGAAAAGTCAAACGTCCTCCTTTTAAAAAAAAAACCCTTTTTAAACCGTTTATTATAATGTAACATGGTGGACTATCGGTAGAAAAAAACACAGTGAAATTGCCCCATGGCTGCTCTTATGGTAGATAAAACATGATAAAATATCCTCTAGGGTGCCTCTAATTGCAAGAAAACATGATGAAGTGCCCTCTAGGGTGCCATTCCAGTGGTAAATATGTGATGCAGTGCCATATAGGGTTCCCATACATGCAAGGAAACATGATGAAGTGCCCTCTAAGGTGCCCTTCCAGTGTAAAATAAGCAGTGCAGTGCCCTATAAGTTTCCCTTATGTATGAGGAAACATGCTAAAGTGCCCTAATGGATGCCTTTTCAGTACAAAAAATGAGATGCACGGAATGTTTAGATTACCCTGGGTTTAGATTACATGTAGCCTCCACTATACAAGTTCCTGTGAATTAGCTGTTACTATAGAAACAATAACGTATTACAAGTGCATTAGTATACACCTGTAAAGCTGGAACTACTGTCAGAGCTGCTGTTATAAATATTACAAAAATTAATCAACACCTTTTGATCAGTCAGAATCGAGAATTCAACAGCACTGTGGTATAAATTATAATATTTCATTTCCACATTTTCAAGTCCTAACTGTTGCTTTTTTTTCTCTTTGCAGTGTCCTTCAAATGTACACAAAATGGACGGCTATACTTGTGAAAAAGATCAGGTGATCATATTAGGGGTTTTTATTAATGCTGGTACTAAATCGATGAGAATATAATTAACCCTGCTGTGTTTTCTGTGCTGCTCTTGTCTCAGGGACGGTGCTTTAATGGACGATGCAAAACTAAAGACAGGCAGTGCAAGTACATCTGGGGAGAGAGTAAGTGCTAAAATGATCAATTACTAATATCAACTTCCGTTATTTCCGTGGTTCACATTTCAGAGAGGATCCTTTGTGTCAGTGTTAATTGTAATTATAGTATAATGTCCTTACAGAGGCAACATCTGCAGATAAGTTCTGTTACGAGAAGCTAAACATTGAGGGAACTGAGAAAGGGAACTGTGGGAGGGACAAGGACACCTGGGTCCAGTGTAAAAAGCAGTAAGTGTGAATGTGTAATGAAATGTGGCATGGTATGATTGTGTGTGTCATTGTGAAACAGATGTGATGATGATTGTATGTGTGTGTGTGTGTGTGTGTGTGTTTTTTAGGGATGTGCAGTGTGGATACCTGCTGTGCTCAAACATCTCACCTGCACCCAGACTGGGAGAGCTGCAGGGAGGCCTGACCTCGTTTTCTGTGGCCCAACATAGTGCTTCACTAGACTGCAGGTAAACACAAACACACACACACATATGGTATATACTGTATATGCATGCATACAGCAATGTATACATGCACAAACACTGCACATATGCTTGCAAACACACATACTGTGTGCATGCACATAGACCCATGCACACACATGCCCATGGACCACACACAGAAATGTCACACATACACACAATGTCGACAGAGAAACATGGACACACACATGGACTGCACGTACACACATGTATCCACACACATACCCATAGTCTGCAGATATACACACATGCAGACAACACACACACGCACACACACACACACACGTATGCATACACATAGAAGTATGCACATACATGCCCATTGTCTACAGTTATAAACATACAAAAAACATACACGCACACACACACACACACAAAAGTTTCAGTCAGCGTCAGAGCTCTTCACAGTGTAGTGCTCACACACCTCATCCAGCTCAGAAACACCTCATCCAGCTTAGTGTATGATTATAAGCATGAGATTAGTGTGAGAACTGATAAAAGCTGAGTTGAACACTGTACTAATGAGTCACACTGTACTTGTGTGTGTGTGTCTCAGTGGAGGACATGTGATGATTGATGGAGACACTGATCTGGGGTACGTGGAGGATGGCACAGCGTGTGGCACTGACCGTATCTGCTTCAACCACAAATGCCTTCCGGTTCAGGATTTCAACTTCAGCACCTGCCCCGGGACCACCGACAAGGTCATCTGCTCCGGACACGGGGTATGTGTGTAATGAACAACACCTCATACTTTCTATCCATTTATAGTTACATTAACTGTTGTGGAACGTCTGCGACTCAAGGTCCAGTTATTACTTATGTTGTAGCAACTATAAACAGTCGTTCCTTTACCAGCCTCTCTTTTCTCTCTCTTGAAGTTATTAAGACAAAAACGCAGCTTGTCACGTTACCAAGCAACCAGGAAACGTAACATCCTTTGTCATGAAGACTTTCCCATGGTGGAAAACTTACTGTTGCTTTGTAACAGTAAGTTTTCCACCATGGGAAAGTCTTCATGACAAAGGAAGTAATAACAGTGTAAGTTGTTATTATAGGAATGATAACACATTAGAACGAGTGCATTAATATAAACCCGTGATTTGCCTTAAAGCTGGAACTATTCTCAGAGCTGCTCTTATAGAAAATTAATCAATACCTTCTGGCAAATATGTAGCAAAACAGCTGAGCTGGGATTTATATTCAAAATCTAAGTTTCTCTTTCTAATGAGTGGCTTGCCATGTGCTATTTATTTAAAAAAAAAAAAAAAAAAAA
>CM040475.1:5376318-5406158 GCA_022758105.1 Pangasianodon gigas
TCTTTCTAATGAGTGGCTTGCCATGTGCTATTTATTTAAAAAAAAAAAAAAAAAAAAAGCTAATTATATGTGCATTTTTTTTTAACAAAGCTGAGAATTTTGTTTCAAAGCAGAGTTGTATGTGAAATCTGCCTGCTAAAAGAAAACCAGATTGAATCAGCTTCACTTTGAATAAGGGTTGGTCCTGACAATGAAATCTGAGCTCATTTGTATTTTTGTATTTTAGACTTTCTGAGACTTTGTACTGAGACTTTATAATGATCCAGGATGTGTGTCGCACTTTGCAGGTGTGCAGCAATGAACTGAAGTGTGTGTGTCACCTGGGCTGGGCAGGTGAAGACTGTAACTCCTCATCACCACTCAGCTACCTGGTGGTGGGACCTACAGCTACATCATCAGGTAAACTATCTCATCGCCAATATCATTTCAGTTCACTACGACGCAAATAACTGTCCCATTGAGCCACTGCAAAATGTACTTATCTCACTTATTAGCAGTGAGGACAATATGTAAATACAAAGACAAAATCTTTTGACATACTAGGAAATCCTCTTGCTATCAGAATATTTTTTTTAATGGAAGATGAGTCATTTTGTATCAATTTTATTTCTCTGTGCTAATCTAAAGCCCAAAAACTTGAATAGGACTTCAAAAATATGATATAAATCTGATTTTTAAAATGTACCTCAAATAAGATGTTTCATATTCTTTAAGTAGGGAAAAAAACACTTAATGGCATGTTGTTATAAGAAAAATAATCGATAACATGTTGTGTAATGCAGACCAACACACTGCAGAATTACTGTTGTCACTTCAAAGTCGATTCTTTTCCAATAACAGCATGTCCCGAAGTGTTTTATAAGAGTTTTATATACTTATAGTACAGCAGTTTGCCAGCACTAATAAGTTTTGACTTATTGATGACTTTTTATCCGTTTATAATTACATTTGATGTTGTGGAACGTCCATGAAGCAAGTTAATTCCTGTTTTCACTTACGTTATAGCAGCTATATGCAGTTGTTCCCTCACCAGCAGCTTTTTTCCCCTCTCGCTTGAGGTTATTTAGACAAAAACTGTAGCTTGTTATGTTACAGAGAAATCTCTGACTGTTACAAAGCACTGGCATTGGAGACTCATTCCAAAAAAGCTAAATAAATTCTCCACACTAAACTTCTCAATATCCAGGATTTTACTCGCTTTTATAAAATGTTTATGTGGAGCGTTCCTCTGTATGTTGTTACTATAGTAACAATAACTTATTAGAAGGAGCACATTAATATAAACTTCGCTGTCGGAACTACAATGAGAGCTGCTGTTATCGATAATTAATCAACACCCTCTGACCAATCAGAATCAAGCGTTCAACAGCACTGTGGTGCAAATACATATATAATATATATACATACATATATAATGTAAATACATGTATTTAATGTGAGGGGCAGCACTAACAGAACCCCTGCACCATTATCAGTGCACCACTACAATACAAAGAATAAAAAATATAACTATTTGTGCTTTGATGTGTGTATTTAGTGTATTATTTTATCTGCCTGTTTTTTTGGATTGATTTCTGTTTTCATATTCATGGTG
This sequence comes from Pangasianodon gigas, assembly GCA_022758105.1. Lineage (NCBI taxonomy): Eukaryota > Metazoa > Chordata > Actinopteri > Siluriformes > Pangasiidae > Pangasianodon > Pangasianodon gigas. The sequence goes on from CM040475.1 coordinate 5,377,913, forward strand.
AGCCAGTGACATTCACCAGTCACAGACAAAATGTTTTTCCTTTTTCTTTGTTTCTGTTTTGTAGCTTTCATTTTCACGCACTCATTCTTTGTCACCAGGCTCATGTCTTTTGCTGGAGTTTCAGTGAGGTCAGATTTGAGGTTGTTCTTCGTTCGGTGTTGTCGTTCTTTCCCCATTTTCTGCTTTATTCACCCCCCTCTTTCACCCTGTTGCTTTTTGTCCATTGCTGTCCATTTTTCTCCATTTAAACCTTGTTTGATGATTTGATTGGGGTGACTCTCTCTCTCTCTCTCTCTCTCTCTCTCTCTCTCTCTCTCACTCTCTCGCTCTCTCTCGCTATCTGTGTGTGTGTGTGTGTGTGTGTTCTGCAGTGTGGTCTTTCCCAGTTATTGTTTTTTATTAATTTATTTTATTGTTTACATAAGTTATGTCATTGACTTTTAAACTGTAATCAGGTTAAGCAGCTATCAGTGTCTAGGGCAACTAAAAAAAACTGTCCTGTTGCTCTTATTTCTAACACTCGAAACTTTAAGGAGATTTGCCTAGCTAGTGCAAATTAGCTAGCATGAGATTATTAGCATAATATTAAAGTCTTCCTGGCATATTTTTATCAGCAGTATTATTTAAACTAGAGTAAACTGCATTTATATAGCCCCTGTCACTACAACGTAAGTGGATCACCACAAAAACATACTGAAAGTTCTTTAAAGCCATAAAGTCTCCTTGGTATGTGTTCTTTTATGATGTTTTGCTTGTGGGAATGAATTCACTTTAGTTCTTTGCTACTTGGAAAACTCAAAACTTTCTCAGTGTGTTTCAGACATTGTTCTGTTTGGTAAAGTCCAGTTTAACAACCTACAAATCTCCAATCAGTTCTGCTGTATCTGTGTTAGGTCTCTTTTGTCCAGACGAGTGTGTGTGTATGTGTGTGTGTGTGTGTGTGTGTGTGTGTTCATTTCTGCAGTAAACATGGCTTGTCTTTTTTTCCTCACAGGCATCATCAGTACCAACATCATCATTGGTGCCATTGCAGGATCCATTCTCGTTCTGGCTCTTATACTAGCCATATCTGCCTGGGGCTACAAGTAAGTAAATGCTGACGATTGTGCTAATCATCTACACTTTCTGACTCTTCTTCTTCTAAAACTCTCCCTCTATTTGCTTCTTTTCCTAAACACTCTTTTTTTTTATTAATCTTTCATGTAAATCAATCCATGAGATGTCCCTCATCACTAACACTGCACTACAAAGTCATAGCATTCACTTCTCTTAGCTCCTAACAAGCTAACATGCTAATTCAAATTACTGTCTGTCTTTGAACAAAGTACATTAATACATGATTGTTAAGCGAGACACAGTCATGTCTATCATCCAAACTCCATGTAAAGACCCTTTCTTATTTAATTTATAGACAAATAAATAAAGATAATTACCTCAGGCACCTTAATCTGAGCCTTAGCATTGCTAGTACTGCGTTAGCATTGCTAGTACTATCAGACATTAGTGGCTATATACTATAAATATTATAAAAATAATATTATAATATAATAGTTTAATATTATATTGTGTCCTTATTCATGACTTAATTATAAAGTGACACAAATTCATGAATGCTTAGTGTTAATTGTATTTTTTTGTCTCATGCAGGAACTACAGACAGCGGCAATTTGCAGAATCTGAAGTGCATCGAAGATTCTGTCGGTTCGTTCAACACTTTTGTTATATTTGAGAAATCTTATTGAAATACTGTATGTGTAAATATCCAGTGTATTTTTTTATATTGCGGTGACAATATATACACTGTATATATATTTTTGTGTAAATTGTAACAGTATTAATTCAGGTCATGCTCATATTCTTCAGACAAATGCCACCGGGTGATTACGTGAAGAAGCCGGGCGACGCCGACTCGTTCTACAGCGACGTGCCGCAGGGCGTGAGCTCCAACTCAGGCAGCAGCTCCAAGAAGAGGTCTGCTTACCTGTCTCACCTGCAGATCTACACCTCCATCCCCTCCATCAGCCAAAACATCTCACTGTTCGGCTTCAGGTGTGCGCCTGTGCCCATTTTCATCCTTACCATCCTCATCCTCAGCCTCAGTCCCGAGCAGCACACAAACGTTTTCTGTGTAGTGTAGGTTACTTTCAAATTTCAAAAGGTTTTTGAGTGCGCATGGCTCAGTCCTAAATATTAGAAGTCACAGGCTGTTTAGTGCTCTTATTAGAACATAAGCCATTTTAGGAAACACAAATTTATAGAACATATTTGAACTTATGACGATCCTTAGTATGTGTTTGTACAGTGTAGTGCAAGCAAATCAGTTTTAATCTTTCATCAGGTGTTAGAGGATGTAAAACTGCCCATAAGTAGAACATGATGTCCCTGTTATTCAATAGGACAGAAGACAGACAGGATCCAAAAGTCTGGGTCCACTACAAAACATTTTTTTGGCAAATTTTATTTTGAGATCTTTGAATTATGAGGTTTTATCTAACAACTGTATGATTTTAAGCCATTATATTGAGCCACCCACAATAATGTCAAACTGATACAACTTTATAATATACAATTGATTATTTAACTAAAATTGTGTTTAATTCCCCTTATACCTCAGAAATTTGCCAACGCTAACTATTTTTATTTATGAAAGAGCCATTCTCTCACCAGCCGCTCTCTTTTTTTCTTATTTAAAAAATGCTAACATACTGTATATTACTTGGCATTTAAATAACTTCTAAAAAGTGTGGTTTTATTTACCATATGGGCAAGAAGAAAATATATACAGGACTTTACCAAGTGCATTGATATCAGATTAGGTAGTTGTTGATAGATGGCAGTAATTAAGGTTACTATTCAAATTAAATATAAATATGGTGTAACGGTATTGAAAAAAAGAGCAAATGTTGTGTGAATAGGAATTCCAGATCCAAAGAAAGATTTAAAACAGTTAAAAATAGATTTGTCTCAAGGATTTATTCTTAAATAATAAATATTCTTAGGTCTATGGACACTAACATTCAGTTTTGGATCCTAAAGTACACACTGTGGTTTGAACACATAACTGAGTAATATCTAAAGTGAGTTATTTGAGTTCAGCACCATGGCACCGTACAAACTGCCTGATAAATGTTTAATACATGTCTTATAAAAGCTGTATAAAGTGAAGGTATCTGTGCTGCTCATACTGGGTCTGGTTTCTGTTTTCTCCTGAAACTGCAATGACTCTGTCCTTTCTCTGTGTCACTGTAAGTGTAATACAGCAGGTTGTTGTATCACCTGAATAACAGTGTGGCGACAGTAAGTAAGTGATCATCTTTCAACTTGGCCGGTGTTTTTTAATCATGCTGTTCACTGGGTTCGTGGTCGTCTCTTCGTCTATCTTCTCTTTCATCCTGCTTTTCAGAGTGATGTGACGTCTGTCATTCACATGTTCCTGCCATTCGCTCCATTCATTATATCATTGATCCCTAGTCATGTCATGTCACTCCCGTTCTGATGTGTTTGTCTGTCTTGTGGGGACTCGGATCATGTCAGTTATGTAAGGTGTAAAGCTCTCATGCGTTTGCCAGATGAAGTCTAGTCTAAGACTTATTACTTGTATTCATTGTAATTGTGTCTGTGGGTCTGCTGCTTTGCTCTGAAGGTCCAATGGCTTGTCCCATTCCTGGAGTGAGAGAATCCCAGACGCCAAGCACATTTCTGATATCTGTGAAAACGGACGGCCCAGGAGCAACTCGTGGCAAGGTAGCACACAAATATCCAAAACTCACATAAAAACACTTTTTTTTTTTTTTTTTTTTTTTTTTTTTTTTTTTTTTACATTTATACAGTTTCATAAAACAGACTTCTACGTCAAGCACTATAAATGAGCTATCATGACTAAACTACAGGGTGTCCCAAAGGAAAAAACACTTCCAGTCTTTTTGAATTTGTTAATAACTTTGGCAACAGTGTCGTGTGTGATGTGCTTGCCATGTTTCCTGTTAAAGTCCAGGAAACCTTGCGACAGCTTCCTGATCCAGCCATGAGAATGAGTTCAATACGTTCTTTTGTCAAAGGCATTCTTAAAGGCTATCTGAAAAAATATACATACATACATACATACATATATGTATATATATGTATATATATATATATATATACGTATATATACATGTGTATATAGTGTATATATAATATACACTAAGTATGAAAAATTTTGGAAGACATTTTGCTAAAAAGTGTTAATGTCCCCCATGTATGGAGACTTATGGGACACCCTGTAGATTAGTAAATGAAGAAACTTTTATTTAAATTTGCTGCCTCTCCATCTGACAAATTCATTAAAAGCAAAAAAAATAAAAAATCAGGACAGAGTCTTTAAACATATTTGAAGTGACTAAAAAGCAAGGCTGATAAGGGGCCGATAGAAATGCAGCACGTTTCCATCACCTGACTGGAAATGAGTGCAGTGAGAGCTACAACTAAACACAAGGCAAACATGGACCACACACTATTACTCGGGAGGGTTGTACAATATTCTCACTTCCATGTCTAATGCACACTGCTGTTGTTGTTTTTTCCGTTGTTTTAGGGAATATTAGCGGCAACCGGAAGAAGCTGAAAGGAAAGAAGTTCCGTCCTCGTTCCAACTCCACAGAGTAAGTCATGAGTTACTGCAGTTCCTGAGACTGTCAGGAGAAGTTATAAACCACCAGTAGTCCAATAGAATCTAAAAGTCAGAGTCTGCTACAAACAGTTTTATTTTACATCAGACATCAAAACACGAATACAGCATTTTACTCAGCTGATATAGTATGTATTATGAAGGAAAATGAGACAAATCAGTCTTACACAAATTATCTATAGAAGAAATCCTTTTAGATTTTAAAATATATCTGAATGTCCTGTTTGCACAATATTAGCTTTAATTAAAAGAAACGTCTGTGACACCTGTGATATGTGGTCACCTGCCAATTTTTACCCACAAGTCACCTCTCCCCTGTCACACGACAGCTACAAACCGGGGACGGTAAAGACGAACATGTGCTTCCTCTGAGACACATGAAGCCAACCAGCCACATCTTTTCAAGTGCTCATCATGCTGCGTCACAGGGCAGAATAGCACACTCGGAGGAAAGCGCTATCTGCCCTCTTCCGCATACATGAGCTCACAGATGCTCACGATTGGCTAGAATCGCTGTGATTGACAGGAGAGAGAGAGAGAGAGTAGGCCATCCCTCTCATCCAGAGACCAGTTTTGCTCTCTTGGGTCCCAGCCACGGAACGCTGTGGCATCATCAGTATTCGAGCCTAATAATAATAATAATAACAATAATAATAATAATAATAATAATAATAATAAATTCCATGTATATAGCACAATTCTCAAACCCAATTCAGACGAATTAATTATAAAGTATAGAAGGAAGTTATGGACTTTAGGACCCAAATCCTAATGATGCAGGAAGTTATATAGTCTGTTAGTTTGAATTCATGTTTAATTTAAATGCATTCAGGCTTAATTTAAATATGATTGCCACATGCATTTTTTATTATTATTTCTATTTTCCATTTGACTGAATTTGGAACGGAAGCATGATGAAAATTGACACACACGCAGAATTCATCACCCCAGGATTGTAACATAGCACCTTGATCTTATAATATATGAATTTGACAATAGGGCTTTACTGGAATAGTTATTATATATAATAGATAGTTATTTATATTTAATAGATAGTTATTTTTTTGTCAGTATAATTTCTAGCACTGTCTATACTTTATGAATTGCATCTTCTCTAGTTGGTCTCTTTGGCCAAAGGTTTTCACTCTTCCCTCATTCTGTGGTTCTCTCACTTGCATCTTGGTGGGCCATAGACAATGTCAGTGCTGTGCTCTACTGTCGTTTACCAACTCCTTCTTCCTTCTCTTTCCTCTCACCTGTCTTTCTCCTCCACTCTTTCTCACTTCCTCTCACTCTTTCTGTGTTCATCATCGCTCCTTCCCCCACCTCCTCCTGCAGGTATTTAACCCCTTGCTCCAAAACAGACTATTATGTAACTGAATGGGTGGAAGATGTGAATAAAAACACTGAGGGACCCTATATTAGGTATTACCTCAGACTGCTTCGTATTTATTCATTTTGCTTTTTTATGTACACCGGTTATTTTTTAGTTTTAAAAAATACATAGGGTTTCCTTTAAGGGCATCCCTCTGATTATTCCCTTGATTAAAAACAAAGCTCAATATTATGAAATGAATCCTGTTAGCTCAGAGGCTGACCTTATGAAACTCAAAGAAGTAAACATCATGAGAGTACGTACGCATTCAACAAACCTGTTCTGACTCCAGATAAGTGTCTGACTGTCTGAAATAGCAGATACTGAATGTGGTTCTTTATCAGATAAATGCTTACTCAAGGGGAAGCTGTGTTTCAGTATTGTTTTTCAATATAGACTTCCCTTCACAGTTCATGTCCCATGAGTGGCCACTTGCACTAACAGAAGGAGCAAACAGAGCAGATCAATTTTTTTTAAAAATGTTTTGAATTACTACTCCTGCTGTGTTACTGGTTTTGTTTGGATTGTTGGTAAGCCATTTAAAAAAAAAGTTGTTCTTCCTCACATGCAACGTTAATAGAAAAGCCTTAGAGTCTTACCCCAATTTTTGGGATTTTGTGGTTGTTCACTACTTATTGTTACCCCCTTGAACACAGGTACAGTCCTTTTTCTATATATTCTCTTCATAGAACTGACTGAATTTGCCTTTGCATTAAGATTACAAAAATAATGTAAAAATACAGTAATTAATATTCCTTCACAGATCTATTACCAACTTTGCTAATAAAGTATTGAGCCAACCCTTAAGGTGGAATGAGGATGCCCCCCAGGTTATATGGTGAGGGCAAGTCAGCAAAGATGTTTATTGGAACACAGCCCCAGTCTAAAAAATTATACGAAATAGATATTTCATTACTGTGCATTACAGGTTTAGTGAAACAGTACATTGTGCTCTCAAAACGAAAATTCAAATCATTAGCTAATGATTTGATCCTCATTGTTCCAGATGCAGAGAAATGTCCGTTGGGTTTTGTTCAAAGTGAATAGGAATTGGAAACGAAGATGAAAGCAGAAAATATGTTTGCGGTCCATTTGAAGGACTTGTTTCGTTTAATGTGTGTGCAACAGCAAGACATTTTTCCATTTTACTGTGGAGTGTGCTGTTTAGATTTCTCCTAGAAGGTGAGACGAGCCAAGCTAGGCTTAATGGCCAAGTTACACAGCATTAGACTGTGCTAAAGCCTTGTATTTTCAGATTTCTCCATTTTTTGTTACTGACTTTATTCTCTTTAACACACAAAATACTCTTCGGCTCTTCTGCATGCTTACTGTTCTGTGTGCTTTTTGTGTCGTGTCTTTGTGCTTGTCCTTGTCCTTGTCTGTGACATTATTGTTGAGCATCACCCCTATTCTGTGTAATCCGTGTTGCTTCACTTTATGCATTGCACTCTGAAGCGTCCTCAGATGCTATATATTTATAGTAATAACAAGTACTCCTGGTCTTAATATAATATTCCTTAATATAATGTAATGGATTATTTATATTAATGAATTTTATCAACTTGCATTGACCTCTGACCTCTCCCACGGTTCAAAAGTGACCGCGTCTGACCTAGACTGAGACGTGATGAAAATAAGACAACAAACATGTTTCTAACGCTGCGTCTCAATACAGGACGCTGTCTCCTGCCAAGTCCCCAACCTCATCTACGGGCTCAATCGCCTCGAGCCGAAGGTACCCGTACCCGATGCCACCACTACCAGACGAGGAGAGGAAGGCCAACAGACAGAGCGCCAGGGTGAGACTCGGAACTTGCTAGAAACAAGATGTGTCTGAGTTTTTAGGACTGAGCTTTTGACCAGTAGATGGCGCTATATACTAATAGCAGGGCATCGCATGTGTGTGTTTTTTTTTAAATATGGTAAGATGAGAGATTTTTCAACATACAAGTGGTAAAATACAAGTGCTTCTCTTGGTGGATATTATTAAAACAGCTCACGTTACAGTATTATACAATGTTTTTGCATTTGAACAGCATTACCATAAGATAAATCCATAAAGATACACCATATAGAGTTAGCATATGTCCTGTTTTGGCTTTGCTTCTCAAATGATAGTGTCATTTTAGAAATGAGAATCACGTGATAAACCACTCAAAATGTACCAAGGTCCTTAACTGTAGCTTCTGATTTCACAGAAAAGCTTGTGCTTTCTAAGTGTTTTAAGGTTAAATCCGCAAACATGGGCCCAAACATAGGACAAAGAAATTTTCTTTCATCCATGTTTTCTGTGTATTATACAGTCTTCCATTTTGCATAATCCTGATAAATCTGTATAACTGTGTATCATCAGCGTAGAAGTGAAAGCCAGCAATGAGCCTCATTTATTAATCTTATAGTAAAGTTGTATGTAAATGTTTTCATAGGCCAAACTGACCAAAAATTCCAGCCAGATTTACAAAAGTTTTTTTTCCTGTAAAGCTTATTTTCTTCATATTCATGTAATATGACAATTCACTCTTAAATGACCAAGCACGTTCACGGCACAGCTGACGCTCACAAACCTCCACAACAGAGCTGAAAACAACAAAATTACGACTAAATGGTGAAAGAGCGCCCTCTAAGGGCGTTCACTAAATATTCCAATAATGCAGCTCAGCCATTGCAGCTCAGCTACCATAGACAAACACTAACTCTTGCTCCTTTTATAGGACTCTTTTATATTTCTTTTATAGGACTTTTATATTTCGTTTGTCCTAAATGAATATAGCTAGTCTTATTTGTCTTAATTTATGGATCTGTTTTGGATTGCTTCCATTAAGGTGAAATGACTGAGTTTCACAAAATCTTTCAGTAAATCTGTGTGTGCGAATAAAATAAATACATCACTAAAATCTAACTTTTTCTCTTTGTCATTTCTGTCTTTCAGCTGTGGGAGACATCAATATAAAGAGGCTCCTTGCGATCACTCTGCAAAATCTCCGTAAGGACTACACATTCCTCCGCTTTTATACAAATGAGAAAAAAAATGAAACTAATGAATTCAAACAGAAGAATTGAAGTCCTCCAGGATTAGCGGGTCCACCGGAGTGCGCTGGGACGAAGAGCATGGCCGTCATCCTCTCATCATTGCAGTCGACCATAATGAAACAGAGGGACTGGCTTGGGTCAAAGGTCAAAGCCAGGCACTGCTGCAGTCAGTTACCCATCTGAACGAGGCAGGGGATATGAGACTGCTAATCCCGCCCCCTTTATCCTGCCCTGCCTCCCTTTTTTGGGCCAAACAATGGCCTGTCCCTCTCTCCCTCCCTCCCCCCCCTCATCCAGCACCAATAATGTCTTGTGATTGGTGTCCTTGTTGCCATGTTGAGAGAAGGTCATCCAAAACCTGCTGGATGTTAACATGTTTTTTCGAAAGCACGTAGAAACTTTCCACTGTATGCATGAGAATACATGTTTATCAACTCCTTGTAGTGCTAAAGACGACAACGAAAGCTAATATTTTAACAAGCAGGCTAGGGGACAGCATGTCTCAGAGGGCATTTCTGTAGGCTGGTAAGATTTAATTTTTTAGGCTTCTTTATTCACACAGTGTATCAACGCTAACGCTAGCGAACACATCTAGCCTTGCCATACACGCTCTCTTATTTCCTCACATGTGTAAATATGTATAGCTCGACGATGAAATGTGTGATTGTTTTTTTATGCTTTGCTTTTTATTATTGCTTTTTTTTTGGTCACTTGGTAGGATTTAGAGGAAACATTCGCCACTTCTTGTTTGAACGTTCACTTTGAATTGTCTGTATATCAGCCTTTCTTGTTGTTCATGGTTTTGATTCATCTGTGTATTTCCTGAATCCTTGAATGAGCTTCTTTATTCATTTGCTTTGAAACATATCTGATGCTGTCTGTAAGAATAAGGAAGGCTCATAGTGCTGGAGAGGTTACCACTGACCTTTGATGCTAAATTCTTGCTGATGGAAATAGCTGTATAGTTGTTCTTTTCTTTTCCGACGATACAGAATGATGTTACAATCGGCCTTTGTCTGAAGTACAGTCATGATCATTTCCGTCATTTCATAAGCCGTTGAAGTTTTCAGTGTTGAGTGAAGTGTCAAGGAACACTAACAGTCAAACCCATTAGTTGTTTTTTTGTCCTTTTTAAATCCTTTAGAAATATTTGGAACAATTTAAAGCAACAGTCTATAAACTACAGATCATCTTCCACCTCCTTGTAGAATAAATCGCATATAATCTTAGTCTTACTGATCATTTTGGGATGTTTAGGCAAGCCCGTGCAATTTTATTTCTATTAGTTTCCATTAGTAAAAAGTCACCTATGACCATGAAAGCAGATCTGTAACTATGGCTTCAGCATAATTTATGCGGAAATGATGTTCAGCTGGATTCCACGAACAATATGACATAAATGCGGAGCAAATGGACGTCATGCGGTGGCTTCGCATGGCATCTGGCAGAACTTGGCAAACATCGCAAACGAGGCATGCCCAGGCTGATTCGTTTAAAGATGGATGACTCTGAGAAGCGCCAATCATCTTCCTGTAGTCATGGAAATTGTCGTTGTCATTTTAATGGCGCCACCTGCAGTACTGGAGCACCCGTATGCGACAACCAATAAGAAACCAAGAAGCAGCTTGTGGAGATGGTTCTGTCTTTGCGCAACCCTAACAGAAGTCATTTCCACATTAAGTACGCTGAGGCCTTAAGGCTTCCTAAGGAAGAAGACTCAGTCAATGTGCTCAGTATTGTACTCATAGTATCATATATCATAAACTCTTACACACCTCATCTGTACATAACCTTCATGTTCACTAAATCCTGCTGTCTGTATTCACAGGACATTCAGTGCCCCCCCATGTACCCTGAGCACTGACTTACACAGTATCCACTCACAACCACGTGTCTAACCCTTTCTTTTTCACCCCCGTATCCTCGTATGTAAACATTTAATCCAGACAGCAATTAAGTGCATTACGATCATTACTATTACAGTAGGTCTTTGTGTAAAATGATACAGATTAGCACAGATTTAACTCTTTATTTTGTGACCATGCCTTTTTACGTCATAACGATGCACTCAAGTTCAGTGTTTTTCTCTCTCTTAGACACACACCTCTGTTTTTCTCAGCATTAAAAAAAAGTGCATGGCTGAATGTGGTGTTGATGAAGGCTGAATCCAAAGGCGCCTGAAAAAAAAAAACATCTCAAGCAATACTTTCAGCACCTCACTGTCCTCGTTTAACACAGCTGCCACGACTGATTAGCACCATGTCATCCACTGCGAATATAAAACAGATAATGTATACGTACTGAAAGGATTCTCAGAGCAAACACACTCTTGAATGTAATTTAAGCCGATGATTACAGCACAACTGCCGTCAATGACACGTCACCCTCCAGTGACCATGTAGGTCCACTAACTTTATATACACCACGTCACAGTGAGGCGCGTAATCGGCCACGTTTCAGGGTTGTTTTCTTTGGGGAATGAAAAAAAACCACATTAGTGGGAGATCTGCACCTGCTTCAGGAGACGTCATAAATGCCTTATGTTTGTCTGTTTCATGAACTTTCTTTTTTTTCGGACACTAGTTCTCTACGAGGCTGTTTTTCTTTCATAGTATGCTGTATGTAAACTTAATACAAACAATCAGCACCCATATTTTTTCTTACAGTTATCATTCAGTATTGTAATATATTTAATACAAAATAAACCTTTCATTGACACGGTATGTGTGTGTGATCAGTTGACTGAATGTGCTGTGATTTAGACTGTACAGTAGCAGGGGTGAGTGATTCGCAAATGTGTGATGGTCTAGGAAAACCCATCGGATTTCCAAAATTTGGGTTTAATAACACTTTAAGAAACCTTAAGTATATTCCATCAAAGTGATGTGGAAATGCTTTTATATACTTTTTATTTTTGGCTTTCTTCCTCCAAAGATCATTTCAAGTCTGTCTTTTTTTTATTTTGTTACAGTGGTGGAAATCATAGCACTGTTATAAAAGATATATTTAGTAGTGTTCTTATAGTTACTAGCCTATTTTAATGAGTTTAAAGCCTATAACTAATGTCAATTTGGTGGAAATATGCGAAATTACAAAGCTCTATGGGTCTAATAAATAACCAGAATATTATTGTAAACAATTAAACAATGAGCCTAATATTTGAATAGTTGGATTCAAAGGGATCTCTGGCTGCAAAAAGTGTTAGATACCCTGCTCTAGACTATTATGTACATTAATTTTATATATGTGCACAAGCAAAATGTCTTCAGTGAAACATTTATTTACAACATCTTATTACAAATATCTCTACATTCAGTATAGCTGCAGTGGAACAGAAAATTAAGAAACACTACAGATGAAAATGTTACAGTAATTACACTTTTAATAACTAACTACTTGTTAGTCATTCAGGAAAAAGGCAAAATGGTAACGCAAATGGTTATTTGGCAAAATGTGTTAATGTGGACAAAAAAAATCATTGCAACACGGTTCTAAATTCATCAAAAATGAAACTTGGGATGTGAGCTTCCACCACCTGCAAAGAACAGAATGAATCTAGTTGTTACAATTATTCAGTAGTTTTATGATATTATATAATTTGTATAATCAAACAGCATCACTTCTCTAACTCCTGGCAAAATTTTTCCACCACGGGAAAGTCTTTGAGATGGAAGACATTGCACTTTACAATTTCTCTGTAACAAGCTGCATTTTTTTGTCTTATTAACTTCAAAAGAAAGTGAGAGAACAACGATTTATAGCTGTTAAAACTACCTTGTTTCATAGATGTTCCACAACATTAAATGTAGCTATAAATGAATAAAAAGTATGACGCTGCATAATCTTTGTCAAACTGCTGTGGTATAAGAAGTATAAAACACTTTTGAAGGTGCTATTAAAGGAAAATAATCAACTCCAGGGTACGTGCTAACAGTAAATCCGCTTCATATCAGGCCACACCACTGCATCACTGATTATTTTCCTATAACAGCACACTCCCAATGTTTTATTCCTTACCTGAAGAGATGATTACTGACAATTGATGATTATGATGATTATGTCATATTTGCACCATTTTAGATATCAGATCAGTTTTAGTATCTTTGCCCCACTGCTAAGAATTGCTAAGAATTAACTGTTTAATTAATTGATTCAGTGTTTTTTTGTTTTTTTTTGTTAATAACGTACCTTTCTGGATAGCTTTGTATAGCGCACGTAGTCCTCCAAAAACATCAACGCTCCTACCACATCAGCTGGCATGTCAGGGATCTTTTGACTGTGTAGCAAGTAACAAGCATTGTTAATCAGTTTATTTTTAACAAAAAATATATTTTATTATTTAATATTTAACTTTTCTAGCTAGAGCTACACTGAACAGGCTTTATGCATCACATGAAATCAACCTTGAACTTTTTTTTTTTTTTAAATGTAAGCCTCCCTTAATGCAGTTTGGCTAAATCCCAAACAGCTTTCTATGTACTATATTTGCTCACTACATAAAGTTTAATTGTATTTAGTATTGCAGTGCACTATATGAGCAACACAATGGCATTTAATGGTGTGTGATCTTAAAGTGATCTTATATGTAAATAGAATAACTTTTAGGACATGATGTGCTTGTTTTTTTATGTTTTTTTTTAATGTTTTTCACACACACACACACATTCAGGTGTGAATTTTTTCCTTCGTCTACGTAAATATTATGAAAATTCATATAGTGTCTGAACAGCAGAATTCATTCTGAAAGCTCTAATATGTATATATCCACATCCAAGTATAAAGAAGTATGTTCATATTATTTTCTTTCCTGAAGAACCATTTCAGAAGTGGGATTGGAGCCCGATACCTGGTGCACTGCTCCATGATGGAGCGGATGAACTGGCCAATGAGAGCCAGGAACTGCTCGGTGTATCTGGAGTGAAACTGTTTGAGCAGTGTCAGTAAACCCAGGACGAGAGGAACCCAGTCCACCGGATCAGCCGCTCTCCGGCAGGTCATTCCTGCACAGACAGGCATCATTGATCAGTCAGGCTCGAGGATGAACTTTGACCTGTTTTACCTAATTTTATCTGCAGTGTAATATAATCAGAGTAAATCTGTAAATGTGGAACCTTGGTTTTTAGTGTACTGGAGTTTGGGCAGCTGGGCGATGAGGAAGAGGAAGTTGACAGTAGGGAAGTACGGCAGGCGCTTGGTGGTGATGTAGATCTGCAAAAAAAGCTTTGATTTAATAAATAATCAAATAATCACAGAACAGATCTGACTCAAAGGTGCTACAAGTCCACTAGCCTCATTAATAAAATTATTTTTAATGATTTTCATATCTTCATATTTTTAATGATCTTTCAAAGATCTTAATCAGAACGGTTATATGAGCAAATATAAACTAATGTAATGTTCCTATTCGAATATCAAATGTGAAAATGTGTTTCTATAAGCTCTTTTTAAGCGAATCTGATTGTGTGACATGTCCGTATACCCACTGTCACTGCCAGGAGAGACAGAGTGGACAAAAAGAAGATAATCCTTTCCTTGATAAGGAAATATCAAACAAATTGTTGCTGATATTTGCTTCAGCTAGGGCAAAAATATATGAGCACCTTTCTGGTATTTTCCTTCAATATCATTTCCATGACTGCTTTTTTGGCAAAACCTTATAAAAGCATTCAGAAGTGTTTCAAAGCTGTTTTTTTCCCCCAAAAAGTGAATGCCTGGTCAAGTTCCACTTTTTACATTTGTCAAATCATGATCCAAGTGATCAGGTTTTCAGCTACTGACTTTGTTCAGTGGGTTGTGTATTCCAGCTGCTTCCAGATAGGCAGTGAACTCGTAGAGCAGGGTGTTGTCCTCTTTAGGGTACGGCAGGCTCGGGTCCTGGTAGTGAGCTTCAATATCAGCGAGCAGAGATCTGCAAAAAAGACAAAACAATGAAAAAAATGAGGAACTTCTGTAAAAAAAAGTAAACAAGCACTTTATAACAAGAACTCACCCTGTGGCATTATAATGAATAATGATTGACAGAGTGGCTGCTAACTCACTTGTTCAGATTCTCCAGAGCTGCTGCGAGATGTTTGGAGTCAAACTTGCAGGAGTAGTTCAACTCATTTGCTATCTGTAGCCTCAGGATCTGCATCTGACCAACCTGTAACAGAAACACAACTAATCAGACCATTCAGGCTCGTACTGGAAATCTCAGGTTTCTATGAGCTCCGCTAAGTGCAAAGATGAAAACAACGTTGAAATCAGCCAAGTCATGTAGCTACTATATCAATTTCTATTATTGTAGGGTTTACCTAATTTTTTACATGTTTAATCTACAAAAACAGTAACACTTTAAACCAAAGACTAAAAAAAGTACAAAAATGGTTCTCACATAGCAACAAAAAAGTGGATTTGCAAATGCGCATATTTTTTCTCTTCTTTTTCTTAATTTAAAATTTTCTTTTCCTTTTTTTCCCTTCTGTTTTCATCTCTCTCCCACTCTTAGGAATGGCTTTAATAGTCCAGAATAATGCTTAAAAAAAGAACCATGCAAACTACAATGAAAAAATGTGGAAATTATGGATATATCTGAGACATTGAGGAGAGATTAATACGACTATGATGGCTATATTTTTTTTAGGTTGGTTGGTTGGTGCAGTGTTTCTCAAATTTTGGATAGTAGGCATCACAATAAGTGTCAGATTTGGGATTTTTTTTGCACTAGGCTCTCCTTTACTTTAACTTGATGGACTAGGACCGTGTTTTACCAAAAACTTTTTTGGTAACGACTAACTATTTTGCTAGCTTTCTCCATAGCCTTCATGTGTACAAGAGACATGGCGCTGCTGTGATCATATTACAGCTTGTTAAAGTGGGCGTGGCCGTGAATTGTGATTGATTGGCACATATTTATTTTAAAAACGCTTAATAACATCTACCATTTTATAAACATACCACTTTTTTAGATGTGGCTCAAACAAACTTAGTAAACTGACAAAGATTTTAAATTACTACACTATATGGCCAAAAGGATGTGGACAGCTGACCATCTCACCCATATGTGTCATGCTTGTTGAACATCCCATTATAGATTTAGTTTCTTTTTGCTTTTATAATAACCTCCACTCTTCTGGGAAGGCTTCCCACTAGATTTTGGAGCGTGACTGTGAGGATTTGCTCATTCAGCCATATTCAGCTACAGCATAAAAAACATCCTATACAGTTGTGTGCTTTAAACTTTGAGGCAACAGTTTGAGGAAGAACCACATAGAGGAGTGATGGTCAGGCCATTTAGTGTAAGTAGAGATATGACTTCTGAGAATATTCTTTACTGTACTGGGCAAAAATGCAGAGGTGAAATGAAAAGTAGAAAAAAAAACACAATACCTTCATAATGGACTCCAGATATGCTGGCCAGATCTTCTGGGTTTTGGCTACAGCGTTAGTGTACACTTTGCTTGCTGTGGCTTCATGGTAAAGCAGACAAATAAAGTTTTTTATGATTTATTTATAATTTTTTATGATACATACAGGGTAGAGAAAAACATACAGACAAAAGGGAGGTAATGATGAAGAATAGAAAATATAAATATGAATAATCAGTTAATATATGAAGGTAAAGCACTAAAATGTACAAGCATAGATAAATAAAATTGTAGGTGCACTAAGTACAAACTAAATTCTACACAACATATTGTCCAGATGGTGATGTAGAGGTAAAAATAATCTGTGCCTGGGATGGAAAGGGTTAGTCAGCCAAATCGAGTTGCAGAGTGTGTACGTATGCTAGAAAGGGCTTCCAGATTTGGAATATCTAATTTTCTCGAGTCTAATGAAATACAAGATGTCTTTTATCCAACGAGAATGTGATAGTGGGTGAGGATTTTTCCAGTTAAGCAAGATTTGTCGCCTGGCCAGCAATGTGTGAAAAGCAATAAAGTCAATGAAATAGCGGGGTAGGGAATGATCAGCGGGCAGGACACCAAACAAGCCATAAATCCTTTTACTATGAGCCAAAGCTATAGTGTAAACTCTATAGTGTAACACACGGCTCTAAACATCTTATTACAGAATCAAATCAATTGCATTTATCTTTTTTTTTAATCTAATACACCATGAGTTTCATTATTATTACTTATTATTGAAGAATATTTGAGAAATATTTTTATAAAAAGTTCATAGTCTGATTCACACATTCATTCATTTTTAATGTGACTCATGTACGCTGTTGAGAATGTTCTGTGCCAAACAGAAATTTAAAAAACTATTAAACTATTAATCTGTTAATGAATTCATTGTCAGTGTTGCTTCCTTTCCTTCTCATTCTTTCTAATTCATTATATAAAATTATAAAATGTCATGAACATTCGATTACATAGTGTCCTTTTTTGTAAGAACCGGCTCTTACAGCTGAATCTTACTGTATACTTAAAATGCAGTGCTGACCTACCCACAATGCCTTTCACCGGGTTCACAGCATTCAGCAGAGCTTTAAAGATGTCAACCACGGCTTTGTCCTTGAGGATGATCTTCTGAAGTACATTCAGGAAAGTCTGGAGGTAAAAGACAAAGCATGACTTAATTTAATTTAAGAATTTAATTAAATGTGCATCCAAGATGACTTATCATTTACGAAGCAGAAAGTTTACAGACATTCTCTCTTTTACTTTTGCTAATTTTCATAGTTTTTTTTTTTTTTGAAAAGTGAGGGTTGAGGAACAGGGCGAATTATTATTAATTATTCTAACCTCTTACAGCTTGTTTCAAATGTTAAAAAGTTACTGTTAAACGTTTATAACTTCAATAAACACACACCTGTAGCTCCTTGACGATCATAAAGCACAGGAGACGGTCGAGTCCGTTCAGGCCGAATGTGCCCAGAGTGTCCTGGATCTCTGAGAACAGCCTGTTATTGGTCACTTCCTGGTGCGTCTTCATGTCATACCAGGTGTTCATCTGATCTATATAACACGTTGCTCTAAAGAAAGAGGATGAATGATGAAAATAGCTTGCGTATGAATATAGTGATGGTAAACAGGTCGAACTTATTTATTTGAACTTACTTCGGATCAGTGATCCTCAAGATCTCCCTGCAGAGACGGCCAATGAAAGTGGCCGACTCGTCCACTGGCGGGTATTTGGGAATGGGAATGTGTGTCGATTGGTAGATGCTCTGCCAGTCTTGGATCTGAAGAACAAAACAAATATGGTGACATATGAACACTATTCCAAATTCGGTGCTGAAAATAGAAGTCTAGCCAATTTAATACAGATGGAAATCTTAAAAGACTAATCAGAAAAAGAAGAGCCGGCACTTTGGAATGTGGATGTTTATTCCCCAGAAAATGTTCTTTCAGTCATGAGTCCTCCATTAATAAACATAAATTTTAGCTCTTGGTATTAAAATGTCATAACAAATTTGGGTCGAAATGTAAATTTCTCGCATTCTGGTCACATTTAAGATTAGCAGAGAGCTCTCTTTTTCTTTTTTTGAAAAAAGAGAGAGAAGCAGACACAACACAACCAGCTCCAACTTTCCATAAGCCTTAAAATGAGGCTATTGTAATGCAGAATTTAAAACAAACAAACAAACAAAAAAGGCACTAAGAAACAGGAATGTACACAGCCGTTTATGAAGAGTTGAAGGCGAAAAAAAAGGTTTCATCCTACTTAGCTTGACAACCACCATGCAACAAGCTATTTATCAAAAAATAAGAATGTACAAAAAGTATGAGGAGCACTTTTCATGAAAAAAAAAAATCAATGTTCATCTAAACAAAGAGGTGTTTTTACGACATGACTGAGCATTAGGCTAGTGTTAACTAGCAAGCTAGCAACTTCAGCAATGCCCCTTAACACTTTTAATTGAAATAGTAGCTAGTTTGGATCCTACTTTTTTCTTTAAACAAAAATCTTATTGTAGATAATATGTAGTTAGGAACTTAATTTTTTCCTTTTAACTAGACCTAACACCTCTTATTCTAGCGAACAGCTAATTAGGAACCTACTTTTCCTTCAAATCGAAGCTAACACCTCTTATTGTAGAAAATATCTAGTTAAGAAACTTCTTTTTTCCTTTAAACTAAAGCTAACACATCTTATTTTGTATCTAGCTAGGAGCCTATGTTTTTCTTTCAAACTAAAGCTAGCATCTCTTATTCTAGAGACTAGCTAGTTAAAAACTTTCTTTTTCTTTTAAGCAAAAGCTAGTAGCTTTTATTTTAGAGATTAATTATTTAGGAACACACTTTTCCTTTCAACTAAAGCTAACATGTCTTACTATAGAGACTAGCTAGTTAGGAACACACTTTTCCTTTAAACTAAAGCTAACATGTCTTATTCTAGAGTCTAGCTAGTTAGTTAGGAACATACTTTTTCTTGCAACTAAAGCTAACATATCTTACTCTAGAGACTAGCAAGTTAGGAACTTACTTTTTTCTTTAAACAACAGCTAACACCTCTTATTCTAAAGTTTTGCTAATTAGGAACCTACTTTTTCCTTTAACTAAAGAGAGTAGCTAATAATCTATACCCTTTCATTTGGACTGCATAACCTTCCAGAACAATGCACTCCCAAAAACAGAAAGGAAAGATTAAAAAACAATAATGTGAGGCTTTTTGTTGACTTTTCGCAACCTAAGTGACTGCTTGTACTTCTCACAGCAAGAACAGCCCTGACAATGTGTATTAAATTGTAGCTGTTAAAACAGTTGTAAAAGCAATGGAATACAGATAGAGTGGTGGCGAAACCTTGGTCCTGAGGAAGCTGTTGCACTCCTGCTCCACGTTGTAGTTGATGATGCGGGAAACCTCTTCCTGCCAGATCTTCAGGCCATAGATGCTGACGTAGTCCTGGATGTACTCGAAGGAGCGATAGAAGCCATCCATGGTGGCGGCCATTTCCTTCAGCTTGGGCATCAGCTCGCTGGGCTGGAAAAAAGAATCCATTACTTATTTGATGCTGTAAGGGTTTAATGCTTATTTTATGTTTTTATGTCAATGATAGTCAGTGAGCCAGGCAACCAGTGATCCTCCTTTGAGATAAAGTAAGTTCACTCTATCTATATTCTAACTGATACTCACATAATATATACAGAACAGAAAGTAAGTCTAGTGTGTTGTGTATTAATAGATATTAATTAACATTATGTGTTATTAATGTGTGATGTGATGATTAATGTAATGTGTTACTTTAACAAAAGCTTCTGCATTTTTTTAATTGAAAAATTGTATTAAAGTATTAAACATTTCTTTAAAAGGTGTTAAGAGGTAGACAATTTATCAGAAATAAGAAATCAAAATTTGATGTACATCAAGCTGCATAAAATCATCCATATTTACATTCTGAATACAAACTTAAATTATGCTTAGACTGGTGATTATTCCACAAAAGATGAAACACCACCAAAAAAAGTACAAACAAAAGCACAAGCTTGAATCATGCTCTTACTTTAGCTTTAGGGTTAAAGATGAGGCCTTTGTGTAAAGAAAAAGCAACTCGTTTAACAAGCTCCTTCCTTATTCCATCCTCCAGCAGCTGCTTGGGATCCACCTAAAGACACACCAGCATATAATATATCATTTTGCTAGTAACGACATCGTGGAATACCAGCATACAACTTCATAAAGTTTTACAAACCTTAATGATTCCGACAAGTGTTGTTTTCATCATCAGAATTCCCTCAGTGAAGATGGAAATGGCATGGGTGAGTTTGGCAACCTGACAAAAAAGGACAAATAAAAAAGGACAAACTGTGAAGCTGACACTGCTGGGCCCTTGAGCAAGGCCCTTAACCCTCAACTGCTCAGTTGTATAAATGAGATAAATGTAAGTTGCTCTGGATAAGGGCATCTGCCAAATGCCGTAAATGTAAATAAGGGTCGGGGATAGGGGTTAAGGGTAAGGGAGAATTACTAAGTCACACATTTCAGTAAAATTAAACGATAAACATACATGCCACAATGCTAGCACACTCACCTCATAGCGTGCCCCGAGCTGGGCGTAGTCCTTCAGCTTGTCCTTGTCCAGCCGTGTAGGAACCTCCATGATGTCATGGATCTGCAGCTTGATGATTTTAGCCAGCGAGGTGAACATGCTTTCTGGAATGATCTGCAGAACCTGAAGGTAGGACAAATTTCATGCTCAGTGACAGATACGTTTCCATTAACTACATTTACTATATAACAATATTCTGAAGATTATACCAAATAGTTTGACTAAACATGCTAAGACTTCTAGCAATAAATAAAACCTGGCAATTACCATTAAATAAGTAGTGGATCTCTCAATTAAATCTATCATTAGCAAGGCTAGAAACTAAATTATCCCTATAGCCAAACTCCGTCCAAATAACTTTAACGAGTGGCAGTACCTTTCTGACGTAGGCCACCAGCTCTCCAGAGTAGAACTGCGACACGCTGAGCAGATCAGGGCTGTTGGCCTGATTGATGCGCATGAGGGGAAGATCCAGAGCTGAGGCCAACTGTTTAAAGCAGATTTTGTAAAGTTCAGTTAAGATGTCTACTTTTGTAACTTCAAGCATTCTTCACTAACTTTCAGCATACTCGGAAGCCATACCTTCAGAAACGTTGCTCGGAGTTTGGTGACCATGGACGGGTTGGCTCGGATACTCTCCTGCATGATGGATGTGAAACTAAAAAACGCAAACAAAAAAAAAAAGTGAAGAGTGAAGATTATCCAACCACACATTCATGTTTGAGCCCCATTCCACCATTAAATAAGGACTGAGCAGCCATTTTAACCGAATACTGTTTGTGTCTTGCGTAAGTGCAATAACTCAGACTCTACTCCAACCATGCCTGAGTCACAGATGATAAGCAAGGAACAAAAACATGAAGAGGTGTGCTGTTAGAAAAATAATTAACGACAGGGTGGTGTGATGTGGCCCAACACAGAGTTGTTTATTTTCCCAAGGTGTTTTATTCCTCTGATACCATGACAATTTCCCAAGGATAACAATGCGAATGAGGAATATGTCGATAAATTACCTTTAACTGCATGTTGCATGTAAACACCTTATTCAGAAAATCCACTGAAATATGCACATGCTCAGCCCGCAAGGAATTGTGAGAGATGCAGATGCTTAGCTGTAGTCTAGGTATTTAGGAATGGCAGCTCAGGCATGATTACAACAACCATGTATACAGGAATACTCCTATGCCTGTACGCATATAAACATCGTATTTGGAATATGGCTGCAACCCGAATATAGAGCTTAAATGGAATTTGATGTGCATGTAAATGTAGCCACTGAGAGAGCAGACATTACCTATCTATAAGTTGCCAAGCATACGACAAATCCCCCACGATCTGCATGGTGATCAGCACCTCCTCTTTAATGTTGATTGTGCGAATCATCTGGTGCAGGAACTTGCGTGTGTCAGCCAGGAACTGACACACCTGCAGGTTCGACTCCAGCTGGTGGAACTCCTGCACCTGAGCACAAGACAACAGAAGAAGAGCTTACCGGAAAACATCAGCGTCTGGTCACAGACTCAATCATTTCCCATTTATTTTGTAACATACTGATGAAAAATCGGCCACCAAATAATGAACTGTGCACAGAGATTATTGTTGTATTAACAATGATCAGTAGAGTTTAAAATTACAGTTTCTATAGCAATATAAATCTCACACAAGTATTTAAGTTTAATAATCAACATTAACTGTAACTATGAACTGATGAAATGGACAATGTGACGTTCATTAATAAATAAAACTTTAGTGTTGGCACATTCCTTACACAACTGCATGTCCTATATTGTTTTATTCTTTCAGTATATGTGTATAACTGAATGAATAAGAAAGCAGCGCTCACTTCTACTAGAGCCTGAATGAGCTGCACCGTCTTCCTCCCTGCTGCTGTGGAGTCTTCATAGTTCAGAGACTCGATCTGTTTAGCGATCTCTCTGAACCACGCCTGCAGGTTTTCTGTGGAGACATAATCAGGACATGAGGAGACATAATGAGAATTGAACTTATAACATGCAGTATAAAATTTTCTACCACAGAAAATTGTGGTAGTATTTCCGGCTGCATAACAAATCACAGGTTCATATTAATACGCTCCTTTTAAAAGTTATCGTTTCTATAGTAACAGCTAATTCACATGGACTTTGCTCCATCTAATATAAATATTATAATAAACATTAAATAATTGTAGTATTAGTAATTTCTTGTAAAATTAGTATTTGTAATTTTTGATATGGTGAAGCTTTCTGCAAGGAAACATTTATGGAAGGAGTCTCCAGTGTTAGCGCTTCGTAACTGTTTTCCTGGAAAATCTTCAGGACTTTACTGGTAACATGACAAGCTATGCTTTTTGGCTTTTTAACTTCAAGAGAGAGAAAACAGAGAGGCTGGTAAGACTGTTTATAGCTGCTGTAACGCAAGTGATAACTGGAACTAACTTGTTTTGTGGGCGTTTCAAACCAATAAATCTAACTATAAATGGATAAAATGGATATGATTCATTAGCAAATTAAACATCGTAATCTCTGGCAATTTGCTGCAGTATAAGAGGAATAAAAAACTTTTTGGCATGCTTTTATGGGAAAATAAATCAACTCTGCCCTGTGTTTCATGAAGCACTTCATCATGCCACGCCGTCGTTGATTATTTTCCTATAACAGCACACCCCGATGGGTTCTATTTCTTATGTAATCGTTCAGACACTCCCACAGCATTCAGTGATGTTGACTTTGATTATATTATGTTATTAAAAGAAGAGTTTCTGTAGAAAAAAATCATGTCATGCCTAAATAAAAAGCTTGTTCAAGGCTAAGTTGATGGTTAATTGTTAGATTGTAAAGACGCCATTTTTGGTATACATTATTTTCATATCCCATAAGCTTATATGTATACTGATTCCACAGTCACCAGTGCCATTCAGTGGCTTTTAGTTCATCAGTCATCATTTTTCAAAACCATCAGTCAAAATGTTTTAAAAAAGACAAAAGCCGACATCTTTAGAAGTCAAACTGATTGTGTGCTCTGGTTTAAAGGAAGTGAATCGAACCGTTTTTCTCCACCCTGGTGAGAGGCTTGACCCCAGAAAACACCTCGGCCAGTTCAGTCATCCTCTCCGATCCCTCTTTCTTATAGCTCTCCCATTTCAGCTGTTTTTCGGCCAACATCTGCTTGAACATCTGGATGATACAAAAAAAAGCATGGTGATACAGATGTTGCCAGGCTCAACTACAGCTTTTCAAATTTAAATATTAAACATTAATAAACTTATTCCTGGTAATTTGGGGTATTATTTTGAAGCATAACTCATGATGAGTGACCTCATGACCTTGTTCAATTAAAAAAATTAATAAAGAGTGATGGTGGGAAAGTGTGAGATGAAATGCAAGAAAAAAAACCCTTAGGAACGCACTTCTTTGAGTACGAACTCGAACTGAGCCGTGTCCAGGAGCAGCTGAAACAAGATCTTGGGGCTGTATTTAGAGTCACTGATCGCTTGATCCTTGATCTGACGCAGTCTCTTGTTGTTCGGATCATACACTGTGAGACATATGATGAAGATTACATTCTATACAAATTATTACATAGTGCGAACAAACAAACTAGTCTGTTCTTCAATTCTGTTAGAGGAAACAAGGGGAAGGTAGAATAATAATAGAACATAGAATAAAATCTGGTGGACAGAGGTAGAAAGAGGTAAAGATGGACGGAAAAACAAGTGAGAATAAGTGAAAGGAGGGGTAAAAATGGAGAAAAAATTGACAAGGGATTTAAAAAACATTAAAAACCAATACTGAGTCAAAAAGGAGTCAAACACTCTGATTCTTCATCAATATTTCCAAATGATTCAAATAAAGTGACTTGAAACAACTACTAGGACATCAAGGATTTCTCAGATGTTCACTACTTTGAATCCCACATATACATTTTTATCAAATAATTGTGATAAAACAATTTTAATGAAATGAATCATTTATAATTCATACGAATCACTCCTTTATTCAAAAGCTTCATGGCTCAGACCTGACTCTCCAGTGTGCAGCATCAGCCAGCGGATGGCGACGTTACAGTCCCGCAGGCAGTTCAGCAGTTTGGGGATGTTGTCCAGGACGATCTCCTCCCTCAGGAAGCCCTCCTTCAGCAGCTGCTGCACCTGCGGCCGGAGGGTCTCCACGCTGGAGGCGTAGCGAGAAGCCTGCAAACACACACACACTTTTAGAAAACATTTCAAAATCAGAAAAACTGATGAACTTGAACTTCACTGTTCTGTTCACTGCTTATTAATTCATCCAGCAACATCTACTGTTGTTTTATACGAGGGTGAGTCAAATACAAACCTTAAAATTGCAACATAAATTAGAATGTAATCGAATTAATGTTTTCATTTGACTCAGCCTCGTAGCAATACACTTAAAATTACTAAAATTAATTTAACACACTAAACATACGTTATCCTCAGCTCAATTATTAGCAATAGAAACAGTATTTATAAAAACTGATGAGCTTTCACATGCTTAGGGATCCTCCTGATATACACGTGAAAACAACTAACATACTCTACATTCAGCTCTCTTTTTTAAGAAAAAAAAATTACAAATACCAGTTATTTTATTTAACCTTATGAATCTCTTAAACTTATGAATCATCTTAATATAAATATATAATATAAATATATGTATAGCATTATGAATTATATAAAATATAATTCATAATATTATATTTATAAATATAAATAAATGTTATAATTATATATTAATATAAATAGAATTAAATAAAATATTATTTTATAAATGTTTACTAGAGAAACTTTATTAGAGCACAAAGTTTTAGATTAAAAAAAAATTATTCTCCACTTTTAGTAAAAACTTAAATTAAAACAAAGGAACATAAAGATAATTGCTGTCTTATTGTAGTGTTTTTTTTTTGTTTGTTTTTTTAAATGCACATGGCGTGAAACGTAATAATTATAGTGGGGACAATAAACAGAGCATATGTGGCATTACTTCTGATGGAAAGTAAAGCCTTCATAAAATTATTTTCATGTCACATGACCTCTTTACTGAATAAAAGACTTTGTGAGCAATGTTAAGTGACAGAATCCCACTCCATCCCCGATTCCTGACACGAAGTGTAGAGCAAGGTGTTCTGACGTATGAGGAACTACTGAAGTGCGTCCTAGGACTATCTCTAATAACAGTTTAATCCCGTATTATGATGGTGTGACTCTGTGTGTGTGTGTGTGTGTGTGTGTGTGTGTGTGTGTAACTGCAGTGTGTAGCTGCTCTTGTGTGCATACACACCTGCTCTCTGATGTTTGCTGCATCCAGGGTGTAGTTCAGTGCAGTCTTGGCTGCTTTATAAGGCTCCCACGCCTCCACTAAGTTCACAGTGATGCCCATGTATATACTGATGACCTGATTTAACAAGAGAACACACAAGCATATCATTCACAATATGATAACTGTACACTGGGATGTCTGCCTGTAACGTCACATTTTGGTGCTTGACTTGAAATGGCATGAAACTCTGTAACAGGTGTGCAAGCATTAAATTATTGGGAAAATGTTTGAATATATTTTAAAACGTAGAAACACCCAATTGTCTGATTTGTCTCTCTTTAGATAGTTTTTAAATCTAAGGTACAGCACCTTTGTACGTCACTGACTGCCTGATAAACTATATTCCAAATCACATATTACAGTAATATAGTGCCAGCCTGAGAGCCGACTTTTATTTTTATTCAGAGATCTGGAACACATTCACCATTAAACATTTATCGAGCTCCATATAAAAACAAAAACATATATATGTTTAGCATTTATCTAGCTTTTATTATTTGCCTTAATTTTACTTGCAAGTCACTTTTATATTATTTTAATTATTGTACTTTTATTCTTTTATTAATTTTATTTTTACACACTTTCTTTTTTATTTTTATATTATATATTGTTGTTAATTTCTTCTTTCTCTCACTATTTATTTCATTTTTATTATATGTTATTATATGCTACTATTGTATTTTTCACAACCTTTTGTTACCCTCTTTCTCTTAAATGCATGAAATATGCACTAAAAATATTGTTTGTTTGTTTGAATTTCACATTTGGTGGTTGACACTCAACAGCATGAAACACTGTAACAGTTTTCTAATTATTAAATAATTAGAAAAATGTTTATATAGTTTTTTAAATGTAGAAAAAAACCTGTTGTCTGATTTGGGTCTCCTTAAAAAGCAGGCTACTGTGTTTTAAAAAAAAAAACTGCAGCACATTTTAAATGACAGCTCTATTAGAAAATATACATAAAGAATATAATATAGTCCACTAATTCAGTCCACTAATTTGATCAGACGAGCGCCGTTCCAAGAGTGCTGATATGTAGTATAACTGCACTGTGATACTGTGTATATCACGCCACTCGTATGTGTTCGCTACATAAAATTCAAATTCTAGCAATAGTTCATTACACTGATACTGTTACTACACTTACTATGGGCTGTCAGTCAGTCTGTGCGTTGGCATGGCAACACACATCGCTCTATCCAGCTATGGCTTCTCTGGGAACTATTTTCATTGTCAGAGCAAAAATAAATAAAATATTTGGCCATATTTTGTGTGAAAAGTCAGTTACTCTATATTAATTTCTTGTTTATAGAAGTGTTGTATAAAAACAGTATGACTTTATGAACAATATGACTGTTGTAGTGAATATTCAGTATAACAGCACTCTTGCTTGTGTGATAGTATTTAATGGTCACACTCCTACAGCGGATACACGTGCAGAAATCAACACTGCATCAGTATTGTGTTCTACTGTAACACTGCTTACCCAGTTATCAGGGAAGTACTTGTCCACAATCTCCCTCATCTTGGCCTGCTGTGTGTGTAAGATGGAGGGACAGAAGTACAGGCAGACGTACAGCATGGCTGCTTGGGTGGCCAGTGCAGTGCTCCGGTGCTCCGGCAGTGGATAAGCAGAAACCTGAAAACCATCAGCACATGGATCATGTAGAAATGTAGAGAGCACAGGGATAATGTAGAAAGCACAGGGATAATGTAGAAATGTAGAGAGCACAGGGATAATGTAGAAAGCACAGGGATAATGTAGAAATGTAGAGAGCACAGGGATAATGTAGAAAGCACAGGGATAATGTAGAAATGTAGAGAGCACAGGGATAATGTAGAAAGCACAGGGATAATGTAGA